>OZ057417.1:28163336-28718336 GCA_964056705.1 Troilus luridus | reverse complement strand
ACCTGTGAACAGTCACGGATGCATTCTGTAATATCTACCCTCTTGGGGTAATATCTATCGGGGTAATATCTTGTACCTATGGGGTAATATCTTGTAATATCTATCCCTCTTGGGGTTCACCCAGCCTCTATATAAGGGTTCTTCTTTAATCAGTGAAGGAACCTGGGAGTTGAGAGTGATATCAGCCAAATCGCCAACCTCCCGATTGATGAGAGCGTACCATCCCTAACGTATCTATACTATGAGATCTCTTTACTTTCTGTAGTGGTTCAGGTTTATACATTTATTAATGGGAATGGACCCAGTAGGATCGCGCGAATAATATCCATTCTTTCGTCTTGCATTCTTATACTCTCCTCTGTCTACTTTATTCCTGGTTTCTTTAATCCTTCCTTCTTTTTCATTACTATACACTTTTCTACCTTGTTTTCTAACATTTTTTGTCTATAACATCACTTCTTTCCATGTTTGCTTTTGTTTAATCTGCTGTTAACTTAGTTAATTAATGCTTTGGTTTTTTGCATGTAAGAAAGAATTCTATTGGTGTGTCATTTGGGAAAGTCTAGTATTAGGTTCATTAAATTTCAATCGCCGATTACTAATATCTGTTGTCAGGTTTGAGATATACGAATAAATTCTCCTTTTCTTAAGCAGATTCGGTGGTCCTCAGGACTGGTGTAAATATTATTTTACAAAAAATACAGATGCCATTTTTCCATATTCGATTTTAAATTTTATTAATGTGACATTATTTTAATTTAAATTACTATCACTTTTTTATATTAATAAATAAATATTAGTCGTTTTTTATTAATTATTTATATATATTTTATCGCTAATCTTTTTGTCTAAATACGTCCCTGTACATCCCCAATACGAATCTGTGATTTGAGTTTTAACCCTGTTTTTCGTTTATTTTTAATTTGAACATGATCCTAGAAATACTTAAAAAATTTCTTTATTAATTTCCAAATACTGTTCTAATATAATAGCTATCTTAAGGTGAAGTATTTTTTCACATTGAAAATGAATCATCAGTAATAAGTAATCAGTAATATAAATGGACAGGGTATCTTTGGAAATCTAAAGATTTTAGAACAAATTAGACATTTTTAATGTTTAACAATGTAACGGGGAGTGATAAAATTACACTTAGTTACTTGATTGCATAACTTGTTGATTGTCGTAGTTTATAATTTATATTATTATATTATTTATTAAAAAATAGTGCAACTGAATACATTTTCAGTCTCTACAATGTACTTTTTATAATTAATTTCAGCTAGTGAGATTAAAATTTGATGTGTACATTTCCGTATATTAGGTGCCTATTTTATCTGTTTCCTTTGTTCGGAGAAACCTATACAGTTGCCATCTGTTAACTTATTAAAATATAGCAAAAGCAATTTCGAAGTCGGATGAGCTAATAGCTGTGACGTAAAAATTACCAACTGTCCTTCGAAAGTCACCTTTCAGCGGAATTAGTTTCCAATTTTATTTTAGTTTCCAAAGCTAAAGACTGGATTTTTAGGTAGGTATGGTAGATTAGGTAACACCACATTATGAATTTCTTGAAAAAGTATTGAAATTAATAATTATCTTTATACTGAGCGATGTAGGTGAAGTATGTAGAGAGCTGAGTTGCTGAGTCAAATCCTGCTGTGACAGATAAATGATTCAACATTTACAGACGAATAGATTCTCATGGAGTTCTCCTAGCCTCAAAAATTGCCCTTAATTATTTCATAACCTGACAGTTGAGTGTTGTCTCGACCAAATCACTTCCTTAAACAACAAGAGACAATTCAGTCTCAACAATGTACTGAACCCAACACCCGTCATGGTTTATAGATTCTCATTTATTGGGAAACCCACATGTTACGATATCAAACAAAACATGACCAGAGTGAATTTATGTCATACATTTGCGGAGTTTCATAGAACACTGTTTAAACAATGAGGTATTTGGTTATAGTTATCTATCATAAGAATAATTAATTCCGTTTTTACTTTTATTTTTGATTTCGAAGTATAGATTATAGAAAAAAATTTTTTTTTTTAAAAAGACGTATTTAAATTTTTTGCTAAATTAGTCAAGGCATTATTGTCCAGCACAACATTTTTCCGCCTTAATTTTTATGGTTTTAGTCCGTTTTTGAACCTGAAGATTGGGGACCATAATGCATTGCTTGATTAAACTAGCGTCTGATTAAAGTAGCGTAATGAGTCTAGATGAAAATGTCAATTTTTTTATATTTTGAAGTTATCCGCTTTTTATCCTAAATGCCTTAGCCTATCTCGGTCAACCAATGATTGAGCTCTTTGCAAGGCTATTCACTTTTTAAGTAATACATTTATTAGTTCTAGTTAGTTAAGTGCGACGATAATTGTACTCCAGAATAATGTAAAGTAGCGATAAATTAAATCAGACACCGCAAGACGTCCTTCACCAAATAAGACTTCATGGTTTGTTACCTGACTGATTTATTTACCTTAATTTTTTCTATTAATTGTATTATAGCAAACTCCCGCAAATCCCATCAAACTATCTTTATACTTTGATGATATCCCACTGACTCCTGTAGAACAGATCCATAAGTTTCGGACAAGACTTCATTTTGACAAACTTGGAATCCCCATACCGTTTCAAGAAACTGCTCGTCGTTATAGGCTACTTCAACACTTACTATACAAACGCTGTAAGCTCCCAATTAATTACAAAATACTCATATACATGAGCCCCTGAAGTCATTAATGAAAATAATATAACACATTATATTTACTTGTATTATTACAATGCAGTAGTAAATTTCAATAAATGTTTTATTAAAATTGTATTATCGGAATGTAGTTCATCTTGCAATTGTTAGTATCAACGATTCCATGTTTCAGGGAAGAGCTTCACCCTGACGATCACCGTCGGATCCAGCCCTCCGCAAGTCGCGACCTACACCAAAGCAATCAAGGTGACCGTGGATGGACCGAGAGATCCGAGGTCCAAGACAAGTAAGTGAATATTACACAAAACTATATATTAGTTAGGTCTCTGCATCGTACCCATACATAGAGAGCACTCTTTTAGAAGGCACGAGTTCAGAAAGTGAAGTTCTCGCTGGGAGGGGGCAGACTATAGTTCTGCGGTTTCTTCCATTCAAACTCCAGGTCAGTACCCATCGTATCGGCGTCCCATTGGGGGCATCGTCCTCTCTACCATCTTCTGCTGAGAGTCATGCTCATGCTGGGGTTACCCATTAGTGGGGTTCGATATGTTATACAATACCAAGTTCATGTATTAACAGCTCAAGAGAATAAGTGATTAAGTCGATTTTTTTTCAAATTGAGTTTCTTGTATTTGGGGCGCCTCCCCAATGGAGAGCGATTCCGCCTGAATCGGGTCATTCTCACAGTGCATAAGAGGCTAAATCAGGACTTGGCTTGAAATGGCGTTATTACTTATATTACAACTCCATTTCAAGCCAAAGACTACGAGAATGACACGATTCCGCTTTCCTCATTACAATTAACTCATTCTGGAAAAAATTCGTCTTAACCACTTATTCACCGGAGCTTCAGTTATTAGCGCCCAGAAAAACGACATCATCGGGGTGAGGTTGATGATGAAATGTTCTAGTAAATAATTAGTAATTAAAAATATAAAATGTTACTGCGAAACAATTTAAGACAAATTATAGTATTTTACTTATATTATTTTGAAGAGAAAAGATTTGTCCAGGGCCGGGACTCGAACCTGGGTCTCCCACGAATCCGTCGTGGTGCCAACTGAGCTAGCCTAGTCAGGCAAATCTCTTCTCCATTCTCTTCGCAGATCCCATATCCCCGCGTTCTAGCGATTTTGCGTTTTTTACAAGGGGAAGAATGTTCATTAAACATTAATTTAATTAGGATCTTGTTGACTTACGTCATTATATTACTCAAAATTTATTTTATTTATTTACGTGGGAGACCCGGGTTCGAATCCCGGCCCTGGACAAATCTTTTCTCTTCAAAATAAAATATTTAAAAATCATAAAAATAAAAAAAAATAAACATTATATGTAGTATTTTAGGTTTTTTTTGTAATTATATGTTTATTTGAGTGAAAAAAGTATAACCACAAGATTACATAAAAGATATATCCCCATTCAAATCGTGTAGGATATTAGGTTCAGCACGTTGCTGGATATAGTAAACATGTTAAAAGTCAACGGTTATGCAGGGATTTGATTAAGCCGAGATGGAAATACTGACTGGGTGAACCCCTGGTGCTGTCGATTTAGCTATGTACTAAGCTAACCAAAACCGCTCCTCAATATTTTCAGTAAAACAATAAGAACAAATTTAAAGAACTCACGAACCAAAAAATTAATGATTAAAAACAAATTTGTGGTATTAAAATTAAGATTATCGGTATTATGACTTTTGTATTATTAATTCCACAACATCTAGGCTTAATGAGTTTGCTTAGTATATAAGTATATATACATATAAAGCGGCCTATCGTTATAATTTAGATGTTAATTGAAACCGTATTTATTCGGTAGTGTATTGTTTAACTAACTTGAAAATATAACATTGTATAAAATAGATCTATAACTTATACAATTTTAAACATGCAAATTATAAATATATATTAAACCTACGTATTATGGTTTTTCTTTCTAATAAGCCATTATGAACCAAGTTTCTTCAATTGTCTCCCTTTTTGCTGCCTCCTCAGCTACCAAATCTTCTTCATTCTTGCGCTATATGTTTCCATCTCTTTTATCCAAGCGCTCCACATCTTTGAGGTGCTTCCTTATATAGATTTGTACTCTGCAGGAGTGATATTCTTCATGTCTTTTTCCCCTTCTACAAACGATGGATTCTTTAATTTTATCTTTTCCAAATATTGTAAAACTCTTCCAGTTAATCGTCTGGGATCCATTCTAGATGACTAAGGAATAATATTCTACTTTGCTGCATTACATCAGCCATTTTTTCATTTTTTTTTCCAAATGATTGTTACGGATTCACTGGTATTCGTTTAACTGGGCCCAAGAATTTCTGAGTATTCGTCTTTCTTCGATTTCGAGTTCCTCGGCCATTTGGCAGTTGGGCATTCTAGGCGCAAGGACTCCGGTCTAACCATTGTTTATCAATGTCGAAGTTTTGCGTAACAGAGTTTGAGGAGACTATCGTGGTCTTTGAATGTTTCCTTTTTTTTTATGAATCCATATTAAAAATTCATACAAACAATAATTTCAGTTAATATCCACCTGCTGCGGCTGTAATCACGCGGAACCGCAAGGGGACAGCATCGCTGGGAACTAGGTTACGAAGTAATGATTCATTACGAAGATGAAGTTCACCTTGACTAATTAATTCATGGGGGTTCCCTGGTGTCCGCTGTTGAAGGTTGTCCGTTTCGGGGGATCCCGTGTACTTAATTTTCCTTTGTACGCATTTCACGGAAAACAACACATACTGCCAACGACAGAAAAAGATTTCCCTGAATCAAGTGTTGACATAATATGCGCGGCTTAATCGGTAATGGCCATGTGCGTTTTGTTTTCCTTTGCGTGATGTGGTCCTAAAAATAGACCATGCTAAAAATAAAGTGGCCATTATATGTTTTTGAAGATTTTGAATGTTCGACTGAACAATCTTTTTATTGTTATAGACAAAAAATTATGGAATGGAAGGATGGATCCCTAAATATTGAATTATTGCGGGAAAAGAATCGGTATTTCTTCTTTAACTAACTAATTTGTACGAGAAGGTAAGGCCATTCATAACCACCAGGTACCGATTGCCTCCCCCCCCCCGCGACCATATCAAGGGTCAGATTCCCATCTTATGAATGGAAAACCCTTCAGTGGTCTTGCAACCACAGAGTTACTTTTTCTTTCATCTTTATTTATATGTGTTTATTTCTTCAGATTAACATCTAATTAAAATTCCATTTTTTATTGGAAGCGAGGTATCTGGTAGAGCACAGAGTTGCCGAGCCCAAGTTCCCGAGCTCAAACTTGGTTTTGGTAGATCCGGAAATTTATAACTGTTAACAGGTGGTTATGGACCCTTTGTAATCTGGGAACCCTCCAGGGGCTTGCCTAGCCTCTATAAAGTTGGTACCCTCAATTGGGTAAAACTGACGATTGAGCGTGATCTAGGACAAACCACCTCCCTGCAAACCGTTTTCCTAGGAACAGTACAGTATCTATCACGTACTGAATCCAAGACCCCTCATAGTTAGTAGTTGCACTTATTTTTTCAGATTAAAATTCCTTGTTTATTGTATTATGTTAATATATTACCTTATATAAAAAAAAAGAAATCGGTACAACTACAACCTGTGAAAGATCTGAGGCCTGGAAGAGACTGTACTGTTTCTTGGACAACTGTTTTGCAGGGAGGTGATTTGTCCTACATTACTCCCAACCTCCAGATTTCCCCCCTTATTTTTCGTACCCACTTTATAGAGTCTGGTTGAACCCCAGGAGGGTCCTAGATAAAAGTCTGCCGGCGAGCGGGATTTGAACTGAGGAACTTCGGCATTGCAACTCAACGCTCTACCACTGGGCCGTTTTGCTCCTGACTTTTATTTAAATATATCCATATGTGTATATCTCCAATAACATTAGAAGGTCTAAATATATTCTACTTAATGCTTAGTTCTCATTAAAGAACGAATTCGTTATTGCTTTATGATATTCCTCTAAGGTGCACTTTTACTCCTCCGTCCTACCTCTATGATATTATCGTATCGGAAAATAATATAATTATTTACTTATATACCTATTTATGTATTGTACATATAAATATATATATATATATATATATATATATATATATATATATATAAAATATATAGCTTGCTCCCCTTCATTTTGATCCTCACACTGACCTCCCTGCTTGTGAAAGGTTCCGTTCTCACCGTGATAGCGCCCCGAACGATCTTATCACTAAGGCGTTTGATTAAAACATATTCCTGATAGCGGATCCGGAGTTTTTAGTTTCGAGGAAACGAATGAAAGGAAGGTCAAGGTCAGGGGAGGACTAAAATTAAAACTAACTCTTTCCTCGAAATGTTTACTATCGTAATTAATAATGATTTAAATATATAATTACTATATGTGTTGGATCAAATAAATGAATTCAAAAACTGTACTACTACAACCCATGGAGGGTCTGGGGTTCAGTACGTATTAGAGACTGAACTGTTTCTTGGACAACGTTTATGCAGGAAGATGATTTGTCCTGCATCACGCTCAACCGCCAGATTTTCCCCCTTTTTGGGTACCCACTTAATAGAGGCATGACCCACAGGAGGGTATTAATTCCTTCTACCACTATGCCAGTCTGATCCCGCCAATTAATTAATTTATAGCGAATTATTAACGAAAAGAATATTCAAATACTTTTGAGAGGTAAGGTCAACAATGGATTCAGGAAGTAAATGAATGATTTAGAAAGAAATAAGGAAAGGCGGGGTTTGGAAAAAACATGAAGAGATTAATTTATCAAGATAAAATTGCAATTACACCTTATTGATATTTATTTATTTTTTATTTATATTACTTTTATTACTTATTTAAATTTATAGTATGGAGAATTGCATTTTATGGCAATCACGTACACAGGTTCTAATTAAAAGTTATATTAAAAAACCTGTACTATAAATATAATATGAAGGGTCTTGGGTTTACTACGTGGTAGAGACTATACTCTTTCTAGGAGAGAAGTTGTGGAGAGGGAGGGGTTAATTTCCCTAGATTACGTCCTATCGCCAAGATTTCCTCAATTGGGCATCCATAATCCCAACCTCACAGACCACCAAGACCCCAGCCAGAGACAGCTAACAGTACCCAAATATAACTACCGAATCATGAGGAAGGTTAAAGGACAACTGTTTTAGGAAGCAAAATATAAAATAGCTTATTACGTATTTTAAGAAATGCATAGTCTAAAATCCAACAAAGTAAAATGGATAACAAAAAAGACAGATTGAAAATGAAAGTAAATATACCGTTGGATACACGCTTATTCCACAATATATAGTAATGTAAAAAGAAAAGTTCAAAATAGACTTCAAATATTTTTTGAAACAGGGGTAGAAGAGCAAACCAAAAGCCGAAAGTCTCTAAAACATGAAAAAAATACCTGCTGCTTAGGGGTTTGGGTTTAAATTTTTCCAGTGTTTATATATAAGAAACTTGGAATTCAGACTCATTAGCTAGTGTCACCTAGCTAAATAAAAATATTAACTCGATTAAATACGTTTATTCATTTATACACTTATATATAATAACACCTTCCTTTTTTGTTTAAGTTACCCACACATTTATTAGAAAATACTAGTGTAAATATGAATAATAGATAATACCGAAGTAGTTTTGAGAGAGTCAAACTGTTCTTCACAGATCCAACTGATGTACAGATATTTAGTCAAGAGGAGGTTTGTTTCTTGAATAAAGAAAGGATCCACAATCAACATATTTTTGCTTCCACAAACACTAAGCACTGCAGGATTTTCGGATTATGTCACAACACTAAGACGGCGCGCGGGTTGAATACAGGCTGAATGCGCCCGGAGGAAAAGGAAGATGTGTGTTTAGCATAAGGCTTCTGTTGGGCAGGTGGCCGCTGCTTTTTGAAAGGACCTGACGTGTTCCGCTACTAATATTTCCTAATAATGTATAATTATGGCTCGCCGTATTGTGTAGCTCGCATGCCAGTAACATATGCTGCACCCGGGGAGCATATGCTTCTCACCAAGGCAGGCTATCAGTGTCTCCTTCTCTCCAAATCCACGGCATAATTGTTACTTTACACGGCATTCCCATGTCTCAAGGTTAACTCAGGCATTTTTTATATGTCCCCTTTTAATACAGGGTGTCCTCCTAATACTTGGTGTCCCTTTCAGTCCTATCATATTCATTATTATTGAGTTAGTACTCAACTCCGAAGTTGGTTTTAATTTCATGTAAATCATATGGTTGAATATTCCTTAAAACACTTCTCAGAAACTTAAGAAAGTAATTTTAGTACTTTAATAATTATTATAATAATGAAGTTCTAAGAATGTCGGCTGATAGACTGCCAAAAAAAAAAAAATGTTTCAAAGCAGAATTGATGGTATCAGAAGAAGAGGAAGACCACAGAGAAGATGGATGGATGGATGTTGTCGAGGATGACCTCAAACGCCTGGGAGTAACAAACTAAAAGGAAATGGCTAAAGAAAGAAATATCTGGAGGGCTATTGTTGAGGTAGCTAAGGACTGAAGAGATACGTTGTAAGTAATAATTGTAATTATAAAAATACTAAACAAAAAATTTTAAAAAAACTGTGAAGCATAAGTTATCGCCTGTAACACTAGAGAGAGAAAATAAAGGTATTTAAATAAAATTTTTAGAATTTGCTGATGATTTTGCCATGGTTTTTGAAAAGTTGACTGATGTTGGTACAGTGCAAATAAATCTCAATCAAGTGATAGCCAATGAAAAAAAAATTAAGAATCCATATTTATAAAAAATGCAAAGACTAGTCCAGAAATCCTTGTAACAGAAATTGTATCAGAAGAGAAAGAAGTTCAAATATTTGGGGGTCATTCTGGAAAAAGGTTTAGAAAAATCTTTTATAGATGAAAATATACAGAAAAGAGAAAAGCACATTTTCATTATCAAGTTTTATCAAGAATGTGTATAACAAAAAATGTATTTCTAAAAACGGAAAAATTAGGCACAAAAGACAGTAATCATGTAAGAATGCCTGTACGCAAGAGAATTTCGTATCCAATTATAAATTAAATAAATTGGAAGTATTGTTTGCAAAATGCTATATCCACTAAGTACTTGTAATATATTTAATTAACATCTTAGTCTACTAAGTGGAAAAAAAATTGAAATTTAGGTTTCAATTTCAATTCATTTTGGCGTATAGACACACTTCTATCGCTTTCTGAAAGCTGTGAAGGGACTATGTGAAGACCAACTCTAAGAGTGGCCTTTAGCTGTGAAAGCCATATTTAATTTATAAGTATTTTTTAAATTAAATAGTTTTAATACAAATTTAGTAGCAAAGCTAAACCTATCCAATGAGAGGGAGAATTGTAGAAATAGGGAGAAATAAATTACAGAAATCAATAAATGAAACTGCCCAATTACATTGATTTGCTACATGACGCAGTTTACTTGTCAAAAATAAACTGACATAAAAGTATAAAAACTTTTTTTCATTTATTTTCCTTTGAATGACCAACCTATTGCAAATAACACCAGAAAAGTTAATTCGTAGACACATATTTTGATTAATTAATTTTTTTGCTGTGCAATACATTTTTGTTCTGTTGCAATCTGTTAGCTTTTTATGAAGACTCCCTGTGATCCTCACCTCACTTCTCTGATCTCTATAAATTTTGTGTACTTGATTGGGCTGAAAACCTGGCGGTTGAGCGTGATTTCGGACAAATCACCTCCCTGCACAACCGTTGTCCAAGAAACAGCATGGCCACAACTAAGTACGGACCCAGGACCCTTCCTGCAATGTTGTGATTGTACATATCTTCTGTTGGTTGTTGTGTAGTAATAAACTTATTTCCGGAAATTATCTCTTCTAAGTGTGTAATCTTCTCCTAAACTATTAATGTTTCGAAAATGAAGAATAATCCTATAAGTAGAAATAAAATACTATGTCGCATTGAAATTATAGAGGACTCTTCGAGTAGAGTAGTCAGTCGGTTGAATGTTTTATGATATTGGTTAGTTCTAGCAAACTGACGAAGGCTTGATGTCGTCAACTTCCATTGTCAACAGTAGTCTGATTTGATTTATCTATACCGGTTAGCATAATATATTTGTATTTAATAATTATTTAAAGTTTATTATAAGCCAAATGTATGATAGATAGATAGATATAAAATGGTCTTTATTATTAAATTTTTGACAGTGGTTTCTTTTTAATTTTATTTACAACATTAGCAACCATACCGTACTTTATACCGTCTGCCGGGAGTTTGATCGAGCTACTAAATAACAACAAAACTAAAAAATAAATTAAATTTCTTTTTGACATTAATAATTAAATTCTGAAATTAAAAATTTTCTATAACGACCTGCATTACTTACAAAATTATATAAACCTAATAAATTCTCTCCATTCAGAATATCTATTAATTTTTGTTTTGAGATCAGCTCACGTTTTAAGAATGTTTTTCTATACAATTTTAAGGCGGGACACACTGCCCGGAAGTGAAAACTGTTTTCAATTTCGTTCAAATTACACAGTGACCATAGCTGTATATTTTGCGAATCAATTTCAAATGGTTTGTAATTTAGATTCAGAAGTTCCCCTCTGCATTTCATAACTACGCTAATTTTTTTTGTTGCTTTAAAATGTCTATGGTAATCTATTGTTTTATTTAATGAGCTATAGAGGCCGTGGTGTGTGCCCTCTGCTGCTTTTGCATGGCAAACTTGGATAAAATAATCTTTGTACAGCTCTAACATTTTGGGCATTTCTCCCTCCCAAGTACCCACGGAGTTTAAAGTTAAATCTAATTTATAATTTATTTTGTCTGCAATTTCCCCTCACTCTTTAAACCATGACATGTTTTGTTATATTATTTCTCTTGCTATAACTGTACAAAGCCTATTTTCTTTATAATCTAATATTTTAAAAATATAATTGAATTGCATTTTTAGTGTGTACATGTGTACTAATTTTCTATTCATTTCTAGGTACACAAAGTAATTTGGGGTATTAACCGGTAATTTAAAAATTTTTTTAATGAAATATCTTTAACTTTTTCTATTTCCTCCTTGGCCCCAAACTTGACATCCATAGGTTATGACATTTTTATTTGTTGACTCGAATACCTTAAATTTTGACTCTAATGGCACTTCTGGATTATTGAACAGTTCTCTCCACATCATATTAATCCCTACTTTTGCTTTACTTACTTTTTCTTTAATGTCATATTTCATTTTTAAGTTAGTGGACATCACCACCCCTAGATATTTGTATGATTTCACTCATTCAATATGCTCATTATTTAGGAACTATTTCGCTTTGTTTGTACACATTTTGCCTCTATTATTCTTCTTAAATATTATAATTTTGGATTTGTCCAGATTTACTTACAAATTCCATGTTTTACAATAGATTTCTAATTTGCCTATCATGTACTGCAAACCAACCGGATTATCTAATATTAGGACAATATCGTCAGCATAAGCCAACATGTACACGTTCTTATGCACCACTATGACCCCTCCCCCGAGATTCTCGTTTATGAAAAGAATAAACAGGTATGGACTCAGTACACAACCCTCCTTGACGCCCATCTGAATGACTCCGTAACTCCATCTTTTGTCCAGACCACTGCCTCCGTGTTTTCGTAAAGACTTTTTATAGCGTTAGTGAACTTAGTTGACAAACCCATTTCGTACATTTTGTAAATTAACACATTCCTGTCCACAGAGTCAAACGTTGCCTTGAAGTCAACAAAAAAACAATAGATTTTATTTTTCCCTAAATGCCACATGTACTCTATTAAATTGCTTAAAATAAAGAAATTGTCAACAACTGAGCGACCCTTTCTGAAACCGGCTTGGCCTTCTATCAATAATTTTCTTTCTTCCAACCAGTTTGTAAGTCTTACTTCTAGCACCCCAGAATATATCTTCGAAATGGAATCTAAAAAAGAAATACCCCTGTAATTTGTCACTTCGCCAAGCTCACCTTTTTTATGGAGAGGGAAGATGATTGATTTTCCAAAACTCTCTGGAACCTTACTTTCATCAAAACAGAAATTGAACAGCTGCAGTAGAGCTTTCGTAAAGCATTCAGGAGAATTTTTATAAAATTCACTTGGTATTCGGTCAAGCCCAGGTGCTTTATTGTCTTTTAACTTATTTATGGCTGCGACCACTTCATCATAACTGAATTGATTATCTAAATACCCATCCTTTACCCAAGGAGCCGCATATGAAAAAATTTCAGTACAAAGATGAAGGTTATACTGTTTTTTAAAATGCTCTTTCCATTTCAGTGGTTGAATATTTCCAATTCGGAAGTAATTTTTTTGCTTAAATTTATTAGTCAAGTCCCAGAAATCCTTGGAATCCCTCGCCCTCTCGAACTTGTCACCTATCTCTCTGAAGTAGTTTTCTTTTTTCCCCTTACAAAGTTCCTTATAATTTTTTACATTATTTAAATTTGCCTTTCTGATCAAGTGGGAGTTGGTATTTCTGTACAAGTTTAATAGTTTAAATATTTTTTTCCTCTTATTATGACACTCGTAGTCATACCAAAGTTGTTTTTTATTAAACTTAAAGTCACCCCTACTTCTTATTACATAGCATTTTTTAATTAGCTCTTTCATCTTCTCAAAGTCTGCCAGCCCTATTAGCTTTCTTTCTTTCAAAAATGCATCTGTTTCTTTTTCTAACTTTTCCCTATACTCCGATGACCTCTCCTTATGCCAAATCATTTTCGGGATTAGCTGACAGCATTGTTCATCCTTTATCGCCATTTTTATTCCAATGCTCACGACTAGTGGCATGTGGTCCGAAAATATTTGTTTTTCTACTTCGAAATCCTTTACTATTTCTTTAACCCCCATTGAAATTATACCTAAATCTATTGTGGAACAACAGGCATTACTAATGTATGTAAATTCTCCCTCTCTGTCCCTCTCTGATCTACCATTCACTATAATTAGCCCATTATCATCGCACAGTTCCAACAGTTTTCTTCCTTCCTTACTTACTTTTTGTCTTTTGATTTCCTATTCTTTACTAATTCTCCTTCTCGGTTATTATCCTCCCAATGTGAACTCTGTCTTTCTCTTATCCTCGCATTTACATCCCCTACCAACATGTATTGTAGTTTATCCTTACTAAAAATTAAATTTTGTAGCCTTTCAAATTCTTCTACCCAGCACCTAGCTTTAATATATAGTGGAACAATGTGTACTGATTCCTTGCCCGTTTCTAACTGTATTAGAGTCTGATTTTCTACCGTTACATATTTACATAATTTTTCCTCTTTTAACCATTTTTTATTTCCGAATATTTTCCCGCCGCTAGCTCTACTATACTTACTAGCTCGCAGTACAGACAGTAATCAAAAAAATAATTCTCAATGTGCACGTTACAACTATCAATTTCTAAATGGGTTTCAAACAGGCAAAATATGTCATAATTATGATATTACAAACCAGAGCTGTGAATAAAAACTTTCAGTGAAGGATCGGTTAGTATGTAATAATGAATTTGGATATTGGAACGTTATAACTTTGAGTGCCCTTTAATCTGTCGTGTGAACGTGTGCTCCACAATTAGGGGAAATGGAAACGTTAGATTTGAAATATTTAATCAGTCTGTAATCTCTTTACGAAGTTTGTTGATGTGGATGATTGTTTAATAGAAAATATAGTTTATTGGGAGTAATAATTGCTATTTATTGTGATCAATAATGAGTGGAGTGGCGCAGTGACAGAGCGCTGAATTGCTGTGCCGAAGGCCTCGGATTCAAATCTGGCAGATTTTATTGATTCTTTTATCAGCCGGAGATGGATATTTTGGGGTCTGAGACCCTCCAGAACTCACACAGCCTCTATTGTGCCGGGCTTCTATGAGAAATCACCTCCCTACAAAACGGTTGTCCAAGGAGCAGTACAGTACTGAACCAAAGACCCTTCATGGGTTGTAGTGATACAGTTTTTTGTTGTTTTTTTAAATTTAGAAATGAATAGAAACTTAAAAAAGTTGGACTTGAAAAGCTCCTGATGGACTTTAGAATGCAAATAAAATGTATTGCATTGATAATCCACAGCGACACGATGTATAATTCATAGTTCTATATTAACTCGTAGTCATGTCCATGTTCGATGACAAACTACTGATTCCAAGAACGTAATATAACTCATTCATACGTCCCAATGAACGTCTGCGGAGATATCATTCTCAGTTCCTAGTGACATATACATGTCGTCACAACTATTATCGGTATAGAATGATACATAGTTTCCTAATTTCATTCATTATTGGGTGAATTACCCGAACTCGTAGTACGTCAATAAAGGAAAAAAATCGAGTAATGGGCCGGAATGGAGTGAGTGATATGTTCATTAATTATTGAATTCTCCGGGAAATAATGCAGAATCTTATGTTTTCTTTAAAGTGCCTCTACTAATAGTAAACTGTTTATGTTTTTGGATGTTTTATTTGTATAAATGTAAACACATATTAATCCTATTTCAATCAAAAATGTATGCTTATCTCTGCCGCATTTTGCTTCGTCGAAATAATTCAGTCTTTATTAAGATGTCAAAGCGTGATTTTCGCATATTGTTCTTTTACGAGCTCAAACGGATAGATACGTATATATCAACGAAGTCTGGGGCAAAGGCAGTGTGTGTACGTTCTTGGAATTATTCGTCAGTCATTAAACATGGATGTGACTACGAGCTGGTATAGACTGAGCTACAACCCGTAAACGGGTCTGGGGTTCAGTACATGTAAGAGACTGAGCTTCTGGACAATCGATGTGCAAGGAGGTGATTTGTCCTAGATCACGCACAACCACCTGATTTTTCCAGCTAGTATAGCGATATGAATTAATTCATATACGCTTCCAAGTCAATCAGGACCTTATCAAGTACATCTTCATTCTTAAGTTTCTTTTGATGGAACTTGTATTATGTTCTTGGAATTAGTTGCCATCATTATTATCCGGACAGCTTAATTTATTAAGTCTATTATAAATACAAATGCCCTGTTTTCGGATCTTCATTCTTGAAGCTGTGGAGTAAAAGACTTGTGTAATAATGATATAATAAGACATTGCTACTAAGAAAGCCGAGGGGATGGTAGGATGAAATCGAACAACGGCGGAAGACCCACCCCGATTCCTTCACTTGATGGGTTTCTCCTGTCTCCAGTTATAAGGACGGCAGCTCATACTCATCCGCGTTTAATTGCTTGTCAGGAGCATCTGTGTCGCAGGGTACGTGCCTGACCTCCTTCGGATATTCGAGGAGTTTCTTCTAGGGCGTTACGAGAGTATTTGTAAAACAATAGTAATTGATTATAAGGTTGTATAATAATTTGTATACCCACTGCTTATTCATATTTTTCATGTGAAAACTTCTTTAGCAGCGTTGAGCGATTTTTGTAGGGATAAACTTATGGGTTCGCGTCATCGACATGAGCGGCATAATCGCGACTAGAGCATAAATTAAGAAACTAGAGAATAGACTAAGTACTATAAAATACTTAGTTATCTAATTGAGTTATTGAATTGAATCTCCCTTTTTCCTAGCTGGGTTCTAATGACTAATATGGTATAACGTTGATCAGAATCTGATAAAATGAGATCTTGGTGGTATAAAAAATCTTCTATAAATTCCTTGTTGTTTTTTTATAAGTGAAAACTTCTTTAGTCACGTTGAGCGATTTTTGGTAGGGATAACACTTATGGAGTTACCGACAAGCTCGTGACAAATTCCGCGAGACTGGCAACGCCTAGTACTTGTTCTAATCAGCTTTAGTTTAAAGGTTAGAATTCCATTGATACGAGTGTAATAATTTTTTTATAGGTTCGTTTAATAGTTGTGAAATTTTTTAAAATTTATTTATTGATATTTACAACTGTATTACAATAATACATCAAGTAAATAGGCTAAGCGATACATAATGAATAACGTGTGAAAATGGCAAGTAGAGAAACTACCCACTGGTAGTACTCAAATTATAAGTTCAACTAACAAGGTCACAGGGCCATCTTCTTTTCAGACGCCTCGGAGAATTATCGGGAATTGAAGAGGAAGCTAGGTTTGAAACTAGAGGGTTTGAGTGGAAATGAAGTTTGTTATGAAAGGATAGATCGGGTTCGTGCCAAATAAGCAACAAATGGGACATTAAGGTCTTTATGGATGACTTTATTCTTAACAAAATAAGGAGCATTGAGGATTTTACGAAGGATTTTGGATTGTAGGGATTGGATACGAGAGGAATTCGATGGCTTAGTGGTGCCCCAAAGCTCTATTCCGTAAGTCCAAATAGGTCGTATGATAGTCATGTCATAAGTGGGATATTATTAAAGAGTACTGAAAGGCAGGAAGTCATTGGTTTACGACGTAAGGTAAAAGTGATTTGAAGCTATTTTTGAGAATTTAGTTGTGAAATTTAAAATATGATAGCAACGCTAAAACGGAAAATAAAGTTCATTAACAACTGTGTTTAATATAAATACAAGGTTGAAATAATATAACTGTATACTGATTATTATTTTAATTAAGTAATTGATACTTTGTATTGGCCTTTTGCAGCAGATCGTATCACTCAAGAGCAACGACACAACAAAATTGTTAATTTTGAGTTGGTTGAAGCTGTTGTACACATATCTCTTATTCCGCCTCCATGATATGCTGATTTTTTTTGTTTAATAAAGCCATACTTTGAGTATAAGTTAAAATAAAATATTGCTTGAATACTCAACTATAACTTAGCCTTTCGACCATATTTGATGAGTTGTTTTTTTTTTACAAATTTTTTTGTGTACAAAAATCATCATTTTGCGATTGTTTGTAGTAACGAAAATAGAGGGAATCGTTACGAACTGCACAAAGGTTTTAATTACAGTTACTACATTAACTGTTGCGGTGAATAATTGGCGTTACCCGAAATAACAGGTTAGGTGAAATATAATTGTATGTTAGTAATTGGTCGCTTCGTACGGACATGGTTGGGTCTATATCTTTAATTTCTTCTGGTTTGTAGCAATTAAAACATCACTTTCTCATGTTGTTATTGAATAATTCTACCTTTTATAAGGAATATTTATTGAATTTTCTACTCTGTTACGTCGTATGTTGCTGTGGCGATGGTGTACATAAATGAACTGGTATATAGTTATTTTTCCTTAAGGATAACCTGAACCATTCAGTCATATAATGACAAATAATTGTAAAAATAATAAATAAAATACAAATAATAATAAATGAGAAACTACTTTTTTTACTCATGTCATTGGTTCGCTGCTCAATTGTTGGTGTTTACTTTAACTTTTTATCGTAAATAATTCAAGAAAAAATCGATATTGAACAAACTTATACCATTACAATCCGTGAATGATATTTGTACTGTTCCCAAGCCATTGGTTGTATCCGTCTTGGTCGAGATTGCCAGATTTTCTACGGCTATATAAAGGCTAGGTGAGCTCCAGGAGGGTCCCCACTGAGTCCATATCTGGCTATTAATAATTATTGTCTTTAGCTCAGCAATTTAGCGCTTTATACACTGAACTACTCCTCATCTATATTAAATAGAGTATTAAACTAACAAATATTTTAATGAAGTATATTGTAGTATAAGTATTGAATTTGTATTATTACAGATCTTCAGTTTGAGAAAGAGAGATACCTATGAAATTTATTTTTTGTATCATTATAATATTTATTAACTGTTAATTAATGGCTTATAAAATTATTTAATTTTTATTATGTATGTCTTGGGAGCGGTGTAGCTAAGTGTACAAAACGCTAAGTTGATTTATTAAATGACCTGGGTTCGAAGAGGGTTCTAGCAGATAAATTATTACCTATTAATAGCCATAGATGTGCAATGTCGGATCGGCACAACTTCGTGGGTTTCGTCCGGCATATATTATAATAATAATAATAAAGCTTTATTGACATCAAATTATGACAAAAGACTCTCCCTTATGCTAAACCTACATTGGATCCGATTCGGTGCGACGTGATTCTGTGACATACGATGCTGGGGTGTACACATTATTCATATTTTACTACACATTATAGTAAAATATAAATGTATTAAAAATAATTAATAAATAATCTTAATTTTATAAATTTAAAGAACCAAATGTTATAACTCTCGATATATTTCAGTCATTTGGTTAACTTGCGACGTTTCATAGTATCACACCGGATCGCAATGTAGGTGTAGACTTAGGAGGTAAAATGGAGTTCAGATCCCAAAATATAATATTATATTATAAATATAGTTTTTTGTGACAATATAAAATAAAATAACCAATACTCGTCACAGATTACAAAAAACTAAAACACTCTTTTAGAACAAATATAAATAAGTAGTTATGAAATAAAATAAAATAAAATAATCATCATTCATTATTCATTACTATAAAAAACAAAACAAAATCGTTATTTTAAAAACAATGTTAAATAAATAATAAAACTATGTTACTACCACTTTCACTATAAAACAACAATCATTACAAACTACAAAAACAAAACAAAACTTTTTCCCTTTTATAGACTCTTCACAATTCTGGACCAACAGTCTCTGTCCCTGGCCACTTTGATCCAGTTAGTTCCCAGTCTTCGGGTAATTTCATCCCTCCACCTCATGTACTGTCTTCCCCTGCTTCTCGTTTGGCCGATCGGTGTCCACTCGGTGCTGCTTTTCGACCATCTCTCGTCCTTGACTCTGGCTAGGTGTCCAGCCCACCTCCATTTCAGTTTTCGGGCCTCCTTGCTCAGACCTTTAACTTTTACACGAGTTAGGATATCCCGGTTCTTAATTTTCTCAATTCTTCGGATTCCCATCATACTCCTTAAAAGTTTCATTTCCATGGAGTCCAGTTTCGCCTGTTCCTTTTTTGTTAATACCCAAGTCTGAGCGCCATACAGGATTGAGGGGTAGATACAAGACTGTAGTACTTTTTCATTTAATTCAATTGTGAAGTTACCCTTAAAGATATTTTTCAAGGACCAATATTTGTGCCATCCTATTTTTATTCTTCTGTCCAGTTCTTTACTCTTCTTCTTTTCTGAATAAATTTCCTGCCCCAAATATATGAATTTATTTGAGCATTCTGTTGTATGTTCTCCTATTGCGACATATAATTATATATGATCCGGCATTTATAATGTGGGACAAATCACTTCCATGCACAACCGTTTGCTACAGCACAACTGTACTGTTCCATACAAAATAACTATTTGCTTATAAACAGTATAGTTCCTTCTTGTAGTTTACTTACTCGTCATTCCTTAACATTTTTGTCATCGATAAAGTGTTCAAAAGAATAAAGACATTTGTCTCGATGAACTGTAGTTTGTCTGAACAAGTGTGGCCAACCAACCCGACTATCCTTTATATCATATATTTTATTTATTATTTTATTACATTATTTATTAATAATTGTTTTTGTACTTTAGAGCAGTCACAGCAGTTCCGAGCCTTAGGCCTGGGACAACGGCCCTACTTGGAGCACCCGCCCTCAGGTTACAGTCCTCGCCCGAGGCAACATGAGCATGACCAAGATCCCTTCAGATCGCCTTCCAATCACGGTAGGAGTTACATATGTGTTATTATATGTATGTTTATATAATACTTGATTACCTGTAAACATAATAATATTGTACTTGACATGTATAATCCAGAAAATCTATGATCAACTTCAAATTTTACATCGTTTCCGTTTAAAGGAGTAAAATCCTTCATCAATGCATACCACGCCATTTCTTTTTTTTCGTTTTATTTTGAAACTATTAGCTATTTAATTTAAATCTAAGATCATTTGATACGTTTCTCGATTAGCTATATCTGCAGCCTCGGTAAATGAGTGTTAATGTCGAATTTCGTCTAGAGAGATTTAACAGTATTGTGGAAAGCGGAATTGTGCCATTGTGTGATGCATTAATTTAATTTAACATAAATTTAAGGTTTAGTGAAATTACATAAATTAAATTAAAGTATATAATGAGCGGAATTCAGAATATTTTAAACTATTTAAAATTTAGTAATTAGCAAAATTGATATGATCATGTTTGGTAAATAGTCCTTTCAAGGCTATTTGCAAACCTTTTTTTTTAAATTATTACTTTGGAAGTGATAGGAAAATTTATTTAAACTGTAAAATTAATAAGGTATTGCTATACTGTAATGATGTTATACTGCTAAGATGGTATCACAGTATAAATAATATTGTTTCTATAAAATAATCTGGCAGAAACATACTATAAAACTAAGAAGATGGAGAACTGATCTTACTAGAGCATACTTAAAAAAAAACATTTATTTTTATTAATCTAATATCGAATATTCTTCCCTAATAATAACTGTTTACTGTTGTTCATCAGTCTTTTGTGAGAATCCTGAAAGTTTGATTAGTTTTGTTAAAACCAAAAAACATTTTTGCCACTTAAAACTTTTACACCGCGTTGGCCGTTTGCAACACTTTAGACTTTTCTTATAAACATTAGTTCCAAAGATTCTATTTCAACTCTTTCCCATCAGCGAAAAAAAAATCGTGGAAAAATAATTAAAAATAAACAACTCGCCGAGTAACAGGCGAAAAACTGAAAACCATAAGCATAATTAGTAATTGCATACTTGGAGTGGAAAGGAGAAGAACAAAAAATCCAATATCCTTTATCCGAATCCAATTCGGGAGACGTTGATGTCATTAGTCGGACGTAATCAGTCCGAGTCCACAAATTAGTTGAAGATGGACGTGATCCAGGAATACCTTGAACAGGAAGGGAATTGATTTTGTGCCTTACTCGGAATGAAAACCGAGGCAACGAAATGAAAGAAAATGTGATTTATTAATAACTTTCTAAACTAGCTCAGTAAAATATTAATAACATAATATAATATAAAACATATAATCATAACTTATTATTTTAGTTATAATTACTGTGGTATCATAAATAAGTACGGTGACATCATTTGATTTGTCCATTTATTGAGATTATATTGCTCATTTATTAAGGTACTAATTCTGTTATTTATTGTTTGTTACTAATATTATTATTTATTGTTTTCTAAAAATTTAATAATCTATGTGAAGAATAATAAACGCCTGAAGGGTAGACCGAGGCGTAAGTGGATTGCGTCAAGAGTGATCTGGAGGATTTGGGTCCGTGGATGGAACTTTACAAGTAGGCAACGAGCCTTCGGTTTCGCTAATCCTTATTATAATAATAATATCGTATACAATCCGATCCAGTCCAAATAAGTCTTGTAAGAGCTTCTGTATAGTAAGTGTTGCAGTAGCCAGTAGTGGTGTAATAAAATTATTACCATAAAAATAATAAAATATTAAAATATTTATCTGAATCAGGGCACATAATTTTCAATTTCGCCTTAATTTCTTCCTAATATTAACAAATAACTTTTTTTTTTTAAATGATATTGATATTTTAAAAAAAATATTTTAACCTAACTCATTATTTTGGTTATTATTTTTGGATATTTTAAGACCTTTATATATATATATATATATATATAATATATATATATATATTGAGTTACGCTAATAGTAATTTAACGGCGAATAGTAATTCTTGTATTTTCAGTATCGTATGAGGATACCAAGTTAAACGTTTGTCGAGACGTAATCCTAAGTATCGGATCTGTTCTACAGAAGTCAGTGGGATATTATTAAAGGATACTGAAGAACAGGAAGTCATTAGTTTCCTACGAAGGGTAAAGGTTATTTGGCTGGATTTGTGAGAATTTATTTTTTTCCTCCAATTTTGACACCATTCTTCATAAGTATGGAATGCAATTACTTTTCGATAATATTAAAAAGAAAATGAATGAAAAGTCCAACTTGTAACTCAACTCGAAGCAACGCCTTGCGGAACTGATATCATCTATGCCATCATGAATCATTCATTGCATTTGCTTGCTGTATTTTTATAATACAGTTGTGTATTCCAGTATATTATCAAGATGATGACGATTATGACGTAGACAGGACTGCCGACCAATCAGAAGTGGCGGCCGAAGAAGCCTCCATTCCCACACTCTCCCTTACATCACCCCCACCGCAGCTCGACCTAAAAACTCGAGATTAGATGTTCCTTAGACCGGATAGCTCCCTATTAAAATTCCTAGCTCCTGATTGGCAGCTACTGTTACCATGGCTACCAACTAGGATATAATTCACTTAACGGCTAGGCAAAACAATCTCCGTTCCCTTAATGGATCTGTTATCTTTTCTATGCAACGAAATATCACTTTCTAATGATCGGATATCTGGAACCGTTTGAGGAATATTTCGAAATAGTCTGAGCTTCTGGAGGGGATTTTCTCGGGATGATAAATACTTGATGGATCGGTAAGTAGGGGTTAGACGCCACACATGCTACGGGTGGGTGGGTTTGTTATTCGATATTGAGATTGAATTAATTATAAACATGTCCGCTATTAGCTAAGGGAAGGTAATTATGCTATTACGTACGTAAACAAATTGTACAATGGCATGCTATATATGTTATTATACAAACAAAAAAAAGCAAGAAAAATCACTATAACAGGTGGAAACCACGGGAATATTATGTTTTGTATTATTATTATTATTATATTCTTGCAATAATACCAGAAATGGTCCTGAACTGGAGCCCTGAAAAGAAGAAGAATCCATGGGTGGATACGGTCTCAATGAAGAAGTTACTCTTGACAGGAAGACCTGAAAAAAAATTATGTCTTAAAATTGGTTAGAGTAAAACTCGTGGGGAAAATCTGAATGAGACAAAAAATAAGAAACTCAATTATTAGTAAAAGTAAATAGCAAATTAGTAAAATTCATTATGTCTTATGTGCGATTTATATCTACAAACCCGGTAAATAGTCGAATTTCGTCCGAAATGTGTTAATTCATTGAGGGAAGCGGGATCATGACATTCTTATACTGCAGAAGTGGATAAGTGAGGCATAGGCTTCGAATGAAGTTTTATATTCTCACTACAATTAAAGCCAGAATTGCACGATTTATTGTAGACGAAATTCGACTTAACCACTTATTATTAACCTTAATGTTTGAATATTTTAATTTTTTAAATTTTAAATGTATTAAACATATTATTATTCGAATGGTGACGTTGAAGGGACTATGTCAAATATACGATGTCGTATGGTGGACTAATACTGCACAGCGGTGTTATTGAGCAAGAGAAGTACATAATAAAAAAAAAAAAATTTAATTTTATTAGTTCTTTTTAATAAAATTGCCTCGATTAATGGCCAAAGAATCAAGCTAGCGATGACCGTAATTATAATTATAATTGAAAACTAAAACAAAATTATTTTTATTTTGAAGAGAAAAGACCTGAAGAAAGCCCTGGGCGGGATTCGAACCCGGGTCGTCTGCTTTTCCGTAGAAGTGCTCTAAGCCACTGAGCTACCAATAGTCTAAACCAAGCCGGACAAATCCGTTCTGTTCATCATCCTATCCCGGCCAGGGCAAGCAATAATTACCATAAAAATAATAATTAATAAAAATAAATTTATAAATAATATATTTACGTATGTCAACAAGATCCTAATTAAAATAATGTTCAATGAACATTCTTCCTCGTGTATACATCGCAAAAATTGCTAGAACACGGAGATATAGGATCAGTGAAGAGAACGGAAATATCTGACTTGGATACGACCCCTGGTAGGTCAGTGGCTTAAAGCACTGCTACAGAGAAGCAGACGACCCGGGTTCGAATCCTGGCCAGGGCAAGCCTTTTCTCTTCAAAACAAAAATATTTAAAAATAAATATCATAAAAATAACAATCAATAAAAATAATATTAAAATATTTATCTGAATCAGGGCACATAATTTTCAATTTCGCCTTAATTTCTTCCTAATATTAACAAATAATTTTTTATAATATTGATAACTTTTTTTTTAAATGATATTATTAATAGTTAAAAAAAAATTTAACCTAATTCTTTATTTTGGTTATTATCTTTGCATATTTTAAGACTTTTTTAAAGTCACGGTTTATGATCTTACGTTTTCAAAAACTTAAACAAAAAAAATATATATATATATTGAGTTCCGCTAATAGTAATTAATATAGTTAATTTACCAGTAACTGAATTTATCGAAGTTATTTGTATTTTGCATTTGTATGTTTAATTATATGATTCTATGCATTATTTATTTATGCATACTTCTCTGCCTTACAACAACACGGGATCTGGCAATGTTAATATATATCATAGTTAAATTATTTTATTACTTCACGTTGAAATACGCGAAACATGGAAAATAAAGAAACAATTTTATTATTTCCTATTAATATTTGTTATGCTATTCATAAATTTTAATGTATTCTAACATATCCTGAAGTTCTTTTCACTCTCTTTGATTATTTCATCTGTTTTCTTCTGAACCTTCTTTTTCATATCCCCTTCAACGAATGTGTCATCTTCCAGGACCAGAAACACGTACAGTTGCGTAGGTAAAATCAGTTTGAGGATACGCGTTAGTTTTGAATGAATCTTGAATCCTCATGTTCGTTGAAACAAATACTTTGCATTTGTATCGATGATAAAATAAAGAAAAAAATCTTAGCACGGCTTTTTTAATATATATTTTTTTATCAATCTATACACGATTTCAAATCTGCCTAATTTTAGGATATAGTGGGAAAATAGTATTTGATTAATTGTGGTTAAGGACAGCCACAGATAGGGTTATCGTTAGAAATCATATTCCACAAAACCGCACCGTACCCCCCCCCCCCACACCCACACTACAATATTTATTTTAACAGATCATTTCCAGCAGGATGTGAAAGCACTTACTGCTCTTTGGAGGTGTACATATTGTTTTATATATATATATATATATATATATATATATATATATATATATATATATATATATCGTACGTTCATATAATATAATTATCCTAACGGGATGACTTTAGGAATCCCAGGTATAAATATTTCTATTATTATTAATATTTTTTAAGGTCATATTGTTACCGCCTTTAGTTAACTGTCTTAATTTGCTCGAAACATCACAAGAGGCCATTTTTTTAACTTATTGGCTTATAAGTTGGCTGTTTTTCAGGAATTTAAAAAATATTTATGATGCCTCGATGCCCCATTCTTATAATTAGTGTTATAATATTTACTGTGTTATTATCTCATACATTACATTGTTTGTACCTCATTTAGAGAGAATACTTTTTACAAAAAATGCTACAATATTGGTACAGATTTTTAAAAATTACAAACAAATTATAAAGAAGTTACAGATTTAAAATAAAATAGAAATAAATAAATGAAATGTGATAAAAAATAAATTAAAAAACTGAAATAACACAAATTGTTTATTTATTGAATAATAATTGATAATGTTAAACGGATACAAATTATTATAATTATAAACAAAATTAATGAAATAGTTAATAACTAAATTACTAAATAAAATTAATGAATGAGATAGCATGCAATAAAGTATTTACATAGTCTATATCTTCTTTTGGAAAAATAAACGTCAGAATCAAGACACAAAAATTCAAAAAGATCTTTTTATTAAAATAATTATCAAAGTTAAAATAATAATTATATTTGAAAAAAGAAATGTTAAAATAAAATTTGATGATATGTGCTTAAATCATCAAGAGTTCTGTTAAAAATTAATGCTGTTGATAGGGTCTATCAACTGATTATTGTACTTCTTACACAAGATATGTTAGATAGATGGTATTTGTCCCCTTGTATGAGTGGTGATTTTAATATCTCAAATAAATTATGCCTATTGATATAAATTATAACTTTTGTTTTCGTACATTTCAATTTCAGTTTGCTGAACCTAAAGAACCTTAAGAACTTATAGTATAAATATTTACAAACATGTGTATATTAACTTGGGGCCCATTATGAAATTATTTAAAATGGCCACAAACGCATTACAAGACATTTTGGCCTCAAAGATAAATATTAGAGAAAAACTTAGTAAAGAGTAACGGCTTCTCTTTAAATATAACTGTTATTTATAATAACCGTTATTTGTTGTCACGCATGCGCGAACAAACTGAAAGATTCATAGATTCAAAGATTTTTAATGCAAATGCACATCAATTTAACGGGCATCAAAAGTTAAAACGACAAGTGAAAACTGAATTTTTTTAATTTAATTAATTCAGAAAACTATCGGTTCGAAATTTTTAGACTAGCATTTGACCTCTATATCATTTGTTCCTTAGGATGATAAATTTAGAAATTAATTATTTATTAATGCACTTTCAGAGATAATTTGACTTATAACTTTATTGAGTTATATACGATGTTTAGATGATGCACAATGCTTACATTGATAATGGCTAATGTCGAAACGTTTTAAATTATAAATAATTGTTTAGACTGGAAACTAGTTTTCTCGCTTTATTATGATTACTAAAATTGCAGTCCACTGTAGTATATATGAATTGAAAATTTTATTAAAACTGGTTAATTTGTTTTTGAAACATATATACAATTTTTGTAACCGATAACAGTTCGACTCCATGTTCCCAAGTTCCAAAGAATACGAACAGGTTATTCTGGAAGGTTACGCATTATAGCGTTTTCCTTTACATTTGTCTCTCACGTGAAATGAGAAAACAGTTGTGTCCCATAGGCGGAGTGACATTTTGACAGAAAACCACCCCGTGCTATTCGTGTTAAAGATATGAGAAGAATCTGTAAACTAAAGGTTATAGCTACCATTATGCTTAAATAAACAATTAATAGTTTTACTGACCATAAAACATAAAAATTTAAATTTAATTATGACATAAATATTACGGTATCGTTTGTTTTTTATTCAATTTAACGATCAGAGATCTAATATCAATGGATTTAGGTTTTAGGAGAGAAAATCATTGCTAGTTCAGGCGCTAAATTTTATGGATTTTCATTAAAGAACTTTTTTAATAGAATGAGTTCAAATAGGAAATGTTACACGTAAATTTCGGATAAACACTATAGTTGTGTCCCAGTTAGTGTAAACTTGTCAATCTTTTGAGACAACACTAAAAAAAAACCCGGATATCTGTTCCACAAGTTGTTGCTTCGAATTGAGTTACACTAAGTTTTATTTGTTTCATTTATAATATTTTCCAAAATTACAAGTTATCATGAGGTTTAGTGCTGATAAGAGAATGTAATTATGGGCAATAAGCAGATTTTTGTAATAATTTCATCAAGTAATAAAAGTTTCAACTAAAATTTCGATTTATAGATGGTATACGTTTGTTGAAACGTTCATTTCTAGATGAAATTATTACCGAAGTTTACACATTTCGCATAATTACATACTATTTTCTATTCTAAAGCTCATGATAACTTGTATTTTTGGAAAATTTTATAAGAGGAACGAATGAATTGTTAAAACTTGTTTTGACTCAACTCGAAGTAACAACCTGCGGAATAATTACTATTACGCCTCATGCAGGGCCTTGGGTTCAGTACGTGGTAGAGTCTATACTATTTCTAGCTCAACGGTTGTGCAGGTAGATGATCTATTCGAGATCACACTCATCCATGATTTAAGGGATACAGAATCAGTGCTTAATATATTTTCTTTATAATTTATTTTATTTTATTTTTTATTGATTGTTATAATTTTTAAATATTTTTATTTGAAAAGAAAAGATATGTCCAGGGCCGGTACTCGAACCCGGGTCGCCCACGTCTCTAGCGTGGTGATCTGCCAAATGTCTAACCTGGCTCGCATCTCGGTCATACATATCCTTTCTTTTCACCGATCAGATATCCCCATGTTCTCGCAATTTGCGATGTATAGAAGGGGAAGAATGTTCATTAAACATTTATTTTATTTTATTTTTTTATTAATTGTAATAATTTTTAAATATTTTTATTTGAAATGAAAATATATGTCCAGAGCCGGGACTCGAACCCTGCTCAGTTGGCAGAACACCACGCCAGAGACATGGGCGACCCGGGTTCGAGTCCCGGCCTTGGACATGTCTTATCTTTTCAAATAAAAATATTTAAAAATTATAACAATTAATAAAAAATAAATCATAATACTATATAATGATGTAAGTCAACATGATCTTAATTAAAGTAATGTTTAATGAACATTCTTCCCCTTAAATTCATCGCAAATTGCGATTACATGGGGATATGGGATCAGTGAAAAGAAAGGATATGTATGACCGAGATGCGAGCCAGGTTAGCTCAGTTGGCAGAGCACCACGCTAGAGACGTGGGTGACCCGGGTTCGAGTCCGGCCCAGGACATATGTTTTCTTTTCATATAAATTTTTTTAAATATTTTCTTTATTATTCATCTGATTATTACCTTCTCCTATGGGTACTTCGTATTGAATCTATTTGCATACCTTAGACTTACATAAGAGGCTTTACGAAATACCTATCCATCGCCATTATACTAATAGCCATTTAGTATTCTAACTATGGGAGTGCAATTTCAGAAAGGAACGAATAAAAAATATAAAACCGAAGTTGTCATCACCAGGGGGGACATAGTTGGATCATAATTTATGACAGTCATAAACTTAAAAGGTTGGAGTTTAACGAACGTAGAACATTGACGAAGGTATAAAACATAGAACCAGCCAACATCATCCGGTTCCTCGCTTACAGTAATACAATGGTCCCATTTTTTAGTGACAATCTATATAATGAATATCAGCCCAATTTCCTAAAATTTATAATCAGTGTAGGTTTTGAGAAACTCACTACCTAAGGAAGAACTTTAGTGTTTAAATATTTATAGATTAGTAAATAAGGGATAATAGGAAAAATTAGCATTATCTTTGACTATTGTACGAAACCCAATGTATTCTAAATGTAACATATTTATATAACCAACTGGTACTAATGTAATTTAATATATTATATATACATTATTGATTTTAATTGTATATTGTAGATAATTAATTAATTGTCTTGCATACAATTTTATTGAAATGCAGACAATGAACGGACAAACGGGCATTTCTAAGGGCTTCTTAATTTTTAGAAATATGTATATGCAATAAAGAGTTTTTGTTTTTTTTTAAACTGAGCCTTTAGTGTTTAAGAATGTTCTAGTATTTTATTTTTATTTTTATAGTTATATATTTTTATATAAGAGAGGGAGATGTTTGTAAAGAATGTAAAATTTTAAAACCTTTGATATGAGTTACATTTTTTTTTAATGGCCGATCTCTAATATTATTGAAAATAATCAACCATATGATATTCAAAAATTTAAAAAATAGTGTATAACAAGCCTTAGTTTTCATAAGGATAAAATTTTTGTTTAATTGAAAAGAAATAAATTACTGAAACAGAAAATTCTATGTTACTTGGTCTACTCCCTAATAAAAAAAAAAAAGACATTCTGAAATTTCAGATATGAAATGAAATCACAACACATAAAACAAAAATTTGTTCCCTTAAATTTTCATCTTTAAAATTATCTATATTATTACTAGTTCAGGGGATGAAAATAGTTCGGGTAGATGGCAAAAAATTCTTTCATATAGAGAGAGCAGTTTATTTGGAAGCAGACGTTTCGACCCACATTCCAGGTCTTCTTCATGGCTATTACAGTAGGATAAAACTTGACACTATACTCAACGACATGAAATCAGGCGGCTGGCAGAAAATGCGGTGTTGCCAAATCGCAGCCTGCAGCTCTTGCCAGTTCATCTATTTCATAGATTTTATTGCCTCAAATTCAAGTACAGAACGCCGAACTACATCGTTGTCAAAATCATTCAAAATGGATTGCGGCTTATCTCTATTTTTTACGTGGAGATTCGAACTTCTTTTCTGAAGGAGGACTGTGCTTTTCTTCTTGACACACTCTTTGCACTGATCTTAAACTCGTGCCAGAAATTTCTTCCACTACTTTTTGACTTTTACTAAAATTAATGGCATTCAAAAATGTTGGGTTAGTACATTTTTTTTGACAAATTTATAAACATTACATATAATGGACTTGCCTTGCGAACTCAAATCTTTCTTTTGCAGTAACTCAAGTCGGCCTTTTTTCTTCGGTGTTACAGCTGAAGATGAAGAAGATGAATCCATATTAACAGTTTAACAAGACTGAAGACAAGATGTTCTTATGAGAAACGCAGAGGCGGAATAACAATGAAAAAACAGAACACTAGCGTACCAAGGGTAGAAACCGAATAACTGAGGCCGGGAGAACTAGGCAACAATGCTAGCACATTGTTGTCAAATATTGGCAGTTTTGAGTAAAACCACACCCACATTCTAGCTACAAGCGGCAACACAGGTTTTTTTCTGACCCGCCTAATTCCATGTCGTTGACTATAGACCGTCTATTGTTCAGTTTCAGGTGTTCAGTCTTGTGTCAAGTTTAATCCTACTATAATAGCTCTGAAGAAGAACTGCAATTTGGGATAATACTTCGGCTTCCAAATAAACTGTTCTCCCTATATAAGGGTATTTTTTTACCTCCACCCGAACCATTTTCTTCTCCATATATATATATATATATATATAAGGTCAATTAATATTATTCAACATATTGTTAGTTTCATATATATTTACAACAAATCTTATTCAATATAAACAAATTAATAACTGAATATTAGTACATAATCTTTTTCCTATTACGACACAATGAATAATATAAAAATACAGAAGCTATATTTTTGCAAAAACCACAAGATGCAGTATAGAAAACAAACATACTTATACCCTTCGCTTTCTCTTATTGTGGGTTAAAGCGAATGAGAAAGTGTTGAATCCATGGAAAATTTACGACATTTTTTCTAACTGTTTATTGCATTAAATACTGAAATTTCGGTACACGTCCCTCATTTTTTGGGTTGTGTTGGGAATGTATTCTGTAATCACTTCATTACTGTGATCAGCCTATTTTGAAGTTGAATATTTTAAAAGACCTGTATATATATATATATATATATATATATATATATATATACATGTATATATATATATATATATATATATATATATATATATATATATATATATACATATATATATATATATATAGCACAAAATAAGCAAAACTTATTATTTTTTTTTGTGCCAACGTTTCGGCCTATGAGGAAGGCCGATGTTAGGGCTAGGAAAGAAACAGAAAATAACGATATAAAACATTGCAATACTAAGGAATATAGTAATGTAAGGAAATAGTGTAAGATAAATTATAAATGAATTATGTATGAATAATAGAATTTTTGTACAGAATTGATAATAATGTTAAGAAATACGGAGGATAAGGTAAATTATGAAATAACTAGTGAGGAAAAGTACAAAAAAAAAACCTGTACCACTACAACCCATGAAGGGTCTGGGGTTCAGTACATGGTAGAGACTGTACTGTTTCATGGACAACAGTTCTGCAAGGAAGTGACTTGTCCTAGGTCACGCTCGACCGCCAGATTTTTCCCCCTTATTTTGGGTACCCTATTTTTATAATATTTTATAGAGGCTGGGTGGGCCCCAGGAGGGTCCTAGATCCTATATGATCCATCTCCCGCTGCAAACAGACTAAATAACAATCATGGCCTGCAGCGGGAATTGAACCAGGATTTCCGGCATGGTAACTCAGTACTCTACCACTGAGCCACTCCTCTCCCTGAGGAAAAGTAAAGAGTAATGTTATATTTTTTAAAATATTTTGTATTTTTTTAAATATTATATAAATGAGACTAAATATTTTTATTTTAATCGGATTAACGACCAATTTTTTTCAATTGCTTTTCATATGTTAATGAATTATTTCATTCTTTTCCTTTACTATCGGCTGTTCTGGCTTATTTATTTACGGTCACTTTATGCTACCAAGCCAAACCGGACAATGCTACAGTGGGAGTCTAGTTATTTTTGTCATTTTTGTGCATCTAGTTATAAATAGTATAGGGAACTTTAACTAGTAACTGACACCTTACTTGCTCGAAACCCCCAATTTACGCTCCAACCGAAGGACGCCACGACCAAAGATTTTTCGCTCTCTTTAACAAATCCTTTAAGAATTGAATTTTTATCATAAAACAACAGTACTCTTTGAGAAATTACAATATTTCAATCAGAAAATTCCATAAACACAGTTTTTACAGGATTCCGAGAATAATTGAACAATAGGCGTGAAACAATAAGGGTGAAGCGGGCGTAAAATTGATGGGACGTAACGTGTCGGAGGCATCACTAATCCCGACCTCCATCTTGTAGGATTAGCGCGGCACGAGCGGAAATCATTAGTACGTTCCCGCCGGGGAAGAGTTCAACGCTCAGGCCTACCAACTGAGATATCTTGAAGTCTCAGTGCTACCAACTGAGATATCTCGGAGGCGTTGCTCAGTGCTGCCAACTGTTTGAAGGCGATTATGTAGATTGGATTCAACTACTCACTATCAACACCTCTCTCATGGAATAATATATGGATAATAGAATTGTATCTTCATTTTCATTCTCCACGCAGTCACTTCAAGTGTGTGCAGATCTTGTTCTACACTCTTCAGCCAGTTTTTTCTGGAGTCTCTGATTCTTCTTTTCCTTGAAAAACCTCTCTTAAAGAAGTGATTTGGACAAGATCACGCTCAACTACCAGGTTTTTCATCTGTATTGAGACCGTCAATTCACTATTAGCGTGCATATGACAACAATTAAATCCTAAAACCACGACTGACATAGAACTGCAGAAAATATCTAATCGTGTATATACTAGAATATTAAGCTTTTATGAACAAAAGCTGATAACTCTAAGCGAAATTTCAAACATTGACTTTTTCACATTTTTCCCTATTTTAGTCAAGCTTTTTAGTCGAAGGTCCCGGGTCACAACTAGCTGTGGCAGATAAATTGTTAATCTGTTAATAGCCATGGATGAATCCAGTGGAATATGGAAACCCTCTTGGGGTTAAATCAGCCTCTATAAATTTTTTAGTTGGAAAAATCTGGAGGTATAGACTTATCTCGGATAAATCACCTCCTTGCACATTGTCTTGAAAATAGTGGCCGTACTGAGCTTAAGACCCTTCATGGCAAGTAATAGTACAGTTTTTTCTTTTATATTTATAAGCGTAAACATTACTATACATATATTTATATTTAAATAAACATCCCTGAATGGGGATTACACCACAAAACCTCAAGGTCAGGTATAGTATAATATTCCCATCTACGTTTTGACCTAAGCAACAAACACAATTTTACTATGTTCGGGTTTACACCTCCTGTTTGCTCTTTAAACATAGGAATTTAATGAGCTAATAACAAAAAAAAAACAGAAATTATAATTAGGAAAAGGTCTTATAACAAAGCCAAAAAAATAAAATCCTGTGCCTTAGTTGTTTGTGGAGCGTCTTGTAGTCTCTATTTGATGAGTCCGGTTAGACTGTTAGTTTGAGATGTGCTGTACTTTGTCCTATTTGATCTGATTTTCTTTTGGTGTGTCTCCTGATGATACCTCAATGATTGTAGAGATGAATGTTGACTGTTGATATTTCCGGTATTGCAGGGACTCAAGGCTTTGTTTTTGGAATATTTCATGTGTACTATTCTTCATGTTTCTCTTATACTCTGGTGTTTTCCTATACGTCTTCGGCTTACCTATGTAATTACATATAAGACTCAGCAATAGTATTTTTTTCCTGCTGATATACGGTTCACAATAACAACTTTGCGGTCTGTAAAAATCGATACACACATGACATCACTATAACACCGTATCAGGAACTTCCATACTCTCCATATTTTATGAAACTATACGGCCCCTCCTTAACATTTCCACGGTTAATTCCAGCAGGATCAATAAACAGAGGATATCGGGTAAATCACTTCGATTAACTCCATGGAATATTCAACGGAGTATTTCTCTGGTGTTTTTTTCGAGCAATTTACACGTTACCGTAAACTGTTTTTGGGAATATTATTCAATATTAGACCATTAAATGACGGATCCAGATTTGATCTTGAAAGCGATCTCGTTCCATGGCTTCTTTAAAGATTTTTGAATAGTTATCTCAGCTGAAAGAATATGAAATATCGCTAACTAAGCGAGATATTGGCACGCATAATATTTGTGTTGTGGTTGTAAGGTAGTTTTGGTTTGAGCATTCTCAGGCGAACAATAATTTGTTATTTGTTTTGTTAATTTATTCCTTTGACCAGCCAATATGCTTTCTGAAAAACAACGGAATATGTTTCTAGCATATTAGTGACGTACTGGTGGTCATAGTAATCAGGAGTCAACTGTAGGTTTAGGGTTTAGAGTTAGTATAGCAGACTTGTATGTCCATGTTGATTCTATCATTATTTAAATCATATTTATAATTTTTACTAAATTGGAATTAGAAAAATGAAAAATCAGTTCCTTAGGTTTTTAAAACTAACATTATTTTTTTTGATGGATTTCGTTTTGTATTTTAGTTATTATATTCACTAATTTATAATTTGTAAAATAAATTTTCCGTGATATTTTATTTAGTTGATTTAACTTTTTTTATTATTTTCAACAGATAATTATTATTTATCGTAATTAATGGAAAAAGCCTTCCGGCCAACTAGAAGCACAACTGATCATATCCTCTCCATACGGCAGATGCTAGAAAAAGCATATGAGTACAATATTGACGTCCACCACCTCTTCATAGATTTCTGCCAGGCCTCCGATAGTCTTGACAGGAACGAATTGCTCAAAGTAATGAAAACTTTGGGGGTCCCAGAAAAGCTAGTCGGATTGAGTGCGATGACCTTGGAAAACACCAGATCTAGGGTAAAGATCCAAAATATGCTATCAGAAGATTTTGAGGTGGAGAATGTTCTGCGCCAAGGAGATCCCCTCTCACCTGTATTATTTAACATAGCACTCGAACAAGCTGCGAGATCAATCAGCACCAACCCAGGAGGAACGATATGTAACAGGATGGCCCAACACCTTGCGTATGCTAATGACGTAGTGATATCAGCAAGGTCAAAAGCGGCGCTTTCAGGAGCTTTTCAGGAATTTGAAGAAGCTGGGAAAAAGTAGGTTCTGGTGATAAATTAGGAAAAAAGCCAATACATGATTTCCACAAAAAATGATGGGCAGGAAGAGCAGAGTTATGAGCAACTGTCACGTACGCTGGTGAAACGTGGGTCCTGACCAGATCCTACAGATCTGGGAGAAGTGCTTCGGCATATATTTGGGCCAGTATGTAATGAAGGCCAATGGAGGTCAAGAAATAATAGAGAGCTTCAGGACCTATACAATGAACCAGACCTAGTCACCTATGTCAAATCAACCAGTATAAGATGGCTTGGGCACCTAAAGAAACTATTATATGGCAAACCAGGAGGCAAAAGAAGAAGAGGAAGGCCCAAGCTGCGATGGCTGGGTGATGTGGAGAACGATCTGCAGAGGATGGGGATCGGACAGTGGAGAGGTCGAGTTGCTGACAGGGAGGACTGGAGAGGCGTTGTTGAGGAGGCCAGGGCCCTGCAAGGGCTGTAGAGCCCGGGGGGGGGGGTTAATGGAAATTTAATTATAGAGGTTTCGTAAATATATTTATACATCAATAAGAATAAAATATTTATTATGGATAGAGTCAAAGGGCAATACTCCAGGCTCTTCTGAATTTATTATGCATGAGGAAATCCGAAACCCGAGGTTACTCCGAAAACGAGGTTACAATACTAACCTAACCAGCTCCTGTGTTAATAAATTAACTTAAGTGGCACAAAACCTTGTTAATAAGTTATAATATATAAAGTATTTTACCTTTATTAATCATCAAATATAGAAAAAAAAAGGTTTATAACTAATAAAGGCCTACTTTAAACAGTTGAGGAAGGAAATGTCTCAAAGGGAAAACACTTTTAGCTTAATACGCCTACAGGCATGGAGTTAAATCTGTCAATGCCGCCTGCTGAGTTATAATTACTGGTTAAGTTTGTTTGTGCTTTGTTGACGCCAACCCGCCGCAAGTCACCACAAAGCGACACTTTCTCCAAATTAACAACAATCTGAGGTAATTAGGAGTCAAAGCAAATCGATTGACATCTCTCAGAATTGTTTCTTTATCTAAAACGATCCGGATTATTATAAATTTGACATGACGAAAATACGATTTGTTTATATACTCAACCCCAAAATAATTTGTTTTTATTACAAACCACTACTTTATATCTAAATAGTATGGTTTATAAATAAAAATGACCGTTTTATCAAATTCCAGAGTTTAAAAGTCTGTAAATATTTTATTGCTATTTATTATTTACCAAAATTAATAATCCATTTAGAGGATTCTCTAAGCTTGTTAACTAACACTGGATTTCTTAAAAAAAAAAACTCAGTTTAGTTATTAATTTCAAAGAAGAAACATGACAGAGTCATACGAAATTCTCGTAATTTTAAGACATTACTGGAAAAAAAATTTCACAGCCGTTGAAGCAACTCGTGAAATTATTAAATATGAAGGGGAAGGTGTCCTTGACCAGCGCACTGCGCAGCCATTCCGGGCTGTCCGGGCGACCATTCATGGATATTGATGAGGTTCTGAAGGAACCTGTTGAGTCAAATCCGTCCACAAGTACTCGCGAGCTTGCCAGGGAGTGTGGTGTGTCGAAAGATACTGATAGTCGCCATCTTCTCTCCACGGGGAACACAAAAAAAGGCCAGTAGACTGGTCCCTAGCGGTAATTTTTTTTTATACACCCCATTAATATTGTTAAGGTTCTTGGTTATTGGCCGGTACGCTGGGACCGTTATCGGCTATTGTTTATAACTCGGAACACTGATAATTGTAATAATTTTGATAATTAATCTGATGCTTATAACACCTACCTTCTTATTCATATTAATGGAAATTGAAATAAATAAAATGTAATAATAAAATAAAATAAAAAATATAAAATTCTTTACGCTTCTAGCCACGTTCCTTTTCTTATATAAATGTTTTCCCTACACTTACGACGAAAACATTGCATTTTTTATCCTTTTTATTTAAAATTTACTTAATAATTTATTCAAGGGTTTACTTTTATTCGCTTTTTTTAAAATTTAATTTATTGATATTTACGACTATAATATGATTATAACTAGTAAATCTGCTGATATGTACATTATGACATGAAAAACACATGTGGAGTATCTACCCATCGGCAGCACTCCAATAAAGTTCTATAGTAGATAGTCTCGAGGCCATCTTCTTTTATTCGCTTAATGTTGAATATTATAAATTATATTATGATTATTATAAAAACAAATAATGCTGATATGAAATGTAAACGTAATTTTTCCCACTACTAACGCATGTTTGAGGTTGGGGAAAAACAATTTTTTCTTCAACTATATATAAAGTTGGTAATTATTATTAATAAATTGTTTGTTCATCGAATCGGCACCGGAATAATCAAAAATTTACGGACGTTAGTACAATATATCCTGTCAGGTGTTTCGGCCCACAGTGGAGCTAGGAGCGACCTTACTTATTCGTGAATAAAATAACACTTGCGGTAGATGTTAATATTTAGATTGTTTATTACCAGATATTCTACCGAATAAAAATGTTTCTAACTTCTGTGTGTAATAAAACTTTTCGGGGCCGAAAAATATAAAATAGTCGACCCGCATATAACTTATTAAATACTTCAGCATTTGTGGTAAGAAAGAAAACTAAACTAGTCTCGAGTTATATTTGTTTTTTATTAATTTACTTGAAGCTTTTTGGTAGGAATTTTTCCTCTCCTTTCTTGAAAAGTATTTTATCTCTCTCTCTTTTTTATTGTAATATTAATTTTTCTCTTAAAATCAAAAATATTTGAAAATAATCACCATGAAAATAACAATTAATAAAAATAAAATTATAAATAATATATTATATTATAAATAATTACAGTAATGTTCAATGAACATTCTTTCCTGTTTATACATCGCAAAAATTGCGAGAACATAGCGATATAGGGTCGGTAAAGAGAACGGATTAGTCTGACTTGGATACGACCCCTGGTAGCTCAATGGTTTAGAGCACTGCACCGGAGATGCAGATGACCCGGGTTTGAATCCCGGCCAGGACGAATCTTTTCTATTCAAAACAAAACTATTTAAAAATAATCACCATCAAAATAACAATTAATAAAAATAAAATTATAAATAATATATTGACGTAAGTAAACAATATTCTAATTAAAGTAATGTTCAATGAACATTCTTCCCCGTTTATACATCGCAAAAATTTCGAGAACACGGGGATATAGGATCGGTGAAGAGAATGGATTTGTCTGACTTGGATACGACCCTGGTAGCTAAGTGGTTTAGAGCACTGCAACGGAAATGCAGACGATCCGAGTTTGAATCCCGGCCATGACAAATCTTTTCTCTTCAAAACAAAAATATTTTAGCTCTCTTCTGAGCTTTTTCTTTCCAATAGAAACGTATTCATATGCAATAAGATAAATGCCATTTAGAAATGCTAATTCGAAGTATGTTAGTGGGTAGCTCAGTGGTAGAGTGCTGAGTTCCCATTTCCAAGGGAGGATGGATCCTGTGGGATCTGGAAGCTCATCCACCTTGGACTCACCCAGCATTTACAAACTTCCCATAATTGGGAAAAAGCCTAGCGATTGAGCGGAGGTCTCGTGTTCAAATCCAGGCTTTGGCAGCTAAATTATTTACTTAATCTGCCGCAGATGGATCTGTCTACATGTGGAGACCCTCCTCGAACTCACCCAGCCTCTATAAAGTGGTTTTTATCGGGGAGGGGGAGCTGGCTGAGCGTGATTCGGACAAATCACCTCCCTGCACAACCGTTGTTCTAGAAACAGTATTGTCTCTACCACTTCAGTAAGTGGTCTCAGTAGCCCAAGACCCTTCATGGGCTGTAATGGTATAGAGACTTATTCTTAATTTAGAGACCAATTTTGGGTGGAATTTTTCCACTCATTTCTTGAAACATATTTTATCTCACTTTTGAGTGTTTGTTATCCTTTAGTAACATGGTTATGTGCAATAGGACAAGCACGCTTATGAGGAGAACTACAAGTTAAGAAAAAACTCGTTCGATGTTTGATTTAAAGACAAAGGATCATCTTCTTTACGGTAATTTTGAAAGTGTTATTTACCTCCATGTTCAACCCATCCGAGACATTGAATACTTTGACAAGGCGGCTATCCAACACGTCGGATGAATATGTTAGGGAAGACCTAAGGCCCGTGAGATAGGAGAGAATAAAGAAGATGTGGAGACGACGTTTCAGCAATCCATCTTGGACAGCATCAAGCGCGTTCTGTTTAAAATTCCGACAGTAATGGCTCCCGATCCGTCTTGCTAACACTTGGGTCATGAAGAACTCACCTTCGTCCATCTCCGCGCTCATTCACACTAAACTCATTTGTCTTTTTTAGTTCTGCGTTATTCTTCTCGCCCGTGCATCCTAGTTCTCATGTAGAGATATGTTTAACCATTCTGTCAGCTACGATGTGAGTATCAATACCATAAATAGAAAATGTCAATTACTCTAGTAAGTTCCAACATCTTTAATCTAGTTTGTCCTATTAGTAGGCTTGATTTTTTTTTTCAGAGCCCCGAGTTGCTATGCCTAAATTTGGTTGTGGTTAACTTTTTGATCTAAAAACAGCCATGATTGGAGCCTGGGGGATCTGAATACCCTCCTGGAGCCTCTATAAAGTGGGTATCTTTAAACGGGGTAAAACTTGGCGGTTGAGCGTGATCTCCTCCCTGCTCAACCGTTGTCCTAGAAACTGTACTGCTGTTGGATGGTTTAGAGTGGTAAAAAAATATTTTAAAAAAATATGAATAATTTCATCCAATGTTGTTGAAACTATAAACTAGTTTTTTGGGTTTTTTTATTGCTAAATCTCAAAATAGATAAAACATTCCACAAACTGACATCCTACTTTTCGGTTTATTCTATTTTTCCTGTTTGAACTACATTTTTCTATAAATAAGTAACTAGCAGAAAATCTATAAAAATTGGCGCCTGAACTAGCAATCATTTCCTATCATAAAACCCTAATCCATTGCAGTAAATCTAAAAAAAATAATTAAAAAACTTATGTATTTTTTAATTATTTAATTCAAGTACTAAATATTGAACTTAAGAATCCGCACTAACCCACACCTGCAATCAAATTACATATGTAATTTATAATAGCCTTAATTAAGTTTATTTATTGTTTTATTATTGTTAGAAACTTAATTAATATATCGTTTTTTTCTTCTAATTCTGAGTCTCAAAAGAGTGATAATTGTCCACTATATGGCTTCCAACCTCTGGGTTTTCCTAATTTTAACTATTTAATTTGCCATTTTTCTATTATATGGTCTTAATAGAAAATCTGTAAAAATTGGCGCCTGAACATGGAATAATTTTTTTCCACAAAACCCAAATATCTCTCTTTCTTAGATGTAGTCTTCTTCCAACACTTTCTTAATTCGTTTCGGTTTTGAATCCCCCCCCCCAAAGAAAATAATATATAGATCCCTAAGACTTCAAATATTGAACTATTTAAAAGTACTTGTACTAACCCTATCAACGATCGATTAAAATAAATTTTTCTTTAAATCTCCACTGTCCTAGATAGTAACCTTAAATTTACTTCTGTAAATAACATAATGTATATCACAGTTAAGTATAAACAAAGTTCAAATCCTTGACATGAATGTCGGTGCGATAAAGCGTCCAGTCTCGACATTCAAGATAGCGGACCAAATTGAAAGAGGATGTCAGAGATAAATAGAAATTTTCTCGCACTATCTCTAGCAAAATTTAATCTAAAATTATCTCATCATTTAAAGAGCAGCATTTAGAGATAAGCTGACAAGAATTGTGGTTTTTATTTATTTAAATAGTAAATTTGTCAATTGTTAAAAAAATTTATTGAATTTTACAACTTTATCATAATAACGGCAGGAATGATACATAATGGCATGGATAAAGGCAAGTAGAGAAACTGCTCTGAGGGATTACTCAAATAACAAATTTAAGTATTAAAGGTCACACACAAGACTAACATCTTTTCAGACGCCTTGGAGTATTATCCGAAAATGAAGAGGTGGCTAGATTTGAAATAAGTGGGTTTGAGTTGACATCCCAACTCATCCTAATACTATACTTACTACGTATGCTGATGATACATGTGTATTATCAGTCAACACGAATCCAGTTATTGCTTCCCAAAGCCTCCAATCCCATATCACTGATCTTGAAGAAAACTTGAGAATTAAAATAAATTCTCAAAAATCGCATCAAATCACTTTTACCTTACGTCGTAAACCAATGACTTCCTGCCCTTCAGTATCCTTTAATAATATCCCACTGGTGCCTGTAGAACAGATCCGATACTTAGGGTTGCACCTCGACAAACGATTAACCTGGAATCCTCAAACTAGACTTAAAAGACAAGAAACCGCTCGACGTTTCAGGCTACTTCAACACTTACTAGACAAACGCTCTAACCTCCCAATTAACTACAAAAGACTCATCTACATGACCATCATACTACCTATTTGGACTTGCGGAGTAGAGCTTTGGGGCTCCACTAAGCCATCGAATTCCTCTCGTATCCAATCCCTACAATCCAAAATCCTTCGTAAAATCCTCAACGCTCCTCCATAACGACCTTAATGTCCCATTTGTTGCTGATTTGGCCCGAACCCGGTATCTATCCTTTCATAAGATACTTCATTTCCACTCAAACCCTCTAGTTTCAAACCTAGCTTCCTCTTCGATTCCCGATAATCCTGCGAGGTGTCTGAAAAGAAGATGGCCACGTGACCTTCTTAGTTGAACTAGTGATTTGAGTACTACCAGTGGGTAGTTTCTCAACTTGTCATTTTCACATGTCATTATGTATCGCATAGCCTATTTACTTGATGTATTATTGTAATACAGTTGTAAATATCAATAAATAAATTTAAAAAAAAAAATTATTTTATCATTTAAACGATTTATCCTTTTGTTTTATCAGTTTTACTCCAGCGGTTTCATTTTTTAGATTCATTTGATTTTCTCATATTTTTTATTATTTCAAATATTTCATTTTTAAATATTTTTGTATCATTTCTATCCAGTCCTGAAGAAGGGCTGCAATGTGCGTCTTAACGTCGGGTTATAATAAATAGACGATCACTGTTTGAGGAATTAATTCTATAAGGTTGCTGTATCAAATTGGTGAGACAGCTTGTTGTTGATGTGAAATAAACGTTATGTATATATATATATATATATATATACAAATCTCCTGTCACGACGTTTTTTCGAGCTAATCTCCGAAACTACTGGACTGATTTTAGTGAAATTTCACAGAGATTTCTAACATTGTCAAACTTCATATATAGGCTATGTTTTATTTCGAATAATGACCGCGATATTTTTTTTGCAAAATTATATTTTTTTCTAATCTTGTTGTAAAGGAATGTCTGAGTAGTGTAAATCCAAATTTGCATCAGAAAAAACGGATGGGAAAACTTTTGGTGGCCGAAAAACCTCTAAATTGTAGGATTTATAGTTTTATTTCTTGACTATCCATCTCTGAAGAAGGCCTGAATTTTGGTCCGATACATCGGTTTCTACTGAAACGTTTATCTCTAAGGTTTTAATTTCATTTTCATATTTATTAATAATGATAATAAAGTCTTTATTTATTCTGGAACATGTCCCTTTAGAATAACGATACATGTATATATACAGGGTATTATTATGTCTTAGAGTATATTTAATACAATTAAATTAAAGAAGAATTAATTATTAAAGAAAAAATAAACAGAGTAAAAGAAATAAAAATAATATAGAAATGAGATGACAATAATTATAGAGAGGGAAACAATAGATAATTATATATGTATGCAAATTACAATGTCAAGTAGAAAAAAACAAATCAAATAATGAAACAATATCAACTAAGATAATTTGTTTTTAAAAATATCTAACTCGATGAGTGAAGCGTCAATGATACAAATACATTTATTCAATTTTATCGTATATTTATTTACTCCAACCATTTCATTTTTAACTATTTTTATTTCTTGGCTATCCAGCTCTGAGGAAGGCCTACAATGTGGGTCGAAACGTCGGCTAATAAAATAAAAAATCTCTGATTGATGAGACCGCTTGGTTGTTGATGTGAGATTAATTTTGTTTCTACAAAGAAAACACTTACATTTCTCTATTTCAAATATTTTATTTATATCTTCTCTATCTAGTCCTTGAGAAAATCTCGGATTCTAATAAATATTTTATCACTGTTTAAGGAACGATTTCTTTGACTTCCACGCGTACAATTTTTTTGCCCCGGAATTTCTTCTCTTGATATGTTGATGCAATATTCTATATCAGTTGAATATGTAGATGACAGAAGCGACGATATAAGAAGGGTTGGCCCGGTAGCAATACCCGAAGGAATTGTTTGACTTTTTGCCGTGGTCCAATCACTGCCCTCAGCAGTGAACCGAGACTAGATGATGGCTTCTAACGACCGAGTACCAAGAACAAAAGAAATCACCCTAGCACTCAGTCCGATTGCTCAGTGCCTTATCGTATCGTCTCTCAATATTCACTATTCCATATTTTTGTTTTATAACAGTTGTTACAATAAAATGATGATGTAGAACGGATTTTTTAATATTTAAATATAATATTATACCTACTACGTTCCCTCGTACAAAAGACGAAAGGAGACCAGGATTCAAATGTAAATTCTAATTAAAAAAATAACTGTACCATTACAACCCATGAAGGGGCTTGGGTCCAGTACGTGGTAGAGACTGTACTGTTTCTAAGTGATTTTTCCGAGTGTATGCTCAACTCAAGCACCATGTTTCGTTTATATTATAGAGCTTTTAACTTAAATTTAGCTGTATGAGGGCTGGGTGAACCACAGGTGTCTGTAGATCACAAAGAGCCCATCCGTGGCTGTCAACTGGTTAAATAAGTTATCTGCCTCATCTGGATAACTTCTGCCACAACTTGGATAACATCTGGATTTAATATATATATATATATATATATAGATGAACACTATTACCGCATAGCTCCTTTTCATTTTTTTTTCTTTATTTTTTTGTAAATAAAATATTTTAGAGTGGATCCAATACAAAGCATTTTGAGCAAGTAATACACTGCCTGTCTCTTCAATACGATTCGGTTCGGTTTTTTTTATTTTGAGGAGAAAAGTTTGCCCTTACTGGGATTCGAACCAGGGTCGTCCATTTATTACTACTATTATTTGGACGACCCGAGTTCGAATCCCGGCCAGGGCAAATGTTTTCTCTTCAAAATAAAAATATTTAGGGACGACCCGGGTTCGAATCCCGGCCAGAGCAAATCTTTACTCTTCAAAATTCAAATATTTAGGGACGACCCGGGTTCGAATCCCGGCCAGAGCAAATCTTTACTCTTCAAAATAAAAATATTTAAGGACGACCTGGTTCGAATCCCGGCCTGGGCAAATCTTTTCTCTTAAAAATTCAAATATTTAGGGACGACCCGGGTTCGAATCCCGGCCAGGGCAAATCTTTTCTCTTAAAAAATTAAAATATTTATAAATTAAAACACTTAATAAAAAATTAACTTTTATTGATTTGACCTAAATGAAGCTTAAACCTCCATAAGTGAGGAAGGTGAAGATAAAGAAATGCATATTTTATTTTCCTAATTATTTCAAAATGTGGATGTTATTGCCAATTTTTTGTATATTTATTAATTACTATTTATGGGTTTTATATCTCTATAAGACTTAATAGTCATTTTTTACTTTCTTATTTTTTACTATGTAAGAAAAGTTCTGTAGTGGGGCGCAGTTTTCAATAGATCTATGCGTTTCGAACCCTTTTTCCTCTTATAAAACGAATTTATGCAGTTCAACTACTAAAAATACTCTTTTTTACAACAATTTAATTTAATATACCATACTTGCTTAATCCTTTTTAGTGAAATATTAAATATTCTAATTATCAAGATCTTAAGATTAAATACAAAAATATGTAATGAAATAATGTTCATTACATATTACTCGATTATATTCCTGCCTAGAACTAAATACATAGTATTTTGTTTGCCCCACTTCAAGTGTTTTTAATATGAGTCATTATAAATTTATATGTAGAAAAAAAGAAATTAAAAGAAAAAAAACACTTTATAAGAATTATAAGCATATCTGTAAACCTTCGGGTATAAAACCATGCAATCCAGTGTCAGTGATGTTAAGTAATCATTAAACAGATAGAAAACTTGTTTTTCATTTGATGGGAAAACATGATTTTGTATTCAAAAAGAAAAAAAGTATTTAAAAACAATCATGGGACTTTCCCAGTGGTCTATCTTTTTTACTCCCACTCTTTATTTACCATAATGATAAACAACATGGATGGTTATAAATTATTCATTTTTTTAAATAATTGTTATGGTACAATAGTTATATTAAAAACTATTAAGATTACCAGAATGTAGACAAGCAGTTTCTATCTTTTCGATATGTCTAGAATTCAACAGTTCGAAATTACTCGGCAATGTGATTATATATTTGTATATGATCATATTTATAATTATGTGATTATATAAGTAACATATATTTGTTATAATTCTAAGTAATGGCCTTTTATTGCGCGAAAAGAATTCAGAGGGTTTGTGTGAATTTTTAATCAGTTTTATATTTATTATAAAAGAGACTGGAGTGCTATCGATGGGTAGTTTCTCCACAACTGTTTTCATGTCATATTATACATTTTTGCACATTTACTTGATATAATACCATTATAGTTGTAAATATCATTGAATTAAATAATAAAAAATAAAAAAAATTATAAAAGAAAGGAGGGGTAATTGTGAGGAAAGTTCTTTAATTCTGATTAAAATCCCATATAATAAGCATATATTTATGGAAATTCACTAATGTAAAAAACTGCAAAATAATCTAAATAAATATTAAATTGATTTCTTTGACTAATTCAATGCAGAACTGTGAAATATTTAGCATTATTATCTAAATCTTGGGATGAGAACATGCTTATTCAGTTGTTAAAATTGGGTTGAAACTATGAAATAAGAACAGTCCATAAGGTTTTTAGAGAAAATAGAAACAAAGTCAATTTAAAGGTGAATTCCTAAAAATAAATAGCTGAAAAATTGTTCCTAAATTAAATTTAAAATCTGCCTTAAAAACCTTTGAAGCTTAAAGTATTTTAAATTATATTTATTATCCTTTAATGCTTTTTACGGAAAAATGTAATATAGAAAACGGTGGTTATAATTGCACAAAAAAAAAAACTGGTCAAAATAGACATCCTTAAAAGTCTAAATAGAAAAATGTTCGTATTACTGGGTAAAATGATCTTTCCATCTCACTACTGTACTCATATTTTACTTGTTTCTGCGTTGAATCTGGTAACGAGAAATAATTCAAGCTAAGAGTTTATATTCAGAAGAAATAAATTCGAAATTTTTTTGAGCTTTAGATCCCAACCATAGCTTCCGGCCACAAGGCGATGCTTGACCAAGTGGGTGCGATGACAAACCGCAAAACCAAACGTGTAATGAAGTTCATTTCTTGATCAATCGGAGATATTTTCTCATTGAAGAATCCTATGGTGGACTAGTTCGGATTTTCTCCCCGGAACTTTCACTGAACGGAGTACAGTAGCCTCAATGGTCGATTGGGTTTACAAGGAGAAGCCTCCAAGACCTTGGTGAGAGCGAGCACGTCTGCTGATCGGGATCTGGGGTTACCACCTGGAGTTTCCTTCATTCTGGCAAGAAGTCTTCTGGTTCTAAACAGATGTTGATGTTGTATTATAATTTTAAATAAACTGCCCTCATAACAATAAACAAATTTTATGCAGCTAAGGAAGTGTTCTAAATTTTTTGTATTACAATCCCTGCTCTTGGTATATTACAAATGAATAATTTGTAACTATCCTTGTTTATCATTATGGTAAATCAAGATTGGGTGTTAATTAAAGATAGTTCACTGGGAAAGCCCAACGATTGTTTTTTAATTTTGTTTATACTCTACCATACCATACCAATAAGTCGCTGGTTAAAGATCAATGGTGCATATATTTTATATCAAAGTTTATATATTTCCATTTTGTTTTCTTAGTTATGAGGACTCTCTTAATTTGTATTATTGTTTTAGTATTTGTAAAGGAAGGCACACACAACTCGATTGCTAGGAACATCAAATATTCTCTTTATTTATTTATTTTTTATTTCTCGTCAAAGTTCCAAATTATAAAAGATATAATATAATTAAGATATATCTTATCTTGATTTAAGATATCAGATTTTTTTTCTCGATTTAATTGAATTGTATTTATTTATTTTAACCACTAACTTTTTAATCACATTGTTATTTTTTTTAGTAATTCTATTATAACGTTTTACAAAAATTAGTTTCCCTTTTTGTACTTTATTCCCTGATTGTTCTTATATTTTATTGATACCTTCAATGTCAATTCCATGAGATAATTAAGAGATCCCCTGAGGGTCGCTTGACTAGTTAAAAAAAAAATGTATTTACCCTATAATTGAAGTGTTCTAAGCTATTTTTAAATTTTTTTACAATGCATCAAAACTGAATGGTGGCCAATTTTATTTTTTAAATCACGACGATTTTTTCGATATAGAGACATTAACGTTAATTTGAATATATCTGCTCTTGGTGAAATTGCAACATTGCAATTGACATGATTGTTTTTAATAATAGTAATAATAATAAAGTCTTTATTTATTCTGGGACAAGTCCCTTAAGAATAACATTACAGGTTTCTATACAGTGTATTGTTATGTCTTAGAGCATAATGGGATTACATTTTATTAATTACTATAATTAAATTAACAAATGAGAAAGAATTAATGAGAAAAAATTATGGATTACCTCCAGTACATTTAAAAAATAAAAAATAAATAAAAACAGAGTACAAGAAATAAAAATAACAGAAATAAGATTACAATAATTATAGGGAGAGAAACAATAGATAATTACATATTTATGCAAATTACAATGTCAAGTAGATACAAACACAACAGAATATGAACAATATCAACTAATATAACTTGTTTTTAAAAATATCTAGTAGAGGAATCTTTCCTGTACAACATCGTGATTATAATTTTGAATACCATAAATTCATTAATAACCGATCAAAATGACCTAAGTTTGATATTGGAAATATTAGAATAACCACTTTTTGGGACTAGAATTCAAATTGGAATCCTTCAGCGTATAGTAAAATATTCCAAATTGAATGCTCTCCCATTTCCAGCATCTAATACAACTGTTTGACAGTTATCGGTTTGTATATTGGAGGAAGACACCGCATACTCTTCAAAACGGTTGTCGTAACAACCATAGACCACACTCGCCATTGTAAACACCCGGATAGGACGTTCCGTTAAAGACTATTCTCACGAGAAAGGATTGGAAGCAGGAGTGCGCGTACCAGATCCCAGGGGACTCTCATGGCGGTTAAGGATCTCTTCTCTCGGCAGTTCACACGATGGAAAAGTCACCATAGCTTCGGTCTCACAGTCGTAAGGGAGTTTTCTCGAATCTACAAATCGGAATAGTTCAATCACTTATTTTTTTTTTTTGGCATACGTATTCCATTCTCGTTTCATCTGTTTCTTCTATGTTCGTAGGATGATTCTAGGAACGATTTTCTTCTATATCGGAGACTTCTCTATTGAGAGTGATATGTACGTAGTAGAGATCTACTGTTTAGAGATATATCTGTATACATATTAAGGTTCACAGTCAAAATAATACACCGGAATAATGATAGGAATCTTTGAGTAAATAAATCTTTCATTAAAAACTTATTGTAATTACTAATCACACTGTTCCAGAATGAAATTATTTCTATATTAGATCTTTGTATTTTTTTGTATTTACTAAAAAATATTCCCTTTTTTATTTTATGATAACTGTAATAATATGGATAACTTAGTTTTAAATAATATCATCCTAGTTCATTTTAAATCATAATTTAAATACCTCTTTCCATTCATTTTATTTAATCCATAGAGTAATAATAAAGTATTTATTTATTCTGGTACAAGTCCGTAAATTTTAGATAGATTTTTAGATGAAATATAGATTTTTTTTGCATAGTTTCGAAACTATATTGGTCTCATAATCGTGTCAAATTGTAACCAAATGGTATTAAGGCATAAGTCAACCAAAATACCTGTTCAATACATGGATGTATTTGTGAGTATTGTTTAAAAGTTATGATCAATGAATTAAACAAGTGATTTAAAATATAAATATATCGGTGTCTACTTTGCTTTGGGGAATGGAGTGGCACAGTGGTGAATTGCCATGCCGAAAATCCTGGTTCAAATCCCGCTGGCCGGAGATGGATCCTATGGGATCTAGGACTCTCCTGGGGGTCACCCAGCCTCTATTAAGTGAGTACCTAAACTATGAGGGAAAAATCTGATTTTTATAATTGATTTAGAATTTCAAAAAAGAACAGAGTTATAACAGAGCTCTGAATTTTCACTTATGTCGGCAGTCCTGACTGCCTATTTTATTTTTATTTCTTTTTGATTGATTGTTGATGTAAATAATCAATTTTAAGACTTTCTTCAGGAAAATTACCGATTCCGAAAGCATGAGTGAGCCCAGGCGGCCAACTAGGAGCCGAGAGAGCCATGTAATGCGGTAATGCTGTTATAAGACAAACAAGATCGGGAGCTAACAAGAGATAGAGAACCCAGAACCAATTTCGAGAGACCCTGCCTATCCCAGGAGGAGCGGGTGCTATTAGGGAAATTGCCTCCGAGATGTGACTCCGGGTCGTGAGTCCTGGACACTGGGCCGTCACGAAGAGCGACCATCATCTCCTCCCCGGTAGCTCACTCGCCGTCTTCTTACCTTCCTTCGGGTAAATATTCTTCTTCTTATCCTTATTCCTTCATACTCACCCTTCATCTTTTTAACACGCTTATATCAGCTTCGCCTGTTGTTCATTCATTTAACGCCATCTTATGCTTAAATGAATAAACATCCATCTTAAAAAATCCAATGAAAAAGGTTTGCATTTGAATATGAACAGTAAAATTTCCGCGCTTTGATTTGTGGACGATTTGGTACTGTTGGGTGAAGACACCGAAACTATAAAACTGGATACAGAAACGTTGATGAAGACCAAGTATATGGTTAGTAGCAGAAAAGGAAGAAATTTTGAGGATATTGTTGTAGGAGGGAATAAGTTCGAACATGTCGAGAAGTTTAACTACTTAGGGTCTATGGTAACTAGAAAAGCGAAATCCAAGAGGAAATAAAAGAGCGATTAAAGGCTGGAAATGCTTGTTATTATTCGGTCCAAAAAAGGATTAGACCACTGGGGGATATAGGAGATTGCATAACGCGGAATTGCGAATCCGGTAAATATTATTCAAATGGTGGCGTCATGAAGATTAAGATGGCCCTGTAAAGTTTCTAGGCTTAGTAACGAAGAAATTCCTAAGATGTTAATAAGCGCTGTGTCGACTGGGAAGCGTCTGAGGAGTAGACCGAGGCGTAGATGGGAGGATTGCATTATTATGTGGTGGATTTGGGTTTGGATAGTAGAGAAGTTTGTAAGCCGAGAACTATCGTATTCGCTAAGCATCGGCATCGGGCCTTCGAGTTCGCTAAGCTTCATTATTATCATGCTGCGCCGGCTAATCGGACGATCCCACACAGAAAACTCTTAAATTTTTCCCATCCAGGTATAATTATAATAGGGATCTGTGAGGAATACCTGAGACCATAAAGGCTCAGGGCCAACATTTTACGTCTCTTCCGAAGGATGGCATTACTAAGGATTATTTACTCCCTTATGTAAATCCCAACTACTAGACCACAGATGACCCTATTTTACCAAATTTACCGTCGAATTTTGATGCTAAAAAAATTTATAAAATTTTTAAATTTGAATCTTAGGAATTTATTTATTGCTACCAAAAAAGTTATATAAATAAAATAATTGCATTGACGAAACCATTTAGTTCAATTGTTTTATTTGTTTATTTTATTTTGCAAACAACTTATCACTCATTGTGGGGATTTCCATTCATGTAGTAGAGAATTCGTGATCAGTTTTTTTTAATAATTCATATGCATATATATTATGCGCATACATTAAGACTTCTGTTATATACAGAAACTATATCGGTCGTGGACAATCGTTTTATTTAATCATTTGTCGTAATAAATCCTACATGGATGGGTAATTTTTATTTATCAGATTTATTTGAATGAAACAGCAACAATTGTAAAAACAGCGTGATTTATATGAGAGAAATATTAATAAATGAAGAATCATATTGAATAACATTAGTTGACCTTGTATATACGAGGAAGAAAATGTTCCGAGTAGAGGTTAAGAAAATTCTCTTACATAGGGAGAACTGTGTATTTGGAACTCAACGTTTCGACCCACATTGCAGGTCTCCTTCAGGGCTAAATATACAAGATACAAATAAATTAAAATAGTAAATGGTACAGAATAACATTATATGAAGTATATTGATAATGTTATATGTAGGAAGTTTTAGAAATAAATATGTCGTTATATAATTCATTCCCCTCTAGTTTTTATTTCTCCATTTCGCAGCTTTATAATTCTTATCAGATTGAGGTGAGTTGTTCCTATACAACGAAGACTTGGGAATTGTTGCATACTTGAAGAAGTCTAATCGTCGCTGTTCTATAATAAGAAATATTACGTAAAGTGAGATAGAGTGAATCGACCTTGGCAATGAGATGGGTATTACCAAGCAGTCTGTGCGGAGCATCTCTCGTCACAAGTCAAGGTATAGCTAGAGTCGTAGAGTTTCTCCATAGAGTACTCTAATAAAGTAACTAATCAGTAAGGTATATCAGATTAAAGGGCCATTCGACTAAATTCGACTTTTTGTTACTAAATATATTCCTGGAATGTAGATCGAAGCTTTCAATGTAATAGTTCTTCCTTTTTAAGAGAATTTGTTTACCTCCTCTCGGACCATTTTGCCATCATATAATATTGGCCTCATATATAAGGTCAACTAATATTATTCAAGGTAAAATATTATAATCATCTAAAGTCCAAAACATAATTCATTTATAGTTAATTGTCAAGAGAATGAAGATCACAATATTAAAAAAAGGGATTTCTGCTTATCCCACCGTTTAAATCACCGAACCAAGAGACAGCCAGGCCGAACAAACAAGGCATAAAACATCAATCAACAGCCCCGTTCGGAATAAATAATTATATTATTTAATAAAGAATATTCATAGACTGTATGTATTAAGCAGGGGGAGAGATTAGCTCTGTGGTAGAGCGCTCGGTTACCGTGCCAAAGGTCCCGGGTTTAAATCTAGTTGTGACTAATGGATTATTTAATCCATTTTAACAACCACGGATGGACGGGATCTGGAAACCCTCCTGGTGCTCACCCTTCCATTATAAAGTGAGTACCCATAATTGGGGTAAAACCTGGATGTTAGTGGTGATTTAGGGCAAATCAATTCCCTGCACAAGCGTTGTCATACGAATACTGTCTCTACTACTATTGTATGTAAAGTACAGCTTAAACTATTATTAATAATTCATATAGATATGCGAGCTTAATTTATTATGGCTCGAATCATTATTAAATATTTATTTCTATCAATGAGTTAATATAAGAACTAATACAAATGTTTGAAATTTTTTCATTATTTTATTCAGCCATGAAAGTAATTAAAGCTATTTTATTTCTTATCGGTCTATGTATACATTTTTATATTATATATGAGACGCTCATTTCCAAATCGTCCCTTATCCATCAGCTGAAAATTTTGGAAAACAACAAAATAAAACCTATATTTTTTTTATTTTATTTTAAATTTATTTATTGATATTTACAACTGTATTACAATAATACATCAAGTAAATAGGCTATGTGATACATAATGACATGACTTAATGGCAAGTAGAGAAACTATCCACTGGTAGTACTCAAATCACTAGTTCAACTAAGAAGGCCACGTGGCCATCTTCTTTTCAGACGCCTCGGAGGATTATCGAGAATCGAAGAGGAAGCTAGGTTTGAAACTAGAGGGTTTGAGTGGAAATGAAGTTTGTTATGAAAGGATAGATACCGGGTTCGGGCCAAATCAGCAACAAATGGGACATTAAGGTCGTTATGGATGACTTTATTCTTAACAAAATAAGGAGCGTTGAGGATTTTACGAAGGATTTTGGATTGTAGGGATTGGATACGAGAGGAATTCGATGGCTTAGTGGAGCCCCAAAGCTCTACACCGTAAGTCCAAATAGGTCGTATGATGGTCATGTAGATGAGTCTTTTGTAGTTAATTGGGAGGTTAGGGCGTTTGTCTAGTAAGTGTTGAAGTAGCCTGAAACGTCGAGCGGTTTCTTGTCTTTTCAGTCTAGTATGAGGATCCTCATACTAGAGATTCCAGGTTAATTGTTTGTCGAGATGTAACCCTAAGCATCGGATCTGTTCTACAGGCACCAGTGGGATGTTATTAAATGTTACTGAAGGGCAGGAAGTCATTGGTTTACGACGTAAGGTAAAAGTGATTTGATGCGATTTTTGAGAATTTATTTTAATTCTCCAGTTTTGACACCATTCTTCAAGATCAGTGATATGGGATTGGAGGCTTTGGGATCCAATAACTGGATTGGTGTTGACTGATAATATACATGTATCATCAGCATCCTATAAATTTAAATTAGGTTATACCAATTTGGAAATTGTTTCTTTAAATTCATAAAAATTGCTGGATTTATTTGTTTTTATTAAATATTGTTTTGTTATTTAGTTAATATTTAAAATTATTTTTGGATGAAGGTCGTTTTGGAACCAAAATATGGATAAGAGACGGTTTGAATCTAAAAATAAAGGAAAAGGGACAGTTTTAATAAAAAAACTTAACTTCAGAAAAACTAATTTATTGTTGTCTAACCTTAAAATAATAAACCTATTATTACAGTAGTTCTACCACAACAAATTTCAGCTTTGAAATATTGGACAAAGAGTAAAAAAATTGTATTACAGAGACCAATATTATTCAACTATACTTGACATGAGAGACAGTTTTGAAAACAAAATTGAATGCATCCATTTATTACAATGTGGGATAGAGGACGATCTGAAAACAAAATAGTTCCTGGTAGGTAGTGGCCATATCGGATTGGATAAAGGACGTTTAGGAAGCAAACACGAATTTCTCACAACTTTGAGATTTATTTTAAATGGTTTAAAGGAGGTTTTGTAACTAAATATTTGGTTAATTTGATAGGAAAAGCTATAGAGATTGTCATGGGAACAGCAACTCAAATTTCGAGAAAAAATGGATTAAGGACGATTTGGAAATGAGCGACTCATATGCTTCTGTCTTCTGTCGAAATTTTATGCATTAACTCACGACAGAACATATTTGAATGATGTTCTATTTATTATCTGTTTCTATTATATATTTATTATAGTATTCTTCGATATGTATTAAATATCGCATATCCATTCCACGATAAAATAATTAATCATTACTCACATTCCGCGGAGAATAAATATATTTACATTTTAGATGTCCTGAACTTAAATAATTAAAGAATTTCAAAAAGAAAAAAGAAGTTGCTAAAATATTGATATTGATATAAAGCTGCACAGAGATTTGGAATTTTATTAAAACTAAACTAAACTAAATTAAACTATTGTTTCTACACATCTTAACCTTATATTTTGAATGGAAATCAACAATTTGTTTTCTTTTCAGGCGATTAAAAAAATACATTATTGAAAATAAAAGTTAAAAAAGATTCTTAACCGTACAGGAAAATTGAATATAAAGTTTTACAATTATTTTTATGACTGGTACAGAAGTTTATAGTTCAAAGTTAGATTGTAGAAAAGTATTTATTACAATGGAAGCTAGAAATTGTACCTGACGAATTATGATAATACAATATGCGATTTCTGCCCAAATAATTGTTTATTATTATTTTTTATATCCCATTTTAAATTACGGCTTTCAAATATCCGAGTCCTAAGAAGGTTCTTATAGTCCAAGAGCTAGCTACATAAAACAGGGTCGATAAGGTGCGTGCAGTTTTAGTCTATAAACTGGGGGGCCCAACTTAGTACGTCACCAAACGCCACTTCTTAAGGTCAGCACAGGTCGGATATGAAAATGCCAGCCGGTTTTCCCGGACGAAAAAATTGAGTGAAAAACCTCATAACGTGCGCGCGTGAAACTTCTTGTAACGTGATGTTCGATCCTCAAATAAGAGCGGTGTAATAGTGTAAGAAGTTTTGCAGGCCGGAAAACCCTCGTAAGAAGTGATCGAAAGTGCCGGAAAACTCAGCTGAAAAACCTCATAACGTGCGCGCGTGGAACCTTTTGTAAAGTCAAGTTCGAACCTCAAATAAGAGCGGTGTAATAGTGTAAGAAGTTTTGCAGGCCGGAAAACCCTCGTAAGAAGTGATCGAAAGTGCCGGAAAACCCAGCTGAAAAACCTCATAGCGTGCGCGCGTAAAAATTTTTTTATTTGATTTTATTAAAATCATTTCATTAAAATTATTATATTTTAGCGAGTTTCCATCGTATCCTGACGATTTTTTTTTTAATTTTGGATAGCACGAAGAGATATTTTGAATGGAATCATCAAAACTAATTTTCCATTAAGCCGAATGCGAAAAATTTTCATTTCTAATATACGCCGATTTTCTTTAATTTTTTTCGAAGGTTTTCCGGCCTGCAAAACTTCTTACACTATTACAGCGTTCTTAGTTGAGAACCCAAAAATCAAATAAAAAAATTTTTACGCGCGCACGCTATGAGGTTTTTCAGCTGGGTTTTCCGGCACTTTCGATCACTTCTTACGAGGGTTTTCCGGCCTGCAAAACTTCTTACACTATTACACCGCTCTTATTTGAGGTTCGAACTTGACTTTACAAAAGGTTCCACGCGCGCACGTTATGAGGTTTTTCAGCTGAGTTTTCCGGCACTTTCGATCACTTCTTACGAGGGTTTTCCGGCCTGCAAAACTTCTTACACTATTACACCGCTCTTATTTGAGGATCGAACATCACGTTACAAGAAGTTTCACGCGCGCACGTTATGAGGTTTTTCACTCAATTTTTTCGTCCGGGAAAACCGGCTGGCATTTTCATATCCGACCTGTGCTGACCTTAAGAAGTGGCGTTTGGTGACGTACTAAGTTGGGCCCCCCAGTTTATAGACTAAAACTGCACGCACCTTATCGACCCTGTTTTATGTAGCTAGCTCCCCGTCTATTACGACTTAAAACAGTGTTGTTTCGGTAGCCATATGGTAACTCAACCATATGGCACAACATTTCAAGGAGCTTGGTTCTTATGTCTGATCGTAAAAGTACCAATATTTATTTTATTCATTAAAGAACATTCCTTTTAATTTTATAATATATGTAGCAATATTATAAAAAATATTTTAATTTGTTTAAAAAAATACTAACTTCAAGGATTGTCTGGTACTGCATATCTGTAAGTGATTCATTTCTGCTCCTTTTGAAGTTTCAAAAGTAAAACCTTGCTATAGGTTGGTCCTCGAAACTTGGCACTAGAATTAGACGATTCTACCAAAATTCGTTGTTATTTTCAGATTTATAAGTCTTTTACCCAACATATAGGACAATTTGGGAATAATACAAAATGTGTAGGAATCCAATATTTTTTTAATTAATAAAAAATTAATTTTCAATGAATTATTTTATATCTTACGGTGACGATTCCCCATTTTAAAAATTATATAACTTTTCATTCAATTTTGATAGAATTTTTACAAGAGTAGGTACATCATTCAATCCATTGAATATGAAATGTTCGAATTAGTTTCTTGGTCTTAACAAAGGGGAATCCTGTTATTCTCGTAGTGTTTATTTATTAAGCGTTACCTTATGGTGCTATGACTAATCGGACGATGCTACAGAGATCTAAAGTTTGGCTATGCAGGTTTAATTAGGCTAGGGATTTTTAACGAGTACCTGCCATCTTACAGGCTTTACTTTTATTGGGGGAGGACCCCCCGTATAACGTTTCTGCTGAAGGACGGCAAAACCAAGGATTTTCACTCCCTTTAATAAATCCTAGGGTCACCGGACGGCTACGAACCCGCGTTCTTGGGCTTAGTAGGTTTTTATGCTAACCACTACACCGCACGTCGCCCATTTTCCTAGTGCATAATTGGCTAAGTCAGGACTTGGCTTGAAATGTTGTTATTGGTTATTTTACAACTTCATTTAAAGCCAAAAACTACAAGCATGGCACGAATAGAAGAATTCGGCTTCTATCAATATAAGAGACTTTCTGGACAAAATTCGACTAAACCACTTTTCCTACAAATTTAGATTCGCCATTGAGACGTCGCGTCTTGATTTATACGTTTCAGTTTGCTTGAGGAAAGAGTGATTTAAGAAAACGTTGAGGAAATAATCTGTAAAGGAAAGTACTGGCTTCTTGTTCTTTCCTCAGCTGCATACGAATTCCGAAGTAAACAACACATTGCGCAACAACTTCGCTCTTAAAGTTATTGATGAATCATGAGTTCAGTAGTTGACGTAGTTGGGATATGAACTTATTTTTCCGAAATAAACCTTTTAGGCTTGTTTTAAATTAATAAATACAGTAGTACATGATAACTGTGGCTATTTTAGGAAATTACTGTATGCAAATCATTAAAATTTCCCTAAAATGGAATTCGAGAAAAATTGTTTTTTTATATCAATCTTGGATCAACTCCAGGGATAGAAAACGTCCAGGGGAACATTCAGTCTCTATATAACTGGCTATTTATCGTCGGTAAATGAAAAGAAAAATGGATATGGATATTATAAAATACTTATTTATCATCTACCGTATCAAAAAGTATGCTTTTCGAATGAAAAAAATATATTTAAAACTGATTCAGAGGTAATGTTGTTATTAATTTTTTTTCGAGCGTTATTTACAAAACAGGAATAAGGTGGCTCAGTTGTAGAACGCTGAGTTTCTGTGCCGAAGGTCCTAAGTCCTGTCTGTTGCAGAATCCTTGGGCTCACCCAGCTTCTATTAAGGGTACCCAAAATAGGGGGAAAACGTCAGACGGTGTGAATATAATTTATAATGTCTCGAATCATTAAATATTTATTACTGTCGATGAGTTGAAATAGCAATTAATACAAATGTTTGCAATAAAAGTAATTAAAGATATCTTATTTATTAGTTTTTTTTATTTACAAAACGCACAATATTAACAGCGCATTAACTCATAATAATAAATTAGGATGTAACTGATTTGTTACAAGTGATGCAATAATGATTCCAATTGAAATAACCCAGAAAAAAGATCATACATATGACGATAACTAAAGTCACAATACTAACATAGGTAATGTAGGATTCGGGGAGCGTCCTGGAGCTCTCTAAAGTGGGTACCTTAAATTGAGAAGGAAACTCGGTTGTTAAACGTTATATCGGTGAAATCACCTCATTGCAAAACCGTTCTGTAAGAAACTGTATAGTCTGTGCCATGCACTGAGCCTAATACCTTTTATGGGTTGTTGTGGTACAGTTTTTGTATTCTCACCTTGTGGTATATATTTATATATTTAAGACACAGATGATCCCAAAGTAATGTTAAAACAATAGTTCCCCAACGCTATATCACCATCCTCACTATAAAATGCACCATCCACTATTGCTTAATCATTATCATGATTGTAAATTAGATATTTTTTTTACGATGGTTTTCGCAATGCATGGTTGTGTTGCAATGATGTTTATAAAAACTGTTTTCGATCATTAGGGATTCATTATTGAAGAATGGATGTACAAGGCATGCGTATACCTAACTATTGTGATGGGATATGGAAAACTAAGAAGAATTTAAACTTTTTTTTTTTTTCTTAGAAAATGCAATACCTCAAGTGCTTTGTCATTAATTTCACTCTCTTCCAGCTTAATTGATTCGTGATTTGAATGAATTAACGATCTTGTGCAATCGAACAATTGTAAATTTTTAAACGAAAGCACATCATATTAATCATACAATGTTACAACTCTGACCGTGTTATTACTCACAAATGAATAATCGGCCATTCGAAGTTGCGCCGAAGGAGGTATAGAGAAAAACAAATATTAGAAAATAAAATGAAGCACATCTCTTCAATCGGCAGCTAAAGAAAAAAATTATAGTAGATATGTCGGATCGCACCCAAAAGAACAATACACACTTCCAACTATCATATAATAAAGTACAAGCTGCATTAGCTATGAATAAACTAATAATAAAACAATTGCTCGTATTTTTATCTAGGATCTAGTAATTATATTAATGTCATTACTTTCTCTAAATTACATAACATACATAAACCTGTACCAGTACAACCTATGTAGGTTCTTGGATTCAATATTGCACTGTTTCTAAGCCAACGGTTTTGCAGGGAGATAATTTTGCCGAAACCACACTCAATTCCTTGGTTTTTACCAATTAAGGTTGCCCACTTTATAGAGACTGGGTGAGCTACAAAAAGAACAGGGTCCATATCGTCATTTATCTACCACATCCGATTTGAACCTAGGACCGGCAACTTGCTTTGCTGCGCTCTAAACACTGAAATAGATAGATATAGTAACATAATTAGGTTATTACCCAGAAACATTATACTGGAAATGATATATTTCTTCCAAAGCTATACCATGTCTAATTTGATATGTTACTTCCAAAGATTTGGAATAAGAATTTAATTCAATAATAAAACGATTTTCGTATGAAAAGACAGAGGTTATGACAGCGGATGTGTAAGGAAATGTTGAACACAAAATATGGGCAAATAAAAGTCACGAAAATGTTTAAATACCTAGGGGAGATAATATGTAACAACGGAACAGATAGGGCATCCGTGGAAGAACGAATAGCCAAACTGGAAAGACTGGACTTGTAACATGTACAGCAAAAAAAATTTGTCCTCCAATGCAAAAATAAGACACTACTGTACAGTAATAAGACCATTAATACTGTATGGTATTGAAACAGTCAGCCTTCCAAGTCTGGAGAAGGTCCTGAAGATTGAGAGAAAAATTCTGAGGAGGATTTATGGACCCAAAGTAACACAAGAGGGGTATTGGCGAAAATCCAAAGAAGAAATATACAAAAATTTGGAAGATCTTGAAACAGTCATCAGGACCAGGAGACTGAGGTTCTACGGCCACATGGTCAGAATGAACAATAAGAGACTAAACAAAAAAATGTTCGTTCTATAGTCTAAAGCTATAAGGTATAGGTGGCTATGGGAAACAAATAAAAGAGGAGCTGGATAGGCTAACCATCAAGTATAAGGACTGCTTGGAAAGAGAGCTTTTTGAAAAAAAACTAAAAGAAGTTCGGTTTTTGCGGGAAGAAAGGAGAGACGAGGGAGAAAATGGACTAAATATGAGCGAGAGGAACAGTCTAGAAAGATAAGAGAGTATTGGAGAAGAAGGAAGGCGGAGAGTGTAAGGTAGATTATTAAGTGATATTCGCGTGGCACTTGCTGACCAATTCGTGGGAAAAAAAACATTTATGGCTAAATTAAGAATTCCGAGGATGACTGATATATTCGGTTTATTTCTATTATATATTTTTATTAGGGTTAGCTCAAGTGGTGTAACGGTGAGTTACTATGTTCTGGATTTCTGGTTTGGCAGGTAAATTATTCAATCTGTTAACAGCCACATCTAAACCCTGTGGGATCTGCAGACCCTCCTGGGGCTCACCCATCCACAGTTCGAACCTTTGAAAGGGATTTTCTATACTATATAATTTATTTATAAATAAAGCGCAACGCCATAAAAAGCATAATTCCATAAAACTATACTTTTTATTGGTTTAAAGATAGAAAGTAGAAGAAAATGTATGAACGATTTCTATTTATTATCTTTATTAATACATCCATTATTTAATAGTATTAGAACTGCAATGGACTGAACCCAAGAATCTTCATGGCCAGTAGTGGTACAGAGTTATTTATTTTTATAAGGTTATGTTTTTATTTATAGTTTTAAGTGTTTATTTTCAATCATGATTTGTTTACAACATATAAACCTTCCTATCTATAAGGCAATGGTGCTGAATATAAAGGTGTTAGTAGCTTGGCTCATTACCTGGGATAAAAGCCTGATCTAACCCGACTCGGTTAAGTGGTCGAGTCTAATTATCACTTACGAAGGGGTGTCATGGTCATTACTCACCGCATAATAACAGCCTAACTCAATGTACACAACATTGATTTGTGTCATTTATAGGGGACAATAAAAAAACACATTAATGAATAAATTACGTCTGCTTTTCCTCTACATTAAAAATTAACGAAACGTTCTCAAGGGAAAAAACGATTTGTATCATTTCTCAGTGGGGCAGTATTAATATTTCACTCTACTTTATCTTTAGGCTACAAATAAATATATATATAATTTTTAATTACGTTATTAAACTGAAGAAAACAGTAGAATGAATAGAAGCAATGAAGGAAGATTCCAACAAAATAGACGTTGCAGACAAAATAATACGTTGTCTGGAAAGGGGGGGGTTATCATATTAGATTTATCATTTGTAAAGTAATTTTTAATTTGTAATTGTTAATTCATAACTACGTGAACTCTTTTTAGAAATTTGGAACATATGAATGGTTATTGGGAGTTTCATATGTCTTGAATAAATACGTGCAAATAAGATAATGAAGATTCTTCAAGAATATCAGCGGTAGCAGTATTGTACATGATTTTTTATTATTAATTACTAGGAGGTTCCCTATTTTATAGGAGCGGAGTGCCTCAGTGGTAGAGCACTGAGTTGCCATGCCGGAAATCCTGGTTCAAATCCCGCTGCAAGCCATGACTTTTATTTAGTCTGTTTCCAGCGGGAGATGGATCATATAGGATCTTGGACCCTCCTGGGGCAAATCCAGCCTCTATAAAATATTACCAAAATAGGGTACCCAAAATAAGGGGGGGGGGGAATCTGGCGGTTGAGCGTGACCTAGGACAAGTCACCTCCTTGCAGATCCGTTGTCCATGAAACAGTACAGTCTCTACTATGTAGTGAACCCCGGATCCTTCACGGGTTGTAGTGGTACAGGTCCCCCCATTTCTACAAATTATTTAATTATTTACAAATTATAATTCAACTGTTTATTTAATTGCTCTACTGTAGGTTCTTAACATTTTAGTATCGATTTATTCAGTTTAGTTCTGATGTTGTACCCCCTTAGTGGGCCTATTCAATGACACATTCCATTTAAATTCAAAAACATCGCTATATATATATATAGTGTAACGCCTTAAACAAGCCAGGAACAGTGGCTTAGTTATTTCCCATTTTTTTAAATTATTTTATTGAATTGTACAACTGTAATATATATATCTAGTACAACTGCTATAAGACTAACTAGATACAGGAAAGGACATGTAGAGGCACTACCCACTGGCAGCACTCTAATTACATTTCTATAATATAAGGTCCCGAGGCCATCTTCTCTTCAGACGCCTAGGAGGATTGTCCGGGATGGAATTGGATGCAAGGATGGAAACTAGTGGGTTTGGATGGGCCTGGAGTTTATTATGGAATGATAGGTATCTGGAATGGGCTAAATCGGTAACATATGGAACGTTCAGGTCATTATGGATGGTTTTATTTGTGACAAAATAAGGAGCGTTTAGGATTTTGCGAAGGATTTTGGATTGCAAGGATTGAATACGAGAGGAATTTGATGGTTTGGTGGAGCCCCATAGTTCAATTCCGTAAGTCCATATAGGTCTTATAACAGTAACATAAATAAGTCTTTTGTAATTGATTTGAAGCTTTGAGCGTTTGTCTAGTATGTGTTGAAGTAGTCGGAAGCGTCGAGCTGTTTCTTGTCTTTTCAGTCTTGTGTGAGGGTTCCAAGTAAGACGTTTGTCTAAGTTGAGTCCTAGGTAGCGAATCTGTTCAACAGGGATAAGTGGAGTACTATTAAAGGATACATTAGGACAGGAAGTCATGGGTTTTCGGCGAAGGGTAAAGGTAATTTGATGGGACTTGTTGGAATTGATTTTAATTCTCCAATTCCGACACCATTCTTCGAGGCTTGATAAATGTGATTGAAGGGATTGGGATGCAATATATGGGTCTTTATTAACTGATAACACACATCTGTCGTCAGCATACGTGGAGATGAATGTGTTAGGATGGGTTGGAATGTCAGCTGTATATACTGTGAAGAGGATAGGACCGAGGATGCTACCTTGAGGAACACCAGCAGACTGGGAATAGAGGGAAGAGTAGGAACCATTATGATTTACTTTAAATGTTCTGCCAGTTAGAAAGGAGCGAATGATTAAGGAGTATGTAGGAGGAAGGAATTGTCGGATTTTGTAAAGGAGACCTGGGTGCCAGACTCGATCAAAAACCTGTTCTACATCGAGAAAGGCTCCTGTGCAGTACAATCTACGCTCCAATGCAGAGGAGACAACATCCACCACACGATGACATTGCTGGATAGTGGAGTGATTTCCCAATTTTTTAAAAAATATTTATAATTTAACATTATTTATAAGACTAGAAGTAGTACCTCGGTTGCTAGGCAACACCTATAAAATATTACATAACTATAAACTTTTTTTATATAATAAAGGTAATGTTTAACAGGATTTTACGAGTTTGCAACGAAGGTCATTAGTAATCTTGATATAAAAAATACATTTATTTATTTATTATTATTTATTAATACAGAATTATTTGATTTAAAAATGCTATTGTACCGTTTATCAATTTATTTCAAATAGACAAAATTATACAAACGTTGGACATAGGTAGAACAGTTTTTGTGCCAACATAACATATTAGGCTTCTGTCGTGAGGATTAAAAAGTTATAAGAGAGAGAAATAAGCTGCCGATTTATCCATAGTGATTTATGTTATCCTCATGTTTATGTTGACAGAAATATTTATGGTTCTTACCCAATGGCTTTCAATTTTAACTGTCGTCCGTGCTTTTTTTGAACTAGCCTGAATATTGATTTTTACTTCTTTTTAACTTAAACCGATTTCAATTTCTTTAGACCTTTTTGTTTTTTTTTAAACTTATTACGTTTACTAGCCTTCGGTGAAGTTAATTGTTTTTATTAATGTCAAATATTGCTCTTCATTGGTGATTAAAGTTTACGTATGTGTATATGAATATATGAATACAGAAATTTTATTTCTGCCAAGACAAATTTTTATTTCTTTTTTAATCGTATAAACCTTAATTTAGTCTATCTTAAATTAATTGTTTCAACGATTTTGCAAGAATTTCAATCAACAATGAAATGGATAGCAATTTCCTCGTTGAGACCAATCTTTCCTTTTTCCCTTATTGATTGAATGTCAGTTCCTCCTGGTCTTTTCCTATCAGAAAATCTTCCAGAAACCTTCCTCTTAATTATGTTTTATTTCCTCTGACGCTAAGGTTTCTTTTGTGCCACTCCTAAATAAAAATCCATCACTTCCAATTATTTTCGAATTAGTATTTTTATATATTCATGGTGATTGCATATGATGATTCCATGGACAGAAGATATAGGAGGGAAAGTGTATTGGGGATTGGGATGTGATAAATAATGCAAAACACCGAAAAAAATATATATATATTAAATTATTTTCTAAAAGTTGTTTTTCCCTTAAAAATTGTTATTTACAATGCAAGACGCATCATCCTAAAACCAATGAAGGGTCTTGGATTCGGTACATGATAGAGACTACACTGTTTCTAGGACAACATGAACAGAGGTGGTTTGTTTATGATCACGCTCAACAGTCAGTTTTCACCCCTCCGTAAGTGATAATTAGACTCGACCACTTAACCAAGTCGAGTTAGATCAGGCTTTTATCCCAGCTAATGAGCCAAGCTTCTAATACCTTTATATTCAGCATCATTGACTAATAGAAAGCTAGGTTTATATATTGTAAATAAAGAATTTTAAAAAAAATAGTAAAAACTATATTAGAAGCGAGGAGATGGTTGACTGGAAGATCTGAGTAAGGTAGGAAATAGTTGGGGGTGCAGTCTAATAAATTGCTATTTCTTTTACCTTTGTAAATTTTTACATCACCACCTTTTTGTACATTTACTCTGTAATATCTTTATTCATATATATCCCTCACTTTTTTGTTCTAAATTTCTATTACTCTACATATATATTTTTTTATATTATCATATACTTGATACTGCAATGTTTTTTTTATCGTTTTGTTGTTGTTTGTCTGTTTTTCTTTCTTAGCCCTGAAGATGACCCACAAAGTGGGTCGAAACGTCGACACATAATAAATAAGTACCCACTTATTTAGTGTTTTATTTTACTGCACCCCCAAAAACTATATTAGTATAAAAAATAACCCTGCGCCACTACAATCCATGAACAGTCTTGGGTTCAGTACATTGTAGAGACTTTACAGTTTTTAGGACTACGGTTGTGCAGGGTAACCAACTTAGAGTGATCCCCACCTTATACATGCAACCTTGAATCGAGACTACACTGTCTCTAGGACAACATGGGTAGAGGTGATTTGTTTAACATCACGCTCAAGAGCCAGTTTTCTCTCAATTAAGGGTACCCAATTTATAGAGGCTGAGTGAGCCCCTGATTATGCATTCACTCCTGAATCGAATTTATCTGCTACATCTGACTCGAACATCGAATCTCCAGCACAGCAACTCAACTTAGCTACCCATTACTCGTATGCATGTACTGATCATACAATTTGTGCCGTATATTTTTGTTTCGATAGCATATTAATGTAGCCTTAAAATAGAATACATTTCGCAAGTTTTCTTGCCAAGTCATTTAGCTTAGTTTTCCTCACTTCGTAAATAGCTATGTAATTTACAGTGAAAACTCGCCTGGACTATGAACTATACTTTATAATAGTCATTAATTATTACTTCTGGCTTACCTTCGGGATGCCCAGATGTTTTAAACATTTCGTAATACGTAAAGACAATGTGTGGTTTTTCCCTCAAGTAAAACTTCCTCTGTATCCTGCTCCATCAAAAGGACAACGGCATACCTCGAATATTAGTATTTTTTGAGCTAAGGCTTTAGTAGCAATTTTGTTGGTTGGAGCTTTTTAATTCAGGAACGATATATCTGATGTATTTTTATAATTAGATAAATACAGTATATTTTTGTGTTTTTGGATACTTTTACGGATGAAAGCATCGAAGGAATTGTTAAAAAAAATAATAACCGACCATTTTCTCTAAAAAAAAATATGTGTGTCAAGATTGACCCGGAAAGGAATCAGAGCTTAGTAGCAGTTATAACTGGACATTCTTTTTTAAAAATTCTTATTTCGTCTATAATTTAAAATAATAATAAAACATAAATATTTTATTAACTGATATTATAGAATACTACAGATGTAGTACGTACATTACACTTTACCTATAGTGTGGATATGAGAGCACAGAAAAAAACATCCATCACTTACCCCTAACTGTTTAATTGAATAATTAGAGGGTTTAACTAATAAATTAATAATTATAAGTATAATAATTAATTGAAGTAAATAAGGTATAATTGATTGGGTTTTAAATTAAACAGCGACCACAAACTAAACTATCTAATCATCATTCAAACAGCATAATTGAATGATTGAAGTATATAAAATGTAATTATCTTATATGATTATTCTGAGCCTATATATATTTATATACATTTTTATATTATCTAATGGATTATTTTATTTTTGTTTTTCTTATAATAAAGAAAGCATAAGATCCGCTTTATTTATTTATTTATCCTGATCAAAGTTTCATGTTATAAACTTTCCATTTCAAGGTGTAGTATGTTTAATCATTTTTGTTATAGAGATGTAAATTTTTTTTTAAATAAGTTTTTTTAAGGCAATTTTCTTTCATATTCGTTCTTTTTATTATTAACTCTATTGCAATGTTTTACAAGAATAATTTTCCTTTTTTGCATTGTTCTAATATTATTTGTTATTCTTAAGGGAAATTGTGCCAGAATAAGTATGGAAGCAGTTCCACAGGTTGTTGCTTCGGGTTTATTTACATAAGTTTTAACTTTCCATTCGTTTAATTTTTAATATTCTCATAAACAAAAATATTTTATATAATTGTTACTTACTGTATATAGACTGATGAACCGACTTACACCTACTGGTTAGGTTATAACATCATCTGAAATATAAGCATTTCCTATAATTACACTATTTTTTATCATACTAAAGCTCAAGAAAACTTATATTTTTGGAAAATATTAAAAATGAAACGAATAAGCAGTTAAAAACATCTAGTAACTCGACTTGAAGCGGCATCTTACGGAATGATTTTATATATATAATCCCGACAAGTTTTAATTTTTCATTAGTTCCTTTTTAATATGCTAGAAAAAATTATTTTTTTTCAGCTACTGTATATACATATAGTAACTATAACTGACTGTATATAAAATAGAGAGCCGACATACACATACCTTTTATGTTGTATCATCATCCATGCTTCGAAATGTTCTTTTCTTGATGAAATGATTACCGAAATATGATAACGCATTTCCCATAATCATACTCTGTTTTTTACTAAAGCTCACGATTATTTTTATTTTCTCGTACTTTTATTATTGATTATTCTTATTTTCATGTTACGAACAAAGTAATCCATGATGACCTGATAGTCCTCCGAGGCGTCTGAAAATAAGATGTCCTCGTGATCTTCTAAGTTGAACTTGTTTTTTTAGTACTATCACTGGGTAGTTCTTCTACTTGTCTTTATTCAAGGCAATTACCATTCCTGGCATTTAATTGTTGTAAATTTCAATGAATAATTTTTTTTTTAAATTATTTTATAGAATATTAAAAAGGAAACGAATGACAAGTTAAAACTTGTGACTTAACTCGAAGCGGCAATTTGCGGAACTTATACCAGATTTTGTTTCTATTTTATATGCGTGCTTGTGTGTATGATGCATTACTAAACACACACGCATTTTTGGATTCCTAGTTCTTATGCTTCGAAACAAGCAAGATACGGTATATGAAGATTGCATTACAAGTGTAAAAGATGTATATAATAGGACTCAACATCATAAGATATGAATTTCACTCAACAATTTGCAATTAAGGTTGAGAAACTGAGATAATTTCATCCATCGGATCTTCAAGGTGATTCCTCGGCAGGGAGAACCTATTTCACAGTTTTACCCATTTCTGTTGGAAAGGTAGTTTGCGTCACAACCTTAACATTAAACTGAATAACAGCTTCGGGTCTACGCCTATTTCACAATTCAACAATTCCAGTAGCTTCAGTTTTAGAAAATCAGTCCAATCTTCGTGATTGCTTCTGTTTTATCGAAATAAATTGCTAAGGCCACCTTTAAAAGATGGTATGTTGCCCAAGATATTATTGGAAGAGAAGAAAAGGCCTTTAGAATCCGAAATACCAGTTAATAACTAACCGTTGAACTTCATATCTGTTCAGGCATTACGGGATATAACATATAACATAATTGATTGCCAGGCACGGCACATCTCACATCAACAGCTCAAAAGACTAAACAAAAAATAAGGTATCGCAAGGTCAAGATAAATCAGCTCAAACTTTCAATGCTGTCCTAACAGCATTTTATTTCTTTATTTTTTATTTTTAGTTGTTATGATGAAGATTTGGCCAAACCCTTTCATGACAAACTATATTTCAACTAAAACCCTTTAGTTTTAAACCTAGCAACTTCAATTCGCCATAATTCTCTGCGTCTGAAAAGAAGATGGCTTCGTGACTTCCTTAGTCGAATTTGTTTATTTGAGTACTACCAGTGGGTTGTTTCTCTACTTCTCTTTATCTCATGTCATCATGTATCATTCATTTTGTTTATTATTGTATTATTATAACACAGATGTAAATTTCCAAAAAATAATTTTTAAATAGGTTTAAAGCATTACTTAACCGATCTAGCCTAAACAGTATACCTTCTTTATTAATTATAAATTTATAATTAATATATTAATTATGATAGGAATTTAATTAATTCTAAACTAGGTGCATGTCTTTTATTACTTTAAATACCATAACAAACGCTTTTTCTAACTACTTTGGATACTAAATATTAATAGTGTATAAACACTGTTTAGCCTGACTATTTAGTAAAGCTCATGGTCAGTTACCATAAATTATGAACAATAAAACAATAAAAGTAGCAGTCATTAGTCACTATTGCATCGAAGTTTTGAAATACATATCTAATGAGTATGCACTTATTGTTCCATTATTTTACTTGTGGAGTAATATAGTATAATACAATATACTTCTGCATTTTGTGGGTAAAATTTATGCATTAACATTAACCATTAAAACCAAATCACTTACAATATTTCAACCCATTTCTGATTCTATACTTTAAAAAAATATATACCACTACAATCCATTAAGAGTCTGGTATACATTGTAAGAAATGTGCCAACGGTTGTTCAGGAAGGTGTTTTGAACAGGATAATGCTTAAGTTTTTCTTCTATTTAAGAGAATAATTAAGCATTTTATAAAGTTAGGGATTGGATTTCATAATCCCGCAAGACAAATCTATGTCCGATAGCTGAATAAATAATTTTCTTATTACTAAATTATTGAATAATTGCCATTATAAGAATAGCAACTCAGCAAAATAGTTAATAATCAATTAATTTTTATTAAATAAACATATTATTAATTCCAGTACAGTATGGAGTGGAATCGTATCCTTCCATTGCACTCCATCTGACTGTGGACTTAATATTTTTTTTTCATATAATTATACTAAAACATAGCTATGGTAATGACATTGACAGAGCTATATGTTATTAGAGACACACCTCCTTTTGTTTGCATTTCTTAATAGAGATCATTCCGTTGTTGAGTGGATGTAAAAAGTTGAAGGACGCATCGCAAACTTGTTTTCCTACTCATCATCTGAGATCACAAAATTACGAGCTAATTTATAAGGTTATAATTTGCCGTATTAGCATGTACGTGTATAAGTGTGTATTTATATATGTATTAAAAAAGCCTATATAAATACAACCCATGTAGGGTCTTGTACGTTTTAGAGACACTACTGTTTCTTGTACAATGGTTGTTAGGCCAGCGGCCTAAAGGTTGCAATAAATTGAAGAGAGCTGCATTTTTTATATGTTGTAAGGGCATGTCTGACTAGTAAAAATCCAAGTTTGCTACCGAAAAAACGGATGAGAAAACTTTTGGTGACCGAAAAACCTCGATTTTCAGAGTTATTTCAGTTTTTAGCCTATATGTCCTAATCGGTGCGTTTTTGATAAAAAAACATTAGAATCCATTTTTAAATCAGATTAAATTTTCTATGATCTGAGCCCAACAGAAGCTCTGTAGCTTTAATAGATTTTGAGTTACGTCCCTTTGAAAATTGGTCATTTTTCCCAAACAATCCAAATTTAAGTTTAGGCTGAATTTCGTGAGCCACACCGGCCCCAGGAGTGATCCTACGATGAAAATCTCAAGAAATGAAGCTGTAGTAAATTTAATTAGCTTTAATTTAAGCACAGACTGAGGCCGGTAGGTGTAATAGATTCTGAGTTACGCGCCTTGGTCATTTTTTCCAAATAGTCCAAATATAGGCCAGCGGCCAGGAGTTAGATCGTCGCGAAAAATCGAAGAGAGTTGCATTTTTGATATGTTGTAAGGGCATGTCTGACTAGTGGAAATCTAAGTTTGCTACCGAAATAATCGGATGGGAAAACTTTTGGTGGCCGAAAAACCTCGACATTTTCGGAGTTATTTCAGTTTTTGGCCTATATCTCCTAACCTCTGCGTTTTTGAAAAAAAAGTATAGCATTTATTTTGAAAGTAAATTAATTTTTCTACAATTTGAATTCAACCGCAGTTCTACAGGTCTGATAGATTCTGAGTTACGCCCTTTGAAAATTGGTATTTTTTTCCAAAAAGTCCAAATTTGTTTTGGCCGACTTTCTTGAGAAACACCGGCCGAAAGAGTAATTCTACGATGAAAGTCAAGGTAGGAAATATAATTAGCTTTATTTTAAGCACAGACTAAGGCCGGTAGGTGTAACAAATTCTGAGTTACACCTCTTTGAAAATTGGTCATATTGGCCCTGATTTTCCTTTTTTTTTAATTAACATGAGAAGTTAACAACTACAGGCCTCGTTGTGTGCTTAAATTAAAGATAATTAAATCTGCTACAACTCCATTTCACTTGACTTTCATCGTAGGATCACTTCTTCGGCCGGTGTTCCTCACGAAAGTCGGCCAAAACTTAAAATTTGGACTTTTTTGAAAAAAGATTAATTTTTAAAGGGGCGTAACTCAGAATCTGTTATACCTATAGGCCTTAGTCTGAGCTTAAATTAAAGCTAATTATATTACTACATTGTCATTCATCGTAGAACCATTCCTTCAGCCTATGTTTCTCAAGAAAGTCGGCCAAAACTTAAAATTTTCACTTTTGCGAAAAAATTACCAATTTTCAAAGGGACGTAACTCAGAATATAACAAAGCTACAGAGCTGCGGTTGAGCTCAAAGTAAATGCACCGATTATGAGATACAGGCCAAAAACTGAAATAACTCCGAAAAGTCGAGGTTTTTCGGTCACCAAAAGTTTTCCATCCGATTTTTTCGTTACCAAACTTGGATTTCCACTAGTCAGACATGCCCTCACAACATATCAAAAATTCAGCTCTCTTCAATTTATTGAAACCTAAAGCCCTTTTTTGGTACCTGGCCGCTGGCCAATGTGCAGAGAGGTGATTTGTACTAGATCACACTCAACCGCCAGATTTTTCCCTCCTATTCTTAGGTATAGAAGCTGGGGAGCCCTAGGAGTAGGATCCATTTCCGGTCGCTAACATTAAATAAAATCTTCTAGAGGCAGGATTTGAGCCCAGAACCTTCGAAACTCCAATTAATATTAAATATTTAATCGTAATAAGTCTTAATAAAACTTGGTATAGAAAACAAATGTATACATTATTATAATATTTTAATGTAACTTGAGGGACCTGCAGAATGATTTATCCTTAACGCAAATAAAAAATAGTGTAAATTCTCCTTAAGGTAGAAAAGACCTTGAGTTCCATTTGTTTTTTTTATTGTTTCATAAATATGAGACAATTCTTTAACCTGCAGAACACGTCTGACACAATTCCTTTCCTGTCGCTTCATTTATTTAGGAGATTATTTTTCTTTGAAATCGTTTGTTTTAGTTTTCCAATTATAATTTAATATTATATTATATTTTAAGATAGGATAATAGGAAAAAGATAAATTTCCTATTTTATTTTAATTCAATTTGGAAATCCGTTCCTAGTTTTCTTAATTATTTATCAGACTAATTAAGAAGCGGAGTAGATTGCTACCCAGTAGTTGCTTGGCTGAAGGTGCGGGATTCAAATCCGGCTGTGGCAGATAAATTATTCAATCTTTTAACAGCCAACGATGGACCCTGTGTGATTTAAAATTCTCCCAGGGCTCACCCGCCTCTATAAGTCGAGTACCCTAAATTGGGTGGCGTTGGAGAGTCATCTCGGACAAATAACCTACCCGCATAACCGTTTTTTTACAAACAGTATAATCTGTAACATGCACTGAAAGTGAATTTATATATGTATATATTCTGATGAAACCGCTAGGGATGAGGATGAAGGCAGAAGTGCGGTCGCCCCCGACCATCGACAGTATAATTGTGAGCAGTTATGTGGTGGTAGTGTTGCCAACCTGGCAATGGCTATTTATAGCAGAACCACTTTGTTTACTTCCGTTCTCATTCAATTTTGGCCAACCTGGCGGATAATGGCCGTGTTATCGCTATCTTAGAAAATTGAGTAGATTATCTTTTCATCAAATCAACATTTATATGTTTATTTGTTTAGCGTCACATTATCCTGCTATGGCTAATTGCAAGAAGGGAAATCCTAAATTTTTGCTATCCAGGTATAATTAGGATTGGGATCATTCACAAGTACCTGGCTGCACAGGTACTGTAGCCCCATTTTACGTCTATTCTAAAGGATGCCACTTCCAAGAATGTTTTACTCCCTTTAAAATATCCTAAGGCCTCTTCCGGGCCCCATTAAACGGCATATATATTAAGGAGTTATGGCATTACCATCCATGAATTGTCTTGAGTTCAGTACATGGTATATAGATCTGATATATCCAACATTAGGCGAATATTTAATAGCATTTTTCATTATTGTAGCCTGAGTTCGACACCGAATACGGCAGATAAACTTAGTAAACTGAGGCGATTGTCGACTCTTTGGCTCACACAACGTTGGTAAAGTGGATATCCTTCGTTATAAGGTACCTTCATGAACAATATTTGGCTTGAAAACAGTAAAGTCCCTATTGTGTACTGAACTCAAGCCCTTAATGGGTTGTAATGGTACAGTTTTTTTGTGTCCCCTTTATATTTTTAAGTCGGTCAACAATAGGTTTCATTTATTACCTCCTTATGGTTATCTGATATTTTTATTTTAAATTATGATGGCTTAATACGGATTATTTAAAACCCTTAATCTGTTATATGGATATTCCATAATTGATATAAATCCAATGAATTCGCATATTCTACTTTATTAATATTTTCTATATCGTTCTTTCGATATAGATTTGTTGGATCTTAGAAAAATCTGTTCTAATACAATCTATAAAGAGTGTTGGGATCAGAACATGGTAAGGACTGTACTGTCTCTAAGGCAACAGTTGTGCAGGAAGGTGATTTAGCAAGGATCAGGCTTAATAGGTATTTTCTAATGCATTGAGAAGGAAATATTTTTTTTTAAAACATGTTAAAATGTAAAGATTTCGGGGTTTTTTGCGACGATTTATTTTCTTATCCTCTTCTTCCCCAAAGACAGACAGCAGTTTTTGTTTATTTCTACAAAGGAAGACTTCGTATGCTTATCCAAAAAATGTAATTATATAATATTTTTTATTTATTTTTCTATCTCATTCATCAAAAATGGGTCTTTAAATTATTTTATGTAACAAGGAGATTCACCATTGGTAAGATCAATATATAAGTCAGACGCAGGAAACGGAAGGTGGCATGAACGCTGAAAACCTGATGAAGACAAGATAGAGAAGAGAGGAAGAGAGAGAAGAGAGGGGAGGAGGGAGGTGGATAAGAAAGGTGAGGGGATGGAGAGATGAATGGATGTTGCGGTTTGGAAGGAGTACGTGCCTCTTTGGTAAGTGGCTACTCACCGGAAACCGTAGAGATTGGTTATTACATTCGGCTGGATCCATTGCTACCGGGAAAATGACAGGCATGGAGGCATGCGTAGCCACCGCTCTGTGACTACCCTTCGGCTTCTTCTTCTTAGTGGTCTCTGTCAGGGCATCCGGGTCCGGGCTCCGTCGTCTTGAAAAAGGTCCAGACCTTGCTGGACCTTGCCAGCTTCTCAGGTTCCTAACGGGGTATGAATGGAAAGCGTTTCCGGAGGATTTGTCTTTTGAAGTCCTCTTAGTGGCACAAAATTGACTACCCTCCAATGTTCTTCTTGTTAGTGGTCCTTGTAAGGCAATCCGGATAGCATAAGAAAGGGATTTTAACACGCTTTGGATAGCTTCACCTGGATGTACGAATGTACTCCTCTGTAACGGAATCTTTGAACTAGATTTTCGGCCACTTGAAATTGAAACAAGGCTTAGCATTTGAACTAACCTTATGGCTACTAGAAGGATCAATTTGGGTGTTAGGTGCATTTTGCAAACAGACAAAATAATAGTAAAAAAAAAAAAAGAAGAAAATCTCTTCGCAATGAAAAAGAAAATGCCTGGGGATTAAGCGAGATTTCGGCCAAATCATCTTCCTGTACAACTGTTGGCTTAGAGACGGTACAGTCCTTACCGTTAGTCTCAATAGAATGTATTGGTACAGATTTTTTTAATATACATTAAAAGGATAAGAATTGATATTTCCAGTAACAGTAGCTCCACTGTTTAATAGAGAAAATGAGTTAATAAAAAAAAAAAAAGGGAAGAAAATTATTCAAGATGTTATCATGCTTCAGTCCCAATAAAGGTCATATCCTTATCAACTGATTCTTCAAGAAAAGGAAAGAACGAAATGGAAAACTTTAATAAAGTTGGATGTGTGAGTCCAATAGAGTTCTAATAAACTGATTCCGGCATTCAAACACTCCATACAAAGTCATTATAATTATAAATAAAAATATCAGATGTATAAAGGAAAAAAACTAAAACAACTTTTGGCAGTTATAAATACATAAAAGGCACTAAAAAACCTGTACAACTATAAACCCACGAATGGTCTTGGATTCAGTACATGATAGAGACTGTACTGTTTCTAGGACAACGGTTATGGAGGGAGATGATATAGCCGAGATCGCACTCACTCGCCAAGAGCCTGGGTGAGCCCCTGGATGGAGTAAATAATATATCCTCATGCATTATTATTTTTTTAGGAAATTTATTTTTTTACTTTTTAAGCTATAAGCTTATTGACATACTTACTCAAAACTCCTTTAACCTTATGAAAATATTTTTTAATTTTGTCTATTGGGAAATTATTTAATGTGTATGAAAAATATTTAGTTATTTTTCCAAAACCTCTATTTGTAAATAGTTCTTGTTACATCTTGTACTGCAATTCATTAAAATTAATGGCATTCAGTGAGTTATGTTATTGCTGATGTTAATTTACAGTAAATAAAATGGCGTTGGGTGACACCAGATAAAAATGTTTTAAAATTAAATAGAATATAAACTTACGAAATCAAGTTAATTCTTTCACGAACTCCACCCAGTATTTGGTGGAATATTTTATAAAAATAAGCAAAAATTTCTAAGGATGCATAAAATTTTAAACTAAGATAGTTTTTTGTTGAACATGCTAGAGTGAGGTTGCTGTTTTATAATTGGTGTTTGTACTGTTGATATGAGTTGAGCTACATTAGATCTTCATTGATGTGAATTTTTATTATTCCTCATGTTCTGATGATTGAAGAATTTTTCCATCAATTTATTGCACCAGTATAATTACTATATAATTAAGAATCTATATTTAAAGCTTATTCATCAAGCTTGATAAACAACGTAATTATAATGAGGTCATGATGTCAACGTCATAGAATCAAAAGAATATGCGTAAAACGGAAATCTTGTGACTTTCCTCTCCTTCCATCTTGTGACGTCACTACATGGTGATACGTCATTGCTGGCATCATTTTATGGATGAATTCGCTACCGAGTAGAGATAATGTGAATATGAGAAAGCATACGTAATTTTATCAGATAACAATGTTGTATGGAAAAAACAAAAACCTTCTTTGAGATAAATCCTACACCTGTTGGTAACACACGTGACCTCTTCATATGAATACATTTTATATTAGTAATAATCTTTTAAAAAATTAAATATTGTGCCGGAGATTTAAACGTGACACTCATACTTTTATATATATAAGAAGTTTCAGATATCTAAAAAAATTATAAGAATGCAGTAGGAGTAGTGCATTAAAAGCCCAGTGTTAGAAAAACAACATTGTAAAAAAATACTAAATTATTGGCCAGGAAATAACCAACATGTATCCCAAAAAAGCATAAATGTGCCATACAAAAATTACAATAAAAAAATGTATATATTCAGTTTAAAACTCCTTAAAAAAATATGCGAAATTGTGTAGAAAAAACTTTAAAATAGAATTTGAGCGTTTTGAGATAGAAAGTGAACTATGCAATGAAGAATGCATTGTTATTATTGTTCTATTCCCATCTCAGATGATGGCTTAAAATTAGGCCGAAGCGTTAGCAAAAATAAAATATGTTATCCTTGTTTGTATAACATTTAATAACTTTTATACTCTTAAAAATGATTTCCAACATTTGTCTAGATATATACAGTAATTTCCTAATGAATTATTAATTATTTGTTTTACACGAATCGGCGAGCAAGGGCCACGGGAAGATCACTTAATAATCTACCTTACACTCTCCACATTCCTTCTTCTCCAATACTCTCTCATCTTTTTAGACTGTTCATCTCGCTCATCCTTAGTCCATTTTCTGCCTCGTCTCTCCTTTCTTCCCGCAAGAACCCGAACTTCTTTTAGTTTTTTTTCAAAAAGCTCTCTATCCAAGCAGTCCTTATACTTGATGTTTAGCCTATTCAGCTCCTCTTTTATTTGTTTCCCATATCCACCTATACTCTTATAGCTTAAGACAATAGAACGAACATTTTTTTGTTCAGCCTCTTATTGTTCATTCTGACCATGTGGCCATAGAACCCCAGTCTCCTGATCCTGATGACTGTTCCAAGATCTTCCAAATTTCTGTATATTTCTTCGTTGTATTTTCGCCTATAACCCTCTTGTGTTACTTTGGGTCTATGAGTTCTCCTCAGAATTCTTCTCTCAATCTTCAGTACTTTCCCCCGCCTCGGAAGGCTCACTGCTTCCATACCATACAGTAATGCTGGTCTTACTACTGTACAGTACTGCCTTATTTTTGCAGTGGAGGACCAATTTATCTTGCTTTACATGTTTATAGTGGCAATTAAAGTTGTTATTATAGTGATCATTAAAGTTATTAATGATTTAATTTTAAAAAATCTGTTGAACATCCTCTCGCTTTGTTAAATCAACAGATACACAATACCCCAAAAGATCTTTTTCATTTCATGTTGAGACTTAATTTAATTTTAATTTATACAATGGAAAGGCCACTTAATGAATCTCTCAAAACCTCCATTGTAAATTAGTTGTTTTAAATATAAAATATTAAAAGAAAACATCTTTTCTAAGGATATGAATTAATGATATTTATGTATACATCTATGTTCATACCCAAACTGATGAGAAAGTAATAGGTTAAGTTGTATAATAATGTAGATAGTTTTTTAGCCATAACAAGCAATTGAGCACTATCTGGGCCATATCATCTCCCTACACAACCGTTGACTTAAACACTACAGTTCCTTCCACGAATTGAACCCAAAATCCGTAGGGGGTTGCAGTGGTAATGGGATTTTTATTGTCATTCACTCTTAAATCCTAAGCCTCGATACTTAAAGTTACATATTTTTAAGTCTGGCAGTAGAATACATCTCATATTCGCACAATGCCATATATCGTCGCGGTCAAAACAATACCGCCTATCTACAAGTTTTGGTGAAAATGAGTTAGTAACGGTAACGCATTCTGCAGGTTGAATTACACACTATTAAAAAAAGTTTGAAACGCAAGGCATCTTATATATCGGTTATCTTTATCAAATATATGGCACGGTTTTTTTTTTCTCCTTTAACATTGCCCAAAGTGTACATAGGCGGTATTGTTTTGACAGCGACAATATGTTTATCTCATTAAATTATTTCCGTAAAGTAATCGTTAATGTAGTTAAAAATATTCATATACAAAACATCACATTTATGGACTATATCATATATAGACATATACTCAAGAAAGAGATCCTGTTATGGAAAATTCCATTTAAAGACTTTCTTGGGATCGCCCGTCCTTGAGTGAATCACACTATTGGACGTCAATGGAAAAGTGGAGAAGTTTTAAAAATAACATAATTACCTTTGATTGTACTTTTTTTTAAATTATTATTATATGTTTATTGTCATCTGTTGGGTGGGAATCCCCTACCCTACGAAGTCCTAAAGGAAGTGTTTTAACAGACCATGAAATACCAAGGAGAAATGTCAAGGTTTAACATAACTGCTATATTGCTGTCACTATTACATTCTTAATATGTGCCAGGTCAGTGTTACGGAACTGTATTTCAAATTGACACCCAAATACATTTTGAATCAGAGGTCATATTTCCAGGCATTACAGTCTAATTAAATTGAATTATTTTTCCGAAAGATTTCCAGGTACTTGTGTATTAGATGCACCACCAGAAAAGGCCAATGTTGTACTCATGCGCAACCAGTTACATTTTATAACAGCTACATTTTTAACAGTAACAGTTACATTGTTTACAGATCCATTCTTCTTTGTTTCTTCCTGTTTTCTAGAGTTGTTGTATCCTAATGTTTGTTTGTTGCTGATTTGTTGTTTTTTTGGTGGTTAGGGGTGTTTTTTATTTTAAATTGTTGATTATATATTCCATTATTTATTTCTGTTATTATTATATTTATTTATATTATATATTTCATTATTTCTAGAGTTGTTGTTGTATCCTCATTTTTCTTTGTTGCTGATTTGTTGTTTGCTTGGTGGTTAGGGGTGGTTAGGGATGGGTTTTATTTTAAATTGTTGATGTATTCCATTATTTATTTCTATTATTATTATATTCATTTATATTATATATGTTATATATTCAATTATATTATAATATATCTATTTATTTATTTCCATTATTATTATATTGCATGTTATGTTATGGAAATTCTAACCCCAATAAAAATATTTAAGAAGGTTATCCAAGGTAACTGTTAGAAATGTAACTGTTATAAAACGTAACTGGTTGCGCATTGGCCTTTTCTGGTGGTGCATCTAATACACAAGTACCGATTTCCAAATAGTATAGAGAGAAAAAAATAAATTAAGAACTTGGTCGACTTTGATGATACCTAAAAGTTCAAAGTCATTGAACAAGATGAGCTCCAATTTCGTTATGAGACTCTGATTCATCAGTGTCCCTGGTCATTTCCTGATAAAGGTTTCTGGGATTTCCTTGGGAATGACCGTGTTTGTATCTCATCAAGCATTCTACTCACGAATGGTTTGATTCCAGATTCAGAATCAATATTAAAACAATTGATTAGGTTTATTTACATAATGTTATTGAAATTAGCTACATAAATCTCTCGATTAATAAAATTTTAAAAAAAACCTGTACCACTACAACCCATGAAGGGTCTTGGTTTCACTACATGGTAGAGACAATCATATTCTAGGACCATGGTTGTGGGAGGTAATTTGTCCGATATCACCCTCAACCCCTCCCCATTAAGAATATTCACTTTATAGGCCCTGAGTGAGCTCTTGAAGGGTCGTAAAATACCGCAGGGTCCAAACCCGGGTATTAACAGATCTAAATAATTTATATAATAATTTATCTGCCATAGCCGGATTCGAACCCGGAATCTTCCGAATATCAACTTCTAGAACCACTATAAAACTATCAAATATTATTATTTTAAATAATAATGGCTCATTGTGGATTATTTATAATGTCGAAATCCGTTAGATTAGAAATCTATTGGACAAACACTTCCAAATTTATTACTTTATAGAGGCTGGATGAGCCCCAGGAGGATATGTAGATCTCACAGGGTACACCCATGGCAGTTAGCAAATTAAATAATTCATCTGCCACGGATTTGTGCACGGGGTGACACATGCTCTTCTTTGAGCTAGTAAGTACCTTCCGTTAATATATAATTTAATAAATATTTAATTTGAGCATTTCCGATACACAGCTGCCATATTGAACAGTAGACGCAAGGTGTTTCAGGTAACATATGGTACTTAGTGGAGGCAAACTCCCCACTGGGCACTTGAAACAAGAACAGTGAACATTTTAAATATTTTTTATGTTAACAATTATTATAGGTAATAATAATATTACAAATAAGTAGCTAAAGTATCTTTCAATAAAAGATTTTATATTACATTGTTTAAGAAAGGCGAAAAACACCAGAAAATATACACGACACAAAATATACAAGTCTCTGAGAATATCATTACAGTAGAACCTCGATTATCCGTCAGGGTATGGGACCATGATGGTGACGGATTTGGAAAATAGACGGGTATGGGAGTGAGACATATGTTATATATATAAATACACATAAATGAACAATATATTTTAAACATTCGATATTATATATGTACTAGTAACTTGTTTACGTACTAATAAGATATACAAATGTAGTAATATTTTTAAAAACTGTTTAAATAATATTTTTTTTAAATAATAATAATTACGTACATCGATAGCTAAAAGCACAATCATTGTATGTCCATTTTTCCCTCTTGAGAAATTAACATAATTTTTTTTTTTTTTAAATTAATTTATTGAATTGTACAACTGTAATATATACATCTAGTACAAGGGCTATATGACTAACTAGATACATGAAAGGACATGTAGAGGCACTACCCACTGGCAGCACTCTAATAACATTTCTATAATATAAGATCTCGTGCCCATCTTCTCTTCAGACGCCTAGGAGGATTGTCCGGAATGGAATTGGATGCAAGGGTGGAAACTAGTGGGTTTGGATGGGGCTGGAGTTTATTATGGAATGATAGGTATCTGGAATGGACTAAATCGGTAACATATGGAACATTAAGGTCTTAATGGGTGGTTTTATTTGTGACAAAATAAGGAGCGTTTAGGATTTTGAGAAGGATTTTGGATTGCAAGGATTGAATACGAGAGGAATTTGATGGTTTGGTGGAGCCCCAAATATCAATCTAAAGGTGAAGTTTAGCTCTTTCCTCGTGCGCAAACGTAGTATATTAATAATCGTTAAATGATTATATAGAAGGGACATGCTACGTTTGTGCACGTACATAGTTGTCGAATTCCATGCCGAGATTTGAATTTGTCCTACACCACCCTTCACTAGCTTTGAATGTTGGGTCGCCGCGTAAAATTATTGGACCTGTTAGTGGAAGTCCCTGACTTCGTTGCTGAACAAACTACTGAAACAATGCTTCATCTAACTTACTGTTTGTGGCAACTTTCATAGTATTCTTTTTAGTCGCATCTCCATCACAAACTTCTATTTCCACAACAAAATTTTCTATTTAGTCCCCGTCACGTTTTATATCATAAACTGTCGTCCGAGGAATATCATAGATTTTTGCTAGGATTGAAGCACTTTCGCTTTTTCGTAAACGTTATACAATTTCAAACTTAGTAGCGAGATCTAAACTCTTACTTTGTCTTTTTTCCGACATTATTATACTTACTTTAAGAAAACGACGCAAGAAGAAAGTACGCAAGAAGAGAATGAAGACAGAATGTAGTTCAAATGCGGAAGCTACATTAGGTAGAGATGAGGAGATAATTAATTTCAGAGAAATGTGTGCGAGGAAGCCTAGGTTTTGAGTAAACAACAGATTATAGGAATCGAAGTTGTCAAGACACAACGAATGATTCTTAGTCGGCGCCTATGACTTTAGCAACCAAATAATATATACACATTTTTTTTTTCCTCGAAACTGAGGTAAAGTTTAGCAGAGAGGGGCGGATAATAGAGGTTTTACTGTATAACTATTAAAACTCCCTATGAGGTAGCTCAGTGAATGGATTGCTAATTTGCTAAGCAGAAGGTCTCGGGTTCGAAGCCGGCTGTGGCAGATAAATTATTTATTCTGTTCACAGCCACGGATGAAAGGGTGGGATATGCAGACCCTCCTGGGGCTCACCTGACCTGTAAAGTGTGTGATGACGGTTGTGTGTGATCACCATCCTGCACAAACGTTGTCTTAGATACAATATAGGAATAAAAACTGAACCCAAGACCTATCAAGGATAGTAGTGGTATAGGTTTTTTTTTTACAATTATAGTTCTAATGCCGTAAAAAATGTTTAACACCTTTTTATTTTAGTTAATTTATTGATTTTTTTTTATTCCATAAGGCTTTATTCATGAACGATTTTTCCAAACAACTAAGAATTTATATACGTTTTTTTACTCCATTGTTATGTATTTTCTTCTTCTCTCATATATTTTCTCATCTTTTATGGTGAAGGTATTTATTTTATGTACGTATTCCTTATTAGTGTTTATTAATAAATGAATTTTTTGTTCTTCTCTATTCTTATTTGAAGCATGAAAGGTTTATTAAAAACTGTATAAAACATTCATGAAGTTTTTTAAAAATAGTTTTTAAACTATTATTCATTTTAATAACATGTTATCTAAATGTCGTCAGGAAATAAAATAAAAGATAGTTCCGTATGTTAATAATGAATGAATAAGATCGTGTTTGACATCAACCACAATTGCGTCAAAAGAGTCCTTATATATTATTTTTCGCTCCAGTCCTTCCTGATTCCGCAATACGAATTTCCCACTTCACACCCCGAACCGTGTATGTTCAAAAATAAAAACATTACGATGATAAATTATCCGTCACGTTCTAATAATAAATCGTCAACACAAGGAGGAAATAGGAACATCCGTTCCCTCTGCATCCGATACGAGGACGCACTGTCTATCAGTTTAACGCCGTCTGCACGTCGACTGTAGCGTCAACGTTATACCTCATGGTGTAGAGCGCTAAGTTGCCGTTCCGAAGGTCCAGAGTTCAAATCGGTCTGTGGCATATTTTATTTAATCTGTTAACAGCGGTGGTGATTCTTTAACTTAAGTCCACCTAGGCTCTGTATATTGGGCTCTCTTAATTGGAGGAAACATCTGGAGGAAAAATCTGAAGGATGAGGGTGATCTCTGACAAAAACCCTGCGTAACTGCTGTCCTAGATACTGTACATTCTCTACCAAGTACAGTGGAACGTCGATTATCCGAACTAATGTTGTAAGGGGTAGTTCGGATAATCGACGCTCCACGGTACTCTTCATTGGCTGTATTGGGCTTTTTATTTATTTTTTATTTTTTAGGAGCACTATTAAGCCTTTGATAATATAATATACGCGTAAGTTTACAAGATAATTTTGTGTTTTGTGTTGATCATTACATCAACAGCCGTGAATCGACTCTCCGAGTTCAGGAGACCCTCCTGGGTCCATACACCCCTTTCAAGTTAATTGAGGGGGAAAACCTAGCGGTCGGCCGTGATCTTGTATAAATCAACTTACTGCACAACCGTCCACTTGGAAACAGTACAGTCTCTACAATGTACTCAACCGAAGACCCTTCATGGGTTTTAGTGGTACAGGTTATTAATAAGAGGAAAATTCTAATACATACCAACAAAATTGGGTTTTTTTTCAGAAAAAAGACCATGTTTTAAGTTTACAGCAGCCTACCATGAACAGGGCCCAATACCATTTGTGGTACAATGTTGCTCCCATTAACTATTTCCATTAACAGAGAAAAAAAATACTGCACCACTAAAACTCGCGAAGAGTCTTAGATTCAGTAGGTGGTAGAGACAGTACTGTTGTTTGGACATCGGTTATAGAGGGAGGTGATTTGTCCTAGATCACGCTCAACCACCATTTTCTACCCGATTAAGGGCGCCCACTTTACGGAACCTGGATGAGCCCGAGGAGAGTCTTTAGATCCCTTAGGATCCATACGTGATTGCTAACAGATTAAATAATTTATCTGCCACAGCCTGGATTTGGACTCGTCACAACTCATCGCTCTATAAACTAAGTAAGTCAGCTACCAATTACAAAATTTTATTGCAAAAATAATTTCTAGCCAGGAACATATAAATAAAAATATGCAACAAAAATCACAAATAATATAAGAGCTATAAAAATGCTTCCAAAGTTCATAGGATATTAAATTTTTACTTTAAGATTAACTATCCTTTTGTATCGTTAATACCTAGGAGGTTCCCATACTCCAAACGATCCATCACAGCCTAATAAAAGATTTTTAAAAATTTGCCACAGAACCTGAGATTTTCTGTAAGCAACCGAGCGCTCTTCCACTGACCACTCCTTTCCATGTTTCATTAAAAATTAAAAATATCAACTTTATTATAGAAAAGTATTAACGTGATTATTAATAATAAATATCCGAATGGATCCTTCAGATTAGAATCCTCGCCACAGCTCAATTCCATGCCCCCTCCGACAGATGCTATCAAACGAAACGATAGCCCGGTCGATCGGGCAGCCAAGAAGAGCGACGTAGAGGTAGCCATGTAGGGCGAAAGAGCTTGGTGTAAGGTAACGTGGACACCCTACACCTCACTTCCTAATCAACTAAGCAAAAAAGTCCTGGTTGGATGATATACATCGACGGGGTATCGGGTGCCCTATCTTTGGAGGGGCATGTCAACACGGGGGAAACTGATCTACCAGGCCTCACATAATAAGAATTTCTCCTTGAAATTAATTTCACAATAAAAAATAAGGCAACTGATAAGTCCCTATAAATAAGACACACGTATTTTTTTTTATTCTTAAAAAAAAAAGATAAGGAGAGAGAATAGAAGGTTAGAACGATATAGAGAGTTATACATATATGTATAGGTGTTATTTATTACAAGTTATTTTAATCATATAATGTAAAATATTAACAAATAAAATAAAAGAACTTGTATCGCTATAATCCATGAAGGGTTTCTCGTTAACTGTACAGTTTCTAAGCTAATAGTTGTGGAGAATGGTCGAGATCACGCTCAAGCGCCAGATCCTCCCCAAAGGATCCACTTTAAAGAAATTGGGTGACCCCTAGGATGATCTGTAGATACCACAGAATCGATCGCTGACTGTTTACTGATTAAATAATTTATCTGCCACAAGTGGATTCGAAACCCTAGCCTGGAGAGTCATTGAACTCCCCTTAGTCCGATTTTGATGATTTTTTTGTCTGGGTTCAAGAAGAGTATAGATTCACGATAGATATTTTTTAAAATAATTTATCCTCTCCCTAAATGTTAGAACAGAACAACATCTTTTTGGCTCTTTAGCTTTATTTATATAATTCTGTTCGTGTCCATGTCACTGCACGCGTGATTTTTTTTTACTTATATCTTCCATAAAATGGTCCAAATTATTACAATTTATCTTAAAAAAAATTATATTTTTCTTTGAAAAGAAAAGATATGCCCAGGACCGGGGTATATCTTTTCTTTTCAAATAAAAATATTTAAAAATTAATAACAAATAAAATAATATAAAGTATAATAATTATAATGACGTAAGTCAACTAGATCCATATTAAAATAATGTTCAAAGAACATTCTTCCCCTCGAATACTTCGCAAAAATGCGAGAACGCGAGAACTTAAGATCAGTGAAAGGAAAAGATGTGACCACGGCCGAGAAGCGTGCTTGATTAGGGCCAGGATAGCTCAAATGGTAGACACCCAGGCTAGCCATCTGGAAGACCCGGGTTCAACTCCCGGTCCTGGTCAGATCTTTTCTTTTCAAATAAAAATATTTAAAAATTAATAACAAATAAAATATTAAAAAATTATATTGATATATAATTATATAAAATTTATTGATAATTTATAAATTTTATATTAATTTTAAAACGTTTGAAGAGGACAACGTCTGTCGGGTCCACTAGTATTTTATTCGTTTCTTTTTTTTTTTTGGCCTCCATAAATAATAGCTTTTAGCTAGTTGGCCATTTTACCTTCAGCAAAGAACTTTTTATTATCCGCATTAAACAAATTAATAACTAATGTTGAGTTATTGGAGTGGTGGTTACCGCACGCTATTAATCCGTTAGAGATAATTTATTGCGCATATTTCGCCAAGAGTGAACCAATAAGTTGGAGGCTTCGCAATCCCACACCCCTCCGCACCATCTCCACTTTCGTACGGGCTAACCTATGATGAAAGTGCTCGCGCAATTCATCCGTTGTTCACCTTCAACCGCTTCGGCACGGGCGTTTTAATTTGAAATCTTCAAAGGGGTTGAGGTCGGGAATCCAGCCGAGCGGGGAGGAGCTTATCGAAAAGTTGTTTCACTTTAATAAAATAATATCTCTGTTTTAATTATGAAATCTGCAGTAACGAAATGTGCACTCTCTAATGGAAATGCTTGCTTTGAAGATCCATCATTCCTGCTAATTCCTGTTCTCCATTATTTCACTTTTTAGAAATACGTTCGCTGTTGATCTTAACAGCTTCAAGAAGCTATAGCTCCATTTATGTTATATTATATTATAAGTGCATGCTCCTTGAGTTGTATGATCTCCTGTATTCTCCAGTGGAATCATTCTATAATATTTACACTGGTAAAAAAAAAACAAAGAAATTGTTTGTTTCCTGTGACTATTTTGTTGTTTCTAACTCAATTTGAAACATATTTTGTAAATATGACAACAATGTTTCTCTAACAGCTTCTGTTTTTGAGTTATAGCTTATTTGCCTTATTTAGTATTTTTACTTAGATTTTCAATTTTTTTTGGACAGTAAAATATATTCTGTTGCTGTTTTCGATATTCGTTCGTCCAGACGGTGTTGTGTGCCCGTTTTAAGTTAAGGCTTTTCTTGGAAACTCCAAGACTTATTTCTTATTATTATATAATTTATTACACTTAAGATATTGTATAATCATATTATTATTTATGTTCGCAGAGAGCATAGGAAGCGGTGAGAACGGATGGTACAGCCCATCTTGCGGAGGGTACCCAGGACCCACCAACTACCCCCAGATCGAGGCGGTACCCAGCGAACCGTCACCCGTAACTGCCTACCAACCTCCTCCTGGTAATTATACTATATAATTAATATTATAAAGATAAATAAATAAATTATATTATTAAGAAATGTAAAGATTCATTGATTACACCATTTAGGGCATAATGGATAATTTATATAGATTTTGATATCTAAAATTAAAGCTAAAGATCCTGAGGTTTTTTGCCGTTTCACTCCACAACCACCGTTTTCCTACTTAAAAGATATTTATAAGAGTATATTTTTTTTTTATAAAGAAATAAAGAGAGTAGTTATTTCGCCCGTTATGAAAGATACTTTCTTCAAGGACACAGTGAAATTGCAAAAACGTAGTAAATAATTATTTTTAAAAAAAACTATCACAATTTACTTTCTACTCAAGCAGAAACGAACCGAGACTGAAAAAAAATATTGAAAAGAAAGTTTTAATTTTCAGAACAGACGCACGTGCCATATGGAGTCAAAAGTTCTGCGTCGAAAGAATGAATTGAAAAGAACTTTCGATAACTCTGATATATAACGCTAGGCTCGCTGACATGCACTGAAACCGATCCTGCATCCACTTTTTTCCATAGCAGAGACTTGAAGAAAAAAAAACGTGAAGTAGCTCACATCCTCCATATTATAGCAAGTAATATAAGAGGAATATGGAACCTGTCCGCTAGAATCAGCTTCAAAGTGTCACGTGATACCTGCGCAAGTGGGCAGATAAAATTAAAATCAGCATAATTATTATTATTAATTTATTTTTATTTCGAGAAGGGATATGACATATTAAGGAAGATAGTTTGAAAGCGACTGGCCATTTTTAGTTTATAACATTTTAAAATAAAACATTTAACTTGAAATCCTCATACTAGACTGAAAAGACAAGAAACTGCTCGCCGTTTCAGGCTACTTCAATACTTTCTTGTCAAACGCTCTAACTCTGTCGGCATTATGATCCCTGAAGGACCTTGGCTCCATCAAAAATTCTACGCCATTCAGCACAATCCTCACACGCGCTTCCCCATCCAACCACTCACACCCTCGACATTCTCTCCAGCCATGGTGGCTTGGTCTGCCTCTTCTTCTCTTTCCATCCGAAAGTCTTTCCATTATTTGCCTTTTTGGTTCTTCCTTGATTCATCCATTGTATGTTTCCCAATCATCTTATTCTTCCTTTTTTGATACAAGAGACAAAGACTGGACCCTCCTACAGGTCCCCAAGTTCCTTCTTCGTTGTTTTTTTTTTCGCAAAGACCTCATATTCATGACTATTACAAAACTTATTTGGACTTATAGTGTGGAGCTTTGGACCTCCGCTAAAGCATCGAAATCCTCTAGTATCCAATCCTTACAATCCATTTTTTTTTATTCTTGGCTTTTGTACTGTCTAATTATTTGTGATAGATTTTTTTCTTTTAATAGTTAAAACGATGAGATTTTCATGACAACTCTTCTTTCAGTTCTAGAGAACCTGGACTACACCGGAAGCGGGTACAAGACGAGCACGGAGACCGGCCTTCCGGATGAGAGCTACGATCCCGGGGGTGGTTACTGGACGGGGGCAGGCTACAGCAGCTACTGCCCCCAGCCGCAGCACTACGCGCCCGCCCCCACCAGCATGGTTCTCTACCCTTCGATATACTCCGTCAACCAGAACCAGATCCACCTCCACCTCCACAACGGATCGGAGTACGCCAAGCCTGCCGAGTCAGTCTATGATGATGTGACGACCGTGGTAGCGCCCATCGGCATGGGCGGCCACGGGAGGTCCATTGAAGAGCAGGAGTACAGGCAGGAACCTGGGGTTTGGAGGCCATACTGACAGTGCAAGGGGTACTCCGATTGTTTATAAACATTTTGGAATGTAATAATTTATTAAACAGTCAAACTATAGAGCGCAAGATCTAAAATATCCAATAGGAATACTATTAAATCCAATAAATAGTTTTAAGAAAATCAATGTTTCCGCCATAAAATATAAGTATTTTCTTACAAGTATCTCTTCACTTCTATCGAGAGCTTGATTACAACATGTATACAGAATATATTTCATCTTAGATATCCACTTTAATTTACCAGATAACCAATTTATGAATACTATTAGTCAATAAATAGTTTTGATAAAGTAAAACTTCAAATATGGCTTACTGTGTTCCATGGCTTTCCATGGAACATGGAAAATTCATTTATTTATTTTACATTATCGATAAAAAAAATTATTTTACATTACCAATACAAAATTCCAGATTTATCTGAAATCTAGACAATGGTGTCAGAGTTTCTCTGTTTGTTTCTAAAATTTTGGAATGCATTAATTTATTAAACAAAAATCAACCAAATTGTAGAGCACAAAATCTAAAATATCAATAGGAATAATATTAGTCAATAACTTTAAGTAAAATCTAAAATCTCTTTCGTGATGTGATCTATATATACATCCATCTTGATTTGATTTCATTCATTATTCCCAACTATTGATTTAATTATTCCAGAATTATATTCTGGGAATGACAAAAAGTCTCAGCTAAAACTACAATAATTGACCTGTTTAATAAGTACAGCTTAAAATCAAAATTATACTGAGGATATATCAGTTGCAAGGTATTGATAAGCGATAATAACTTTTTAAGGCTTTGAACAACATAACGAACAGTTTAAAAATTCATTTATTATAATTTATAGTTAATGTTTAAAGATGGAATGCAACACTTTCAAGTATCGACAATTAATGGATATTTTTGTATACATAATTCATTAAATGTTTTGAACAAATATAAATAATAATGATTACAGAATACAAAAAAAATTAATCGGTTTTATAATTTTCAATGATACAAAAAAAATTCTTACTCAGCCAAAGAAAGGCAAGACTTTTTAATTTATTTATATTGTATCTTTTTTTTTTCTTTAATGCTCAGGCATAGATATAACAATTTTACAAGTATGACAATTCAAACATGCATGTAAATTGTATAAATTTACTATTATATGTCTAATATATTAAACTAATTTTTGTAAAAATAAATAAAAAATAAATTTATGATATTGAACATAAATTACGATCTTCTTAGAATAGGAAATAAAAATAAAAATCAATACAAAAAAAATAATATGTATATTGTATAAAGGATAAGTTGTCATTATACTTTATGACAACTGCAATGTATATAGTATATAATTATTTATAATATATAAGCCCAAATAGGATAATTAATCCTAAGCTGTCTTATGTGATATTTTTTAAATAGTTTTACATATGTATTATAATTATTCTTAGTGAAACAGTTAATTCTCATTCCATTATACGGATCAAAAATTATCAACTCTGTCATCTAGATATGTATATTAGAATGGAGATAGTTCATTGTGTACAAACCATTTTAAAAAAAAATTAAATAATTATTTTACTAAAGACGAGGAACATAGATCTTACCTAATTCATTTAAAATACTGTAATTAGTGTCTATGTCTATGTTAGTAAAAAAAATTATCACAATATGCTCCATTTAGGGCCAGTTGTTAGACCTGCAGTTGACTTAATTTTAAACTAAGCATAAACTAACTTTTCCAAGTTTAGTCTCGGGAAAAGATCAGCACCGGAGAAAGCCAACCAGAAGCAGTTTGTTCCAAGATCAAATGAAAACCAGAAATTTATTAAATATTTAAATACTTTATTATCCTTATAATTAAATAGTTTATTATCATTTTTCTAAACAACTGGCCCTTAGATCCTTAAGATATTATTATTAATGTTTTTTTTTGTTTTTACAATAAAGGAAAAACTTTACAGGGAAATTAAATAAAAATGTGTTAATATTATAAGATCATCCAAAGATAATGTCTTTAGATATTAAAAAATAAAAAAATGTACATAAAAGATTCAAAATGCTTCAATTTCTTGACTAGCAGAAATTGTTAAAATTGAAACGGCTATTTCAGAAAACGTACATGGATATTTTTTAGTAAAAAATAGATCCAACTAAGGAACTAAAATTGCATTATTCAACAAAAAATTAATTATGTTTAAAACAATTTTTAATCACAATAATAGCACAAATTGTTTTTAATATTTTAATTATAGATCAATATTTTATTAATCTCGTGTATGAAAATTCTGAAATGGGCGCTTCAATTGTAATCCACCATAAATTAAAATTGTAATATTTAATACAGAATACATTTTTTACAAAATATCTGTTTCATTCTCACCTATATTTTTAAAACCAAAATTATTATTTATTGAAAGCAATTATAGACTTTACAATAGTGCTTTGAATCTAGATGGCATTGGTTTATTTCAGCAATGAACATCAGCTATTGGCCATATTGTGCAGGTTCTGAACAAAACTACCTTTAATAACTGCTGGAAAATTATTCACTTTTTTTTTTTATTAAATCACAGCCTATGAAAATATTAATACTCGTTAAAAATATATGTATATTTATGTATGCCAGTGATACTATACTACTACACATAAGGATCTATGTAATTACATTAAAAATTGGAGACTTTTAGAAAGAGAGAAAACGCTTGTAGAAAGCCTCAAATCATAAACGCTAGCGAATCTATGCCTATAAGAAAATGTTATAAAGATATTGTTCAGTGGTATATAGAAATAGTTTTATATATATATATATATTAAAATAAATAAAAGATAAAAAATAAATGGTCAAGAATCTTTTTGATCCACATTGGAAAGCAATAAATATTTAAAAATAATGCAAAGGTTCCCAGTTAACAGAGATTTACTTAATTAATATTAATTAATTAATAGAATAAAAAATATATACTTTTCCTGCTTTTATTATACTATTAAAATATTTATCTCAATCAGGGCACATAATTTTCAAATTTGCCTTAATTTCTTCCTAATATTAATAAATAATTTTTTATAATATTGATAACTTTTTTTTATTAAAATGATATTGATATTTTTTTAGAAATATTTTTACCTTTATAAACTTCCGGTCACGGTTTATGATCTTACCTTTTCAAAACTTAGGATCATAAACCGTGGAATTAATTCCAATCAAAGAAGCTATAAAAATTATTTTTGAAACATTACCAAAGATTTTTCTTCATCCGGATCTTAAATGTTTTGGTTAATTGAAACAAAACCAAATTTATAATCGCTTGAAATCAGTTATTAAAATAGATAGATCTTTTTTTATTAGAAAAAGTATTAGGCCATATTTTTTTATAAGCTACAACTTCTACTTCCTTGTACATGGTAAAGGAAAATTTATTTTCAGAAATAAAAGTTTTAACTCATAAAAGTTAAGATTATTAACTGTCATTCGTTGGCAGAATTTTTTTGTTTAGGAAATAAATAAGTACACAAATTTAAGAAATTGAGTGGCATTTAATGCCAGGAAAAATATTGGTATTATTATTGGTATATACATATATACCATATCAAAAAATAAAAATTACTTTTATTTCATTCATAATTTAAAACAGTTTTTATTTTCAACCCCTGCTGGAAACCAGTGTTATAAGCCAGATAATAATTTATGTATTTATATATATATATAACTTAAATAATAAATAATTAAAATAAAACAAATTATTTAACTATGCCATGAAACAACAGAAATAGAAAAGTTATATTCTAGAAGGAATTTTCCAACTTCTAAAAAATTCCTTTTCTAAGTTCTCATACAATCACTATAAACTTTTAACTTTATAAATCAATGTTATAAGTAAAATTATACATAAATAACATGTTCAAAATAAATTACTATGAACAAATTATATGAATAGTATTCAATAAGACATATTTCCTCCTTATTTAAAATAAACGCTTAGTACAAAATTGATCCTGGATTTAAATAGTTATAAAAAATGTACAAAAGAATGTTTAAAAAAAGTAGAAACAATAAGACATAAAATTAATCAAATAATTTATAATATAAAAACAAAGCATGTTAGATATAAAAGATTTGATCCATCCTTTTCATATTGTCACACTGTTATAGAACTAAAATGTTGTGTTAACATTTTAAATTTATATTCAATGAAAATAAGGATTTGCTGAGTTTTTGCGGAAGCAACCAATCAATTACTTCAAGCTTTAAAAATTTCAAAAGAATAAAATGTAAAAATTCTAGAAAAACTGAATCATGAGCATTAGTAATATTAAAAATTGATTATAATCTGAAAGCATATCAGAAACTTCAAAATATCGAAACTAATAAAACAAACCACATATAATGTAAAAAAAGAAAAAAAACTATATCATTTTTAAAAATAAGTATTAAAAATTCAGTACAATAAAGTCATATTATACTACTGATCGATATTTTCACAATTTTCACTGTGACACAATCAGGTACTTTCCAGTATTCGAGAGACAATAAGCATTTTAAATTTAATAAACTAGGATTCATATATTAACTAAATAAGATTCTAATAAAAAAAATAATTAAAATTGAAGTAAAAATAAAAATTATAAATTAATCTACTTGGTTAAAGCCGTATATTAAAGCTAACTTATCATACAAAGAAGCAAGCTGATATTTCAAAGATGAGTGTGTAGCGTGTGCGATCAGAGACCTAACAGTCGGAAATACGGCTGGAAGTAAAGTTTTCAGCTGATCACTGTCCAACTGGCAGAGTAACTCGAGCGCAGAAACTAACATTTCGGCCCAGACACCCATGTGAGCCTCTCGATCCTATAAGTAATATAATAATGTAATAAGTAAGAAATACAATAAATCAATATAGAATGGCTTTAATCCCCGGGAAAATTATGAAACATATTTATCTATTTATTATACTTAAACCCAGTAATAACCATGAGAAAAAGAAATAAAAATGAGAAAAAATATAACTGCAAAATATAATTAAAATCAATAAAAGTAATAATAACCATAATTTTTTATGGTTATCAATCGCCTAAAATATAAATAACCTTATTTACTGTTGAAATTTCCAAGGTATAAAGTTTATAAAAAAAACAAAAAAAACATTTACCTAAACAGATATTTACTATATATTATCCTATCCTCCATTTTTGGAAGCAGGGTATTTCAATACTTAACAATGTAATTTACTAATATCAATGTCCCGAGTTCAAAACTAGCTGTAGCAGATCAATTCTATATTTTGTTTTATGCCAAATATTGACCCCATGATATCATTTAAGACCCTTCTAGAGCTCAATCACCTTCATAAAGTGGGCACCCTAAATAGGGGGGAAACATGGCAGTTTAGTTTAATATCACCCAAATCATTCCCATGTATGAATATTGAATTGGAAACTAACAGTCCCTTCAATGTACTACATCTCATGGATTTTAGTGGTGCATTTTTTACTATTCATTTTTATTTATTATTATAAAAAATATATCATATTTCAATAAAATAATTTCATACATATTAAAAACTTAGTATAGTCCATTGTGGGTAAAACAACACTTGCGGAGTTATATTATTTAGACTAATAAGACAAAGCATTACACTACGATCACTTAAAGAAACAAAGAAACTATTATCGAATTTTCTTTGTTAACTGAGGTCATCTCAAATCCTTTATTTTATTTTCACTCTAATAGAAGACACAAGATGATTGTACATAAAACTAAATTAGAAGCAGTGAGAATCCAAAGAAGATTGATAAATAACCATTTTTGGGTTTGTTCTATATAATAATAGTTGTATGATATTAGTACCATCGTGACGGGTCTGGGGTTCAGTAAGTGGTAGAGATTGTACCGTTTTATGGACAACAATTCTCCAGGGAGGTGATTTGTCCTAGATCGCGCTCAACCGCCAGATTTTCCCCCCTTATTTTGGGTACCCTATTTTTATAACACTTTATAGAGGCTGGGTGAGCACCAGGAGGGTCCTAAATCCCGTATGATCCATCTCCGGCTGTAAACAGAGTAAATAAAAGTCTTGCCTGCATCGGGATTGGAACCAGGATTTTCGGCATAGCAACTCAGTGCTCTATCACTGAGCCACTCCGCTCCCTAGGCATACTTAACTATTACAAACTTTCCTTAACCCAAAAAGCTTAATCCCAAAGCCCTCTAGGGATACTATAGAAAATTCTATTAATTATTCACTACAACTGGAAATATTTTGTTTTATATGTAAAATCGAAGAACATTTTAAAAAAAATTAATTTGAATAGGAATACAGCCTGTTAAAAGTAAATGAATGATGAGATGGATAAAATGTTTCTTTTTTTTTTTTTTAATTTCAATAAAATCAAACAATGACCTAACTCAGGTTATGTGTACAAACGTACGTTATCAACAAACTGACATTCTAGGTAAAAATTGTAACTGATAATATTTAAATTTGATAAACTGTATAAAACAACAATCAGTTTTAGGAAAAATTAGGACATAGGTATTTCGGAATTGATTCCTAGAAATATAGACTCAGGTTAGAATGATTAAGTGATATGATGAAAAAAAATAAAGAATGTAAGTTATCAAATACAGTACCTTGCATATGCTGTCTCTTTTTTGCCTCTCAATTTCAGCTAACAATGAATTCTTTTCAACTTCAGATTCATCTGGTTCTGGGATCTCGATGCCGTTTTCAGAATCTTCTTTTTTCTCTTCAGCTGAATTTTCTTCAGCGACATTTTCTTCTTCATTATTCGAGATTTGGCTGCCGTTGGACACAGGAAGTTCATCGGTCTCAGCGATGATGAAAGTGATTTTTTCGTTAATCTTATCGACGACAGAATGCACACCGTCTTTGTCTAGAAGAACGTCGATATATGTATCGCAAAGTTGCTCTAGGCTCTGGCGAAGCTTTGGAAGAAACTCTTTCATATCTTTGATGCTGCTGTTGTCGACTCTTTCGCTCTTACAGATACAAAGATCGAAAAGAGTTATCAAATTGATAGTCCATGCTGCTCCTGCTTGCCTGTAGAGATTTGCCGCACGATCCAGTTGCGCGACTTTTTGAAGCAGGAATTTCAAACCTGGCCTGGAGTCGAACTCCACTGCAGTAGCGTAAGACAACTCTAAGCATTTCAACAGTTCTTCGATGGCTTCTTCCGGAAGGCTTAATAGTATTCTTTGGTTGTTCTTATTTGGTACAACAGCAGCTAAACTAAAATTAGAAAAATGACTTATCTTAAAAATGAACAACCCAATAATAAAACTATTAAAAATAAAGATAAAAATTTTAATTACCTAGGAATAATATGTTGAGTCCCTTGTAATAAAATGGTGCCGATGGTTTGCAAAAGCATCTGATGTGCAAGAAGGGAAACCAACAAATTACAAAGTGGTACGCAATCTTTAGTTGTGTTTGCGTTAACGTCTTCATAAATCAATAAGACATAACTTCTCTCATCACTGTTTTCATCTTTTTCAGCAAGACTTAAATCCATTCTTTGGCTTTCCAACAGTAATACCTATAGAAAAAAATAACTTGTCCTAATTCATTAACATATTTCCAAGTGTCATAAATAAAAATTTATAAAATAAACAAATAAATTAAAATTGATCCACTTATTAAGAAGAAATTACCTTTACTAAAGTTGTGACACAAAATGCTGCTACAATTCAAGATAAAATGTGACTCAAGAAAAGCAGGAAACAAAACACTGAAAATGGAGTGCAGGAAATTACAACAAAAAAAAATTTATACTGACAAACAAAACAAAAAAAAGAAAAAAGGTGTAAACTAAATATTAAATGCAAACTATAAGTAATTAAAATAAATGAAATAGGAGCTTAAAGTAGGAAAACACAAAAACATTCGAGCATTTTATAAAATAAATATGGCACTGGATAGCTATAAATATAGCAGGGTCATGACTATTTACATTGTAATTTATTGAATAAAACTTAAATGAAACTAATTGATAACCAAATCCAGCTTAAGGCAAAGCAGAAAAAATTGCAATAATGCTTATTGTTTAACATTAACAATTTTATCATATCTACAAGAGCAGAATGTCGCTAATGATAATGAACATACATTATAAAAGTATGTATTAAGTAGAAGTTAATATCATAGTATAAATAAGTTGTAAAAACTAATAATTGGATTAAGTGCACTACAAACTTAAAACAAGCATAGTTCATTTCAAAGTGCGATAAGAATTTTTAGAAATAAAAGTTTAGCATGCAATGCACACATATCAGAGTGAACATGTAAATGTTTACTAAAATCAAACTCCAAACTAAATTCTAAGGCTCAATTTATTATTTATTTTGGCTCAAATTATTATTCAAATTTATAATGTATATAAAACCTACAATCATTTAAATAAGTGATTAATTTTTAGCTTTCAAAGAACAAGGGCAGCCAAACCAAGGGTTTGAAAACTATAATGAGTTTTAATATTTTAGAGGCAGTTATTGATTTAAAAACAAATGATCAGAAATAAAAAATAAAAAATTATAACTACAAATAAACAACTGTTCAATATTTTTATTTATGTATAAAAAACCAATAATTATTTCTGAAAGCAAATTTTTGTTATAAAAAAAATAGTTACAATTTTTAAAAATACATGAAACATCCCTTTTTGTGTTATTTGTTTTATCTTTTCTTAAAGTAAAACTTCCATCTGGATTAGTTTAGAAATACATATTTTTAAAACCTTTTTATTATTCACAGTAGTATCACCCATACTACATAAGTTTACAAAATATTTTAAAAAACACAATAAAAAGCTTAATCAATAACCTCCAACATAATAAAAAGCCATTTTTTTTTTCACTAAAACTGGCAATAGTAATGTGATATAAAATAAATAAAATTAAAAAGCCGAAACAATGGAAAAAAATTTATTTGAAATTGAATCTAGCCTGTAAAAACTTAAATCTCAACCATCCTTTGTAAATAATGATATTCTCAAAAATTTTAATAGCTTTTTTTAGGGAAAAAATATATGTACACAATTTGTCTGACATAAATCTGTAGATCCTAATAAAAGAAATTAGGTTAAACTTTAAAATATTCATATATCGTTAGAAGATAAAATCTAAGATTAAAATGGCAGTAGAAATAAAAATGGAAATAAAGAAACAGTAATAAGCAGATTGATTAACAGATCTTAGTTGGAAAGAACAGATAAATATAAATGCAACAACAATAATAACTTCTCAAACCGAGTAGTCAATACTCACCTGCTGAGCAAGATGCCTGAGCCTCAGGTTACGAGTCATGTTGGAGTCTCGCCTTGCTGCTACTTTGATGTGGGCTATGTCACCGTAATACATGTGACAGTTATGACTAAAGACAGCGTTCAATGTTACCAATGGGTTCAGTACAAGGGTAGCAGCACGAGCAACTCCATGAGCGACAATACCCCAGTCTTCTCGGCTTAGCTTGTTTCCACTATTGACAACGACGTGTCTAAAAAAAATTACATTTTAATACCTCAAATTATAAATTAAAAAAAAAATGGAGATTATCTTAAAGATTTCTATATTTTTACAAAAAAATAAATATGCATACATAAGTATAAATGATTTAGCGTTTCCATTAAGCTGGGAAATCATGAAAAATTAAAAGATCAGGCAATGTTCCTAAACAAAATCAAAGAGTATTGACATAGTTTTAGGTTGATATGTACTTGTTAGGTAATGTGACAACTCATGGCAAAAAAAATTAAGAATATCAATGAATGCAAACAATTGGCCGTCAGAATAGAACAAAATCACCTGAGAGGCATGAAGAAGAACAGTACCTCTCCCGTGGCTTGATTTAATTTCCTATGATGACAGATCCCTCATCCACGTTCTTTTAGTCTCCTATTAGTGTTATCAGGCATGAGAGTCGTGGTCAATTGTTCTATCAATGGGTTTTGACTAGGGTTGGGTGATAGTCGATAGTTAGCAGTATCGGTAGGCCGATACTTTCGGCTGAAAACTATCGAAAGTTTTTCGATAGCTCTTTCCCTTTTTTCCAAACCTATTCAATAAAGAATTTCAACTAATTTAATTAAATTCAATTACCTACCTACTATTTGAAAGTTGCAGGAATATAACTTATAACATTTTATCATAAAGATGAGAAAAAACCCAATTTATATGAATTTTAAGAAAGTATTTACAATTTACATGTTTACAATAAGAATGAAGAAATCAAATCTTCAGAAAAGAAAATTAACGAAATAGTTAATTTCAAGAGTCAAGTGTGCTCCTTGAGCCACATATTTCCCGAAAGGAAAACTAGCATTTCTAGTTGAACATTTAAGAACTGTAGAAAAAGATCCCTAATTAAAGAGGAAGTTAAGCTTATAAAAACCTAGAAGAGCCAATGCTCAATACCGTGAATTTGGTTTGTTTGCACAAGTCTGAGGCTACGTGTAACTACCAACATTATGTAATTAGTAATTTCGGAGAATTAAATAATGACACGTCCGGTGCGGCATCAAAGTTATATAGAAGAGAACCCTTGAGCTCAAGGAATCGCGAGCTCAATATCAAAAGAACTCGACACTGGATAGTTTTTAACTTGAGGGTAAAAAATATCACAACTATAAGCATGACCTATAGATATATCGATAGTAACTATCGATTATCGCCCAACACTATTTTGGACATCCGTGTACTTTTTCTTGAAAGCGTTTATAGTATGTTCTTAAGTTTTAATTTAATTCTAATTTTCGAAATAGGCGAATATCGAGTTCTAAAATTCCGTTACACGTAGGATTACCAGATCAAAAAATGAAAATTCCGGACATTCTTTTAAATATAATGTTAATGTCGTTTTGTGAGAAAACGAAGCTAATTCTAGTATTTTCTCGTGAGAGTATATAGTTTGTGTATAATGCTAAAATTTTAATATTAAGGATGATGGACCATGGACGATAATCTTCAAGAAAACATTTACATAAAAAAAATGTCTCGACATTAAAAATGCATTTTATGAGATTTGTGACATAACTTTTTTAAGTTATATATGATTGTTAATTGATGCAGAAGAATTTTTTTAGAAAGATTGAAAATGACATAAATTTGTCGAAACGTCTAATAATTTTAATAAATTAAGAATATATTCAGACTGGATAATGGTTATTTAACAATTTTTTATGAAAATTAAAGATTTATAGTCCAGTATTCTACATCGTTTTTTTAAAATTCCTGTGAAATGTTCTATAAAACTATTATGAATGATTCGGAAGTTTTAAAAAAAATATTTATTTATACTTAATAATAATGTATAATTTATAATAATGTAAAATTAATTTTTAATAAAAATCTTGAGTTCATTGGATTTTTTTTATTTATTTCTTTACCTGAATTGTAGAAAATCCGGACGGCTTAGAATTCCCCCCCGCATTCCGGACTTAGACCGATATTTCCGGACATGTCCGGAAAATTCCAGACGTATGGCAACCCTAGTTACATGTATACATTCGAATATAATATAGCGTGTTAAAAAAAGCTCGAAATAGGACTTAACCCACAAAATCTCGAGCATCGTGCCCTCCAGGTGGGATATTATGATCTCGGGACCACCCAGATTGCCCATAGCTTCCACTGAGCAGGTTTTTACATAAATCGACAAAAAAATGAGTGCAAAAAAACTTTTAAAAAATAAAAAAGTATAAGAGTGGATAGTATTTAATGAGTGGTGACAGAACCGTCAAGGTATATTAGGCAGGGATCGTGTGAGGCGGACACCCAACACCTCTTCTAAAGGATACTTTACACCTATCCTTTTCTGCTACTTGCCTTCTCCATTTTTTTATTTTTTTTTCGAGTTTCATTATAGGAATTTAATTAATTTACTTTATTATATCGAGTAAGGAAGAAGTAAAAATAGTACAATTAATAGAGGAAAAATATCAATATGTTTGTAGTGTAGTTGACTTGACTTTTGTATGTAAGTGGTTACTAACAGACAAAAGTCAAGTCAACCACACTATAGACTAGCCAGGTAAAAAAAGTTTACTAATAAAAATATAGAAAGAAGTGGTGTCATATACAAGAAAATGTTAGGAAACAAATAAGAAAAGTGGATAATAATGGCAGAGAAGGAAGCATCGAAGAGACCAGGAACGAAATGGACAGAGGAGAGAAAAATAATATATGCAGAAAAGATAAAGGGTGTATGGAAAAATGACGTCATGATACATAGCGAGGTCCTCCTGGGTCGATCGAAATAAATAAATAGTGATACAAAAAAAATATATATATACTACCGGACCCGACAGACGTCCTGTTAAAACGTTTTAAAATTGTTAATATAATAATTTTATACTGTTAATCAATTTTATGCTATTTCTATAATATTACTAAATTAAAGCCTTATAAATATACTGTAATTATTTCGACTATTTTTAATGAAAAATAGTAAAAAAAAAAAATTATTAAAATACCTTATGCAATCACATCCAGATGGAGATCAGTGACAAACACAAAAACAGTAGAATTATATAAGAATAGGGGACTCGAAGACGTCCTGTTCAAACGTTTAGGAGGATAAATTAAGTTTAAAAAGATTATCTGTCGTATCAATTGTGAACCTAAATCATTCTCGAACTAGACACACGCACAAAATTTGATCAATATAGGTCCAACCATTCAGGAGGAGTTCAGTGATAAATACACGAACAGAAGAATTTTTTATACAAATATTTGGTAATGTTGAATAAGTATGTTGATTTAGGATGCGTTACTGAATATCCCGTTATCAACTTGTAAGTACCATTAATGTATTAACGTCGTAAAATCCTATAATTTTTTCAAAATTATATTTATTTATTGAAATTTACAACTGTATTATAATAATACAACAAGTAAATAGGCTAAGTGATATATAATGACATGAGATAAAGGCAAGTAGAGAAACTACCCACTGGCAGTACTCAAATAACATATTTATGTAACATATATACAGGAAGCCGCTCCGAATGGAGGAGCACGCCCAGAGGTTCTGAGGAGCCCCTCCACAGGACTCGCCAGCCGTGGGCCGATAATCCATTCTCCCTGATCAATCTAATGAAACCAAGATACGAAGAAGCTGGACTGAAATTACGGCAACGACCTGGCAGACGTCAGAAGGATATAACAGTAGGATTTTGGATTCTATTAAATGTCAGGAACTGGAATCCCCCTGCACTGGACAGGGGGGACAGGCGGGAACGTATCGAGGAGGCCAAGGCTCATTGATGGGCTGTAGAGCCACGGAAGAAGAATAAGAATAAGAAACAATGATATCGGATTAGGGCCAAATTAGCAACAGATCGTACATTAAGGTCATTATGGATGATTTAATTCTGACAAAGAAAGGAGCATTGAGGACTTAAAGAAGGATTTTGGATTGTAAGGATTGAATAAGAGAGAAATCCGAAGGCGTGGTGGAGCCGTAAAGCTCTACTTCTTAAGTCCAAATTGGTTTTAAAATAACACATACTACCCAAACCCGAATCCGGCAGATGATAGCTAACGCAATATTCTCATCTACGCTTCCTTATACCCCTCAGACACTTCTAAGTCAGCACAGCAGCTTATTAACTTTTTAGGAATTGATTCGTTACCAAGCGCACCAACTATACTAGCCCATCTTAATTAACACGTGAATAATAATCACTAAATCCCCAGAACGTGAACAATGGTTGCCGCTTCCTCCATACCAAGTGTACTTCCAATCCTTTACCAAATCCTCCCCTGGCCAATGAACCTATTTTAGTGCCACGATATCTAAATTCCCTCAACCTCCTTTGAGACAGATTTTAACCCACCAGCTGTATTTTAACTTCTTCCGTTCCAAGTCCCTATACGTAAATCACGTTATTTCAATCAGCGTCATGAATCCCCTGAGCAGTCCCCATCCGGATACCCGAACGGTGGACTAGTTTACATTCGGATAGTGGGCGTTTAACCTCAGAAAGATACAAGACTATTGGAGTTATTTTTAAAAACTAAGATATAATGAGAGTAGGGCGTCCTTACCTACGTCATATCTCTCATTGTTGGTCAGCGAGTCCACCGGACTTAGCCGGGAGGATTTTCCACAGAATTTCCACTCGTGGGATGTTCCCTTACGCGGTAATGAGATCCGTGCGCGGCATGGGTAAGAGTCTTTTGAAATTAATTGGGAGCTGAGAGTGTTTGTCTAATAAGTATTGAATGAATTAGCCGGAACCGGCGAGCAGTTTCTTATCGTTTGAGTATAATAAAGAAAACTTATTTAAAACTGAAAATATAAAATTTCCTTTATGAGAGCATAAGAGTATATCGATGTGCATAAGACTGAGAGACATCGATACAAGCAATAATTTAGCTGACGTAATTACTATTTTTTATTTTAAATATTGCACGTATCATCACAAGTTGAGTTATGAGGGGGAGTAAAATTTGATGGGATGGAAATATTGATGGGAGATGTTGCCTTAGTTACCAGTACCAGTACTGGAGAGTTCTTGCGGTTATCGGCTAAGTGTTTAGCTTTAGTGCCCTGCGGTTTTCCACCCTCCCCTTTCCGTCGTCGTAAAAATGAGCTACATGTGTCAAAATGGACATAACTCCCTTCCCGGAGGATGTCGTCACCATTTTTTAAATATTTAATCGAAATTTCGTCTTCCTATTTTGGGAGAAATATCACGCGATTGGTGGCACGAATGGCCCGAAACTTTTCGTACCCCGGTCGGATACAGCTGACCGCAATATGTTTACTTATGGCTTTCCTAAGAGTCATTAGTGGTAGTGGTTAACGGTCGAAAATTACCAAAAAATGCATGTCGGTGGAAGTTTCCTACATATTGGGCGAAAAACGAATGCCACTGTCCCACAACCGTCATTTAATTTTTCATTGATGGCCTTAAAAATACATTCGTTCACGAGAAAAAACCGCTTTGTTTATCTAAATATAATAAATTATATATATATATATATATATATATATATATATATATATATATATATTTATCTTCAGCTTAACAATTGAATTATTTCTTTTTAATGACCTTTTGGGATGTATCAGGAGATATTAAGTATTCCAAGTATGAAAAACTAATCACTAGTAAATCTATACGTTTTATAAATTTCTATTTTTCCCCAGTTGGCGCTATATACCATGGAGATCTTTGGCCAAGCGATTTGGTCATCTTACAGACATATATATTGCTTGCAGGAGCTTAGATAGCCCATAGGAAGTCATCCAATTTCACTTTGACTCCCATGATGCAGTGGCAGGCTGCAATAGGTTCCATAACCAATCCCTTTGGGGCAGATTTGCCGGTGCCCTTAATGCCAAAGTAAACTCGGGTTTAAGGACATTGACAAGTCGGCCTAGATTCAAACTTCCCGGCAGCTATTAACATCCTGATCCTGAAGGAATACAACGTTAATCCTGATGTACTTAGTGTAGGGTCATTACAGCTAATGCGTACTTTAGGGCATTCCATACTTCCTATTTGAAGACAACCTCAAGGTTCAGAAAAGCTAGGTTTGTGATCTATTCTCTGACCCATGCTTTACCCCCCCCCCTTACAGAGAATGTGTTAGCCCAAAAATGGTTATCTATATTCTACAGGGCCTAGCTAATAAAAGAATAAATAATTTATACGCCATAGCTTGTCACGAATTTGGGACATGGCTTAGTAAATCAGCACCGCTACTCAAAACCAGAACCACAGAAAATGATTTGTAACACAGAATCCTACACACTGAACAAACCAGCTCCTCTCAGTTTTATTATACACTTTTTAAAATATTTTATTAAAAAATTTCAAATTAAATAGATAAAAATGGAATCAAGGAATAACTGGAAAAATGTAATATGGCTTTCAAATAAGTTTAAAAATTTATACTTGCTAATGTAGAAAAATAATGAATTACAAATGAATTCTAATTTATTATTGTAAAATAAATATCCTCATAATACTAAAAAATACTTCAAAATGTTGAAAAATATTATATGAGAATAGATAGATGAAAATTTATATTGGAGAAAGATATAGTAATCACAATTTACCTAATAATTTATACTTTTTATTATTACCTTATTTGTTATGCATAGAATAATATAAAAATTGTTAACAGCCAATATTATTTCACACAGAGACCACTGATGAGCTTGATAAACAGCTAGAAGGCTCCAAGGTATCCTGTATTTTGAGGCAATAAGATGAACAAAAGGAGAGAAGAATGTATAGAAGAGAGAGATACAATGAAACTTAGAAATAAAAATATAGAACATAACAAACATTGTAATGAATGTCACAAGTATGGAGGGTGGCCTAAATAATACCCAACAAAAACCTAGGAGAGAAATTAAAATAATAAAACCAATGTATAAAGTGAAACTAAAAGAATAAACGAAGTGGGTGTGAGGATATGAGGAAAATATAGAAAATAAATGTAAGAAATAACAATAATAGAAAATAAATAATATAATTTTCTAATAATTCTAATATATTTTCTCACACATCTCTCTAAATTTTAATATTTATGCAAAACAGGTAATATATATGTAGGAGTAATAATATATTGGAGTATAAGCTTTCTGTAACAAATATTATTTTAATCTTTTGTTTTATCTTTTCAATTGTCATATCATTACATTCCAAGAGCCAAAATAAAAAGTAGACAAATTCAGTTTATTCAGGTATTACTTTTTTTAATTGTATTTTTTATTAATTTTTGTTATTTTTTACTGACATTTTGTTTTGTTTAATAAATTTTCAGACATTTGGATGTTTAAACTGTGATTACTTGAAGCGTAGAGATGCAAAAGGGGTAGATCCAAATTTGAAAATTTTCAAGAAATACAAAAAATATAATTCAGGTGATTAAATCTTTGATGTCAAAAGAGGTTACGTCAAAATAAGTACATAATACAGAATCAGGAATGATCAGACAAGAAATCAATGTATGCTTCAAATAGAATTACTACTACATTTTTTGTAAATTACAACTATATCGTTTTATAAAAATAAAATTACAAATAATATCAATAATTAGATTTTACATAATGTTTTGAACTTTGCCGTTGCTCTCCAGAAAAATTCAAAATTTTGACTTAAGCCCTTACAACCGCGCATCAAAGATATATTTGAGACAATTATTTTTAGAAAAATTAAATTGGACTTAGCATATTTTGAATGATGAACCATCCTTTACCATGTACCACCATAAAGAGGGCGCTAAATTTGTGAGAAAACATTAAAAAAATTAAAAATGATAAAATATGGATTTACCCCTTTTTGGATCTTCACGCCTCACTTCTAATTAACTAGAATAAGATGTAGAATATAGAACTACATATACATTCTACATATCTCATATAATAAATAAAGGTCTACTAAATATACGAGGTGAAATAGTGAGTATGAGCTACAGCACCATCTATGAGTAAAAGAGAGAAGTAAACTAATATTTAGCGCCACATAAATTTTAAAAAATTACCTGAGACAAGCACAGCCAAGTCTTGCAACACTCTCAACAGGAACAGTGACACACTCAATCATAATGTCTACCAACTTCTGAAGCATGAAACTCCCTTGATCCGTTTTATCTACACCTTAATACATAGAATAAAACATTATTTTTCCATTGCAATAATTAAATAATAATAAAAATAATAGTTTAAATAATTACCTTGAAGCAGACCAATAAGCCTCACGACAAAATGAGTCGTCTGACCGCAATATTGTTTAAAACTGCTGACCTGCTTCTCCCACAAATTTATATTATGGCTGTTGGTAAGTATCCAACGTTGGATCATCGAAATAATTATGTATGTGACACAGAATATTGTGTAATTGATTCCTGAAATCAGTTTTCATTAATAAAAGTTTTATTTAAAAAAAATCGATCATTATAACAAGGAAACAATAATAGTTACCTGGATTTTCTATTGTGTCAGTTAGTATAGTAAAGAGTGTGTCGAGAACTGGTGACTGGTACAGAGGAGGACATAAAGGAACTACAGAAGCCAAACCTTCGACCAATTCTGCCCAGACTGCCAGGGAACCCCCGACATCCTTTATAAGAATTTCACGACCTTCTTCCAACCGCTCTTCTAGCCTATAAAGTATATTTATATAAATGCCCAGAAATATCTTGTGACATTATGGGAAGCCCATCAAATTATTTAAAATTTGTAATACATAATGTTTTATTGACTATTATCCAAAAGAAAACAAAAAATAATTGAGGTGTTCAGTATCAAAATAACTCCAAAACTTCAAAAAATGCCTTTTCAAGTTTTTCCCTCATTCAATCAAGCAACTTTGTCTGATACAACTCTTATTTCTCAAGGGCTCATAGTCTGTTTCTGAACAAGATGTGTTGGGTACATAAAATTTCTTGACCAAACTAACGAAAAATGTGAAAAAATCAATTTTTGAAATTTTGGAGTTATTCACTTTTGATCCTAAATGCCTCAATTACAAAATACAAATATGTATTTGATTCGTATGAATCACGTAGTAAGTAAAGAAAGGATTAACTGAGAATTTATGCAAACAGTTAGGCATAGCATAAAATCATTTTATGGTTTCAATTTGTTTTATTTTATTTATTCCCTCCCATTAGTAGAAACACAAATAAAATCTCAAAAAATATAAAACTAGAATTACACACCTCCGAGCCGTGTTAAATCTTGGACATGAAGGCATGGAGTACATTGCGCACAGCATTTGGCTGCATCTCGTAACATAATTCAAAACAGAACGACAGTCAGTATCTTCATCGATCTCCTCTTCTACACCTTTAAAAAAAAAATATTTTCACTTTCAATCTTAACAATCGAAACAGTCACTACTTATGTAATAGTAGGCACTTATAATAAATAAGTTTGTCTTATTAAGTGTTTTTTTACTGCACCCCCAGACTATCTATATCCCATATACTTATGTAAGTTTATTTAATTGAGATTTTTAAAAACAAATTTAAAAATGAAAATTCTAAGTCAGCATTGTGTTTAAATTTTAAGTAATTATCAAACACTTTTTATTGAACTTATGTAATGTTTATTGTATCAGTACCGCTTGTATTTTCTGAATGCTTAACAAAAAAGTTTTTATAAACAGCCAATTAAGCTGTTATTGATCCCACTTAACAATAAATCTTGATCCAGACATGTCAAAAATCCTAATTTTTTTAAAATGTTTTTTAGTCCCTATCCTTTCATTATACAGGGTGACTGGTAATTAGTGACGGAGCCGTGCCGAGGGGTGATAGTATGGGTCAATTCCAGTCAATATTACTATGAGACCTACTGTCCCAAAGTTACCCTTTCCAAGATATTCCTACTTAAAGAATTTTACTAAAAAATCCTATTTAAAATCTTAAAATAGCTATAAATCCTAAAAATTGGTCTTTCTGGCCCATTTTTTTTTTGGTTTTGCAACAAAGATATTCTAAATAAGGAATATTAATAGTCAAATCTTCCTAATTGCTGGCATCTTACGCAAAAATCGTTAAACAAAAAATAAAAATACGATGACTGTCGAAAAAACGTCGATTTACTCAAAAAAGTACCCCCAAAATTATTACTTACATAATAACTAAAAAACATCTATGTTTCATTACCTTTCAAATGAGGTATTAAAATCAAAAGTCGGTTAAGAAACCACGAAGATATGATCGATGGAAAATGGAAAATGGAGAACCCGGGTAGAGCCCAAAAAGAAAGGCGCCAGAGAACAAAGGGCTCCAACGCAGGAGCCGATCGCCTAGCTTACACCCTCCCTGCCTCACTCCGCTCTTACGGGTTTACTGTGTTCGGATGTGCTCTCTTAGCTTACTTGCTCTCAGATTGGATTTTTCTAATGACTTGGCTTTTTGTGATTGATTCTTTTCCGACGACCCTGGACTGTACCCTGTTTTCTGTGATTGATTTTCCAATTGAACCTCAGCAGCGTATTCTTCGATATTCAGTATTATTCTTTCTTTTAGTCAGATTAACCTGACAATCAGTCACACAACAGCCAAATCATAATGAATCACAGAAAACAGGGCACAGTCCAGGGTCGTCGGAAAAGAATCAATCTAGGTTACTATTTTTTGGCAAATGGTGCTTATGTTAAACCTTTTTTATTCCTTGGCCTAGAAGTAATAGGTAAGAAATTGTAGATGTTTGTTTTCAGCAACAGATCAAAACTTCAATTACTGACCCATTAATGTTGGGAACATTCACTCATATTATCAATATTCTAGTCCATATCATCGATAAAAATGCTAACTATTAAATGTGAAAAAACGCATTTTTCATTTCCAATTTATAGCGATTGATTTTAGGAAGGGTTATTGATGAAAAATTCATATAGAGGTATCTATAGGGCATAAAATGACACAAGTAAACTGCATTTGGGGCTACGCACTGACTTAAATGAATCTTGAAAGTTTTTTCACTCTACCGAATAGTGGCATTTTCCACATTCATTGCATTTGTATCGACGTCATTGTGGAACCAAATCATGAAATAATATAGAAGACTGGAAAGAAAAGATAATGATTAAGTTTTTTAGATCTTTTTTAACAAACTTACCATTGCACCTGACATGCTTCACCAGACAGTGGATGAAATCCATTGCAGCATTCGCAAAGACCTGAGGGCTATCAGTACCAATGAATACGTGGAAAACTTCCAACAGAGACGATATGTGACTAGGAGTTGCTACACCTCCTAAGGAACGGAAGAGAGGTCTCCAACCAGACCTTATTTCTCCTTGGCTCGTCTCGACGAACTCGCAGATGCAATTAACAACCTAGGATTGAAATAGCTAAATTAAAAATCTATCCTTCAGATAGAGCCGATATTATATTAAAGGATATATCACTACCAAGTCTTGAATATCGTTGTCGCACAGTTCTAAGCAAAGAAGATTTTCGAACGGTTTAAACAGAGCTTCGTTAAAATGAAAATGTGGAAGCTCTGAGTTTTCATTGAGAAGAGTCACCATTACGTCGTGAATTGAAGTCACGGCCAATTTGGAAATCCCTGGATCTTTATGGCACGCTGCCTGTAATCAGACGTACATATATAATACCCTTGTTATATTAAAATATACATCAGGATAACGTAACCATAAAAAAAAAATGTATTATATAAGGTTACATACATGCATCAAGTGAGGCCCAACAGCAGACCATAACTTCATTACGTGCACAAGAGGACGCCCAGACCTCGCTGACTTGATCAGCAACTGGCTCAGTCGAGAAAGGAGTAATGGAGGAGGTGGGGCAGAACTACTAGACTTGGGCACCCACCACCTGCTCGGGCGCGAACCGTCTTCCTTCAACATCCTCAGCTGCTTTTCTGATGAGGAACATACAGAACTACAGAAACTCAGGAGGGGGCTGAGCTTCAGTTTGATCGCAGCGTTTTCAAAAAGCCTGTTAAATCAAGGAATCGAGAAAAATTATGAGTAAACTATGAAGAAAAATTATTAACTGACAATACTTAAATGTGGAGGGCTAAAAAATATACAGCATAGCTCACTTATCGATATGATGAGAAAGAATACCCAAAACACTGACTGCGACAGAATGAGGCAGTGGTGATACTCCGGAAAGTTCTCCCAACAATGCTGAAACATCTCCATCCCTTAAAACAAAAAGAATATTTCTTTAAAAAACAAGTACTTAATTCTTATATTATTATTATTATTTGCGAATGAGCCTATTTAGACTATGAATTGAACTTAGAAACGTGCATTTCCCTTTCTTTTAGCCCATACTTCGTTCATTCTTTGGCTTCCTTTCTCTTTTGAGACCATGTTGTTTCAGTATTCTTTAGAATATTCTTCTTCTATGTGAACTTGCCACTTATGAATTTTAAATATGCTGACTACCTAATTTTGGATATCCTCAGGTGTAATTCCGGCAAGTTTTAGATCTTTTTTTTATTTCGCCGATTTCATTTGTGTCTGTTTTGAATTGACTCCTTTTTTTCATAAAATTTGACTATTTTTTTAGTAAGTCTACCTGAATCTGCGTTTCCTAATAGCGCTTGGCGTATTATTATTATTTTACAGTAGTAAGTTTCAATCTATAAATTTTTTTTTAAAGTGAATAACACGATTGAACCAGTTCCTTCCAACAGGAACTATTCACTATTTAAAAATTTAGTTGGAGAGCTAATTTAAACATAACTACAAGTAATTGAAGATGACAGAATCAATGCAGACTAAAGATACAAAGAGTAGAACATAAAACAATAAAAATTCACAGATATTGTGAAACACAACTTAGGCTACGTTTAACAATGCAAAAATAAATGCAATAATTAATAAACCTCTACTCACACTGGCAAATTAATATCCTGTTTTTCAGGTTGTATAACACCTAGTTTTGTAGTAAATTTCAAGGACTGCGAATGGACAACAGTATGTTCAAGCCTGGCAACATGCATGCAGCATCTGAAAATATAATATTATTTTGAAACATTAAATAAAAATTATATAAATGAAGTTTAATAAATTGGAAGGGCTCATACTTCAGAACGTAAGGCCATGATTGGGGTGCGTGGCTGGCGAGCTCGAGGGACCTGCTCAGTAAGACGTCCAAACTTAGGGCATGGCTGGCGTAGAGCGTAGGCTTCCCGTCTTGTGGATTACAGCAAGCGTTACTTAGCAGGCAGAAAACAGTTCCACTTCTTCTCTGGAGTCCTAAAAAATAAATTTCCATTTTCTTTTTTAAACAAAACATAAAATTCAATAAAGTAATAAAGTTTACCAAGTAAATGAGAAGCAACCGACAGTTTAAAAAAACCTAACTAATATAAAAGAATTTCCATTATTTTTTTGTAAGTTGTTATAATTTTTAATAATATAAAAGACGTAGTTAACACTACCTGTTATATATTTTAAAAAAATGATAAACATTACCTGTAGCGTTACATAGAAGAGCAGCATTGTGCAAAGCTTGAAGGCTGATAGGCACTACCGATTGATCTCCCTTCACTCCGACGGTTAATACCGCAAGGATTGAATCCCAACAGCACGTCAGCATTCTTCTTGTTAATTTCAAACCTGGATTAATGGTAATTGTTATTACAAATAATACCTAATATAAAAATAAATATGTATTATTTAATGATATACAGCTAAGCAGATATTAAAAATACAATAAAATAAACATGTTTAAGTTAGGCCTTAAAATAAACAAAAAACAATGAACTGAATGATATTTCATATGCAAAAACCCTATGACAAGTTTGAAGGAATTTTCATCAGTATGAGAAGGAGGGTGACGTTCTATGGGCATATCAAATGATTGGGGGTGATGGATTGGCTAATAAAATTCTAACCTTTAAGAGAAACGGAAAGTACAAACTCCATGGCTTCAGGAGGTACATCAGGACTTGAAAAGGGCTAGCATTGGACTGACGGAAGTGTGGAGCAATACATGATTTAGAAGTAGAGTTGGAGGTGTGAAGGATCTTCACAAAGAATGACCTACAATTTCTGCAGAAGAACAATTGACAAGGAGTCAGAGGATGAAAGATCTCCTGCAGGAAACTAAATAGCAAAGAAAGAACATCTTCAGGAAAAAAACTTGAAAGGCTTTTGTGTATTTGTAGACCATAGATGGCTGTATCAAATAATAATAATAATTTTATCACCATCATCATCACTGGCACTACAACGACGCCTCCACTCATCTCTGCTCTGCACCAGGGTCTGCCAAGCTCTGGTGTTGAGGAGCTTCTTTGTGTCGGCTTCAACCTCATCTGCCCATCTCAGTCGTAGCCGTCCTCTCCTCCTCCCATCCACATACCCAAAGAGCAGCCTCTTCATAGGTGTGTCCCCGTCCATTATTGCAAGATGCCCTGTCCATCGTAGCCTTGAGATCCTTACAAATTGTACCGCATCTGGCTCCGGGTAAATCTGGTACAACTCTGCATTATGTCTCTGCCTGTACTGTGCGCCATCCATTACAGGTCCAAAAATTCTTCTCAGAATTTTTCACTCAAAAACCTGCAAGCTGATGGCATCTGTACGTGATAAGGGTCATGTCTCTGAAGCGTGTGTCAGTACAGGTCTAATTAAAGATTTGTACAGAGCGATCTTAGACTTTCTTGCCAGCAAATGACTTCCTAATATTTTGGCAAGGCCAAAATAGGACCGGTTAGCTGTCGTTATTCGTCCCACTAATGTGTTTTAATGATCAAAATAATCATTAATGGACATAGAAGATATTTATAAATCTATACATGATAGTTTTGATATTTAATTTTTCCAAACAGAAAAAAATATGAGTAATTTTGCCAAAACAATTAAATTTAAAGCATCTCGTTGCATCTAATTTTTATTATTTTAAAGTAGATTCTGATTAAACCTAAATTTCACAACAAAGAAATGCTCTTAGCAATGCTTTTGCCTCCTAAAATCAAGTCAACTGCACACTGTTAGAAATCAAACACAATGAAAAAATGTAAGTAAAAAAAGCATAGAAAAAATAGAGAACTAAACTACAATTATCTAATATGATTATTAAAACAGGTTCCTAATAATATATTAATATTATTAGTTGTGCAGCAAAAGATTGTTAAAAAATAAATATATCAAAAATATGAAACATATAATACCAGCTTGAATTTCAGGTGTATTATGTTGTCGCAGCGAGGCTTTTTCCAGCTTCAAGCAATCTGATAGAACTTCACTCTCAAATGATATACCTCCCAGATCTAGAAATAATCATACATTAAACAAAACATAATAATGATGACTGAATGCAGTAAATAATTTATTATAAAAGGATGATGGATAATGAAGGCAATAATATTTAAGGTTTTCACAGCTTCTAAATTTATAACCCCGCTGATTCAAGAACGTGGGGTTTTACATTTAGAACCTTTGATTACAGAACTTCATCATTAATAAGGTTAACATAGAAATTATTTTTCGACAGATCTGTAAATATTAAACAATATATAATTTTTTTTCTACAACAAAAAATTATGAGCAACATCTATAGAATGTTCACCGCTTGATAGGATGATAAATATAAGATAATAATAAAAGGCTTAGCGCATCCAAAGGCTCGGGATGACTGTTAACAAACTTCTGTCGCAGACATTTTTTAACAGTTTACTACCCAAACCCAAATTCATTGGATCACTCTACATCATCCTCCCACCTATGACTCTGTGTACTCCTCACACTTTGACCAGCAAACCTAATGCTTATTCAACATTTTAATAATTATAATATAGTTCACCTAAACCATCAATTATAAAATTTGATTTAAATATGATCAGTTACCTGATAACAAATTTGTGAGAGCAACATTTGAAGAGCATCCTGTTACCGTGAGGAGGTCGTTACATATCACCTGCTGATAGACCTCACAAAGCCATCTGGACGAGAGATAAACCAGGACACCACTCTCCTCGACTTCTGTCACAAACTGAGCCTGAAGAAGAAATAAATCCGAGAAGAGAATTAATCAGAATACGTTTCTACCTTAATAAGATCAATCTAGTAAATACCAATCAAAGTAGAGACGGATAAAACTCTTTGTATATTTTAACAGTATTGGTTAAAAGTTTAATTAATTGGTTAATTTCAGTCAGTTAAATAATAGCCACATCAGTTTGGCTAGTAGTAATTGCATTAAACTGAAAATTTTTAGTTTTACTTACTAATAGTAAGTGATTATTTAGAATATATCAAATAGTGAACATCAAATATATATTTTTTTAAATATTATTTTTGTATATTATACAAAAAATGAATATTTTAAAAGTTAAACCAAAAACTGGGAACACAATTTCATATTTTAATTTTTACAGTACACTTTAAATAAGATACAAAATATACTAAGTTAGTATCAAGCAACAATAAAATAAAAAAAAATGATATAAGTTTTTACCTCTGTCATCGGGATATCACTCGACTCATCTGTATAATAGCCTTGGTTTATCAATTTCAAATTTAGCAACAAAGCTGAATACGTGGCCAAGTAGATACCATCAGCATTCACTATCGTGGACTCAATATCATCATGTTTTGATTTTTCATAATATAAACCTATAAAAAAAAAAATTCATAAATAAAATTAACAAAGCTAAACATACATATCAGATGGTTGATTATTTACAAAGTTTGTTAATTTAAAGACCTCGATGGATATCACATAATTAATAAGGGAAACTAAAAAAAAGTAGTTTGTTTATTAACCAAATATTCAAACATTATGTGATAATTACAAAAAATAAGAAAAAAAGAAAGAATACAGCAAAAGTATTGCTGAAATTTGATAAATAGTTTTTGCAACAAAAATTGCATATTAATTTTTTAATATATTTTTTCATGTACATTTAATATTAACAAAAAAATATTTTATCCATACCTTGGCAATAGTTGGAAGCAAATTTTTGTAAGGCGTCATCAATTTCAATGGCATACCTAATATTTACAATAGAGGGTAAGAATTCTAAAAGAGTATCTATAAAATGTCTAGCATTGTCTCTCTCACAATCACCACTTTCTTTACTGTATACCTAAAATACAAAATACTTAAAAATGAAAAGTATTTTTTTAATCAGACAAATAATCTATAAATTTATACCTTGAATATATATAAAATATAAACTGTCAATATTATAGATTAGATTATGTTTTTTCTACGGGCGATCAACATCAATATTATATATGTAAGTTTGAATATTCATGCCAAACTTAACAGCTGTGAAGATAACCTTCCTCACATCTGTGCCTAAGGTAGTATAGTGGTAAGTATCCCTGCCTGTCACGCGGGAGACCAGGGTTCGATTCCCCGCCGGGGAGCCATCTTCACAGCTGTTAAGTTTGGCATGAATATTCAAACTTACATATAATATAACACAGTAAAAATATTTGTATAATAAACTAGATAAATACTAAAATAAACATAAAATTTAGCAACTCAATCTCTTAAATATCACTCACTACCTTTTCTTGTCGTATTGAACCAAGGGGTTCAGGAAAACCTATTTTTGTAGGGTATTCGTCCATTTCATCCATCTAAAATTAGTAAAAACAATTTATGTTATTAACTATGCAAATGAAAGATGTATTATCAAGAATAAGATAAATTAAAATAATATATAAAGTATAAAATTTGTTGAGGTGGTACTTACAAGAAGGGTACATGAGGTGAGTATACTTTTTTCCAACCACCACTTAACTTAAACAGCAACTATTATCTTATATATTGTTTTTAATTTAATATAAAATACAAATATTTTTTAGCAGCAATTTTTATTTATTATTTGGAACATTTTTAATCCTGGCCCCCTAAATACTCATGATCACTACCCCTGTACAGGCTTTCAATGTTGGGTCGCCACTTTTCTGTGCCAGTCTTATTAGACACAAAAATATTTTTAAAATTTTATAGTGCAACTCAAGCTTTTTTTTTTGGTAATATATAAAAAACATTAAAGTAAACAAAGAAGTGTATAAATTAAATAACTGAGTAAATAATAAACTTATATAGTCTTATACTTTATATTGCTAATTAAAGTATTGAAAAATGTTTTAATGTTTTTAATGAAGGAGTGATGTTATTAAGAGTGAGAAAGGACATGAAAATTCAGGGACAGAGTCTAGTATTTAATATTCAGCTAATTATTTTAAAATGTACATGTTTAAGGGTCCCATACACGATCAGTATTACTGACAGTATAGTCAGATACTGTCAGTAATACTGATCATGTAAGGGCAATACTGATGTACTGAAGTGGGGTATTGATGAGTGATGGTTCACTCCATCATTCCTCAGTTCAACCCGGCGTAGGGGAGGGGATACTCAGAGTATTACTGATCATGTATGCCCGGTTGTTTCATTCCTCAGTATTTTGTAGCTGTTGAGTGCGACGCATCGACTGATTTCCGATGCAATAATGAAAACATAGCCACATTTTTCAAAAGTTATAAATGATTTATGTAATGTTTTTCTTAAAACTTCATTTTTTTCTTAGAACAACAGGATGGAACTTAATTTTGTGTATTGTATATTTGGAAAAATATATTTTTCCTAGTGTCTAAATGACAGCTTCACAGGTTTCTATCACAATCCGGCTGATGGAGAAATTAACATTGAAAACTTCCTCCTTAAAATTTCGGCCTGTTGTTAAATAGCGTAGGGTAACTGCCAACCACTGTTTTGGGCATAAACTTTCCCTCATATTTGTATCTTGTTTTTTAATATGAGGAGAAACCATATTTAATAAATTATTTAATACGTTTTCATTCATCCAAAAATAATTATAGTAATCTGATTGTTCCTTTACTGAAATCTCGTTGATAAAGTTTAAATGGGTGATATGGTTTAAATGGATCGCCCTGTCCAATAGCCAATCCTTCACCCACAAGGGTCTTTTTCTCTTTTTTTTTCCAATCCCATGGCGATCACAATTGCAAGCATGTCTATCCATTAAAAAATTAGGTATAAATCTGCGTGACAAAAAGATGACTGTTCTTATCGCAAGCCAACTGTGAACTGAGTTTTTTGTATTTATTGATTTCTGATTACATTAGTAAAATACAGAGAGAGTTTTGTTAGAAGTTTTACAAAAATAGTAGTACATAAAAATAACAGAATAGTAAACATAGAGAAAAAGAAAGTAGGTAATTATAATACTAAACATTCTAATGAAGATAAAATAAAAATATAGCCCTGAGTCGGTACTACATCAAAATAGGGAAAATGAGTTAAATACTGACAGTAATATTGATCGTGTATGGTGTAAAAATACTGAAGGGTGATGCCTCAGTATTTTCGTCATCCCAATACTGTCAGTAATATTGACTGTGTATGGGGCCCTTAAGAGCATTGAGGGAATTATGAAATATACACAAGCAATAAAAATAATATATAATTTATAAAAAAATTATAACATACATCTGAGAAATCGGGATGATCATCCGTCATATCAGAGCAATTACTGCTCTCTTCACTAGTTCCGTCTCCTTCTTCTCTTTCTCCGTCTTCGATTTCCAATTTCCTCATGGCGCAAACACTGTCAGTGTAAACCTTAGGCAATCGGCATAAGGTCTGGTAAGTCAATGGTCCTATTAATAATAAAATGTTATAAATAGATAAGGTATATCGCAAAATATGGTATTTTTGTTTTATTACAAATTAAACCAAAAATAAAATATAACTGTAAAGAAATTTGTAGTACAAATTTAATATCATAACTAATTTCTAAAAAAGAGGAAGTGTGTTAAATTAATAGAGAGAAAATAATAATTATAAAAGTTAAAGCATTATTTTACTCAAAAAACCTCAGTTGTTTCCTCTGGTTTAGACCGTGTCGTAGAAACTCAGAAGAAACAACTGAGGTTTTTTGTATAAATAGTGGCCGTAGAAACTTGAAAGAGCATTATTTTACTGTTTAATTTTTTTATTATTGGTTTTATTTTAGCCTCTTCCCTGAAAATAGCCTAAAAATTAGGCTTCATCAATGATTAAAACTTATTTTAGTTATTTATTAATTATTTTTAACTTTTATTAACATTTATTTTTAGTATACCTAGGTTATTTATGGTGCTTTAAGTTATAGCTCAATAAATAATTTTTTATATTAATAATAATATTGGTAAATAATAAAAAATTAAGAAACAAAATATAGTTATTATAGTATTTTTACAACCAATTTTTTTTTGTTTCAAGTTGAATATAACTTTAAGGAGTGGGGAAAATCAGCGAGGCTTAATCATGATATCATAAGTCCTGATAAACAAATAATTAATTCAAACATTTCAGCATTTTAAAGTTGAATTAATTACAAGTAATTGGTCAGTAGAAAAACAAGCTTATTTTTTAATATTAAGATAACACCACATTACTGTAATGTACTGCTCAGCTATTTGTAAATATAAGCTTTCGTTAAATGCAAATACATGGAAGGATAAATTCATTTCTTTCATAATTAATCAGTAAAGCTAGAGACATATAATAAGATTAACAAAAAAATCTGAAAAATAAGATTTTTAACTAAACTTTCTTAAATCCAACCATTGTCAATTAAATAAACTTCGGAATTCACCTTTATAATCGCATGATGATAATGAAGAAAAAATGGAATTAATCTTGGTAACATATACATGATTAATGCATTGGCCACTGGAGAGTTGAAGCAATGTTGATAAGAGAGTTTCAACACAAGAAACTGTAGCGCTGAGGATGCTTAAGTCTTTACTTTGACTGCATTCCTGGAGAGAGTCCATGACCCTGGAATATTTAAAAAAAATTTATTTATTGATATTTACAACTGTATTAAAATAATACATCAAGTAAATGGGCTAAGCGATATATAATGAAATGTGAAAATGACAAGTAGAGAAACTACCCACTGGTAGTAATCAAATCACAAGTTCAACTAAGAAGTCACAGGGCCATCTTCTTTTCAGACACCTCGGAGGATTATCGGGAATTAAGAGGAAGCTGGGTTTGAAACTAGAGGGTTTAAGTGGGAATGAAATTTGTTATGAAAGGATAGATAGCGGGTTCGGGCCAAATCAGCAACAAATGGGACATTAAGGTCGTTATGGATGACTTAATTCTTAACAAAATAAGGAACGTTGAGGATTTTACGAAGGATTTTAGATTGTAGGGATTGGATACGAGGGGAATTCGATGGCTTAGTGGAGCCCCAAAGCTCTACCCTGTAGGTCCAAATGATGGTCATGTAGATGAGTCTTTTGTAATTAACTGGGAGCTTAGAGCGTTTGTCTAGTAAGTGTTGAAGTAGCCTGAAACGTCGAGCGGTTTCTTGTCTTTTCAGTCTAGTATGAGGATTCCAGATTAATTGTTTGTAGAGATGCAACCCTAAGTATCGGATCTGTTCTACAGGCACCAGTGGGATAATCATTGGAGGAAGTCATTGGTTTACGACATAAGGTAAAAGTGATTTGATGCGATTTTTGAGAGTTTATTTTTATTCTCCAGTTTTGACACCATTCTTCAAGATCAGTGATATGGGATTGGAGGCTTTGGGATGCAATAATTGGATTGGTGTTGACTGATAATACACATGTATCATCAGCATACGTGGTAAGGATAGTATTAGGATGAGTTGGGATGTCAACTGTATAAACTTTATAAAGGATTGGGCCAAGGATACTACCTTGAGGACCCTGGAATATTAGAATCCATACAATTAGTAATAAACACTATCAAGAAATTTATTTCTACAAATAGTATTAGGTTTAAGCTGGACCGAGCATATGATATTTACAAAGTAATACAGAATAGAAAAAAAAATTATAGATCGGTATCCCCAAACAATAAGAGTCTTGTACAAACAAAAATAACAAGAAAAAGGAGAAGAGATTGGTAGAGAAAGTAATTACATTAATAAAAACTTTATCATAAAAATTAATATCTCCATTCCACAATAGAAAGTACTTCCACACAACATTAAATTCTCAAAACAAGAAAGAAAATTGTAAATCTAAATAAGCTTGTTAAAAAGTATACAACTGAAACAGCATATTCCAACATCTTCTTAAAGGAATTTTACAAAAATTGAGTTGTAAGTGCCTTAAGGGAAAAACAAAAGAAAATACTTCTTATAACTTGAAAGGAAAAAATGAACATAATGAAAAGTGAAATAAAATATACATAAAGAACCAGATGCCTTATAGCAGAATGTTATGTTTAACCAAATTCATCAAATTGGACTATGATGGTTTTCAAATTTACAAGAAAGGGGGAGAGATAGGTTGAAATCTAAGGCAACATAAAATAAAATAATTATAATTTTTAAGACATTGTGAGAAGATATGTAAATAGTTGGGAATAAAAATAATATAAAAGAAAAAAATCAAGCACCATGATTTTAAATACCCATGATAAAGGAAGACCTCTTACATTAGATTTCATATGTCTTGATAAATAAAATAATTACATCTTATAATTGTATGTCATTATTTTACAGTTTTTTATAATTGTTTCCTTAAGTATGTATATGGTAATTTTAATTTTGATTTGATATATTAGATAAGTAAATTAAGGATTCTTACAGCCTGGTAAGAGCCATATCACTTTGTTGGCAACCCCTGTCATCTTCCACTAACAATGGTCCAGCAAAATCAACAAGACGGTTTGGACTTCTCCAAAGCTGGAAAAAATAATTTAGAATATTAATCTGAATAATAATTATTATGATTTTTATTGTTAGGAATTATTGCAAAAATCACAAATTATTTTCATGATTAACTGAGGCGTACAAGATCAAAAGCATTGATTTTTCTAATTTTTCGCTAATTTAGTCAAGCAATTTTATGCTTCCAAAACTTCAGGTTCAGAACCGGATTAAAGCAATAGAACCATTGGAAATAAGGTGGCATAGTGAAATGTTGGACAAAATTGCTTGATTAAACTAGTGAAAAATGTTCAAAAGTCAATTTATGAAATTTTGTAGTTAACCGCTTTTGATCTAGAACACCAAAGCTGTTCTTACCTATAAACAATGAACACATTTTTTTATTAATTACATTTTGGAAATTATAATGTTTTTATAATTAATAAAAAATGTTAATGATCACTCTTACTTTTCTAATCACCATCCCATCATTATTATGATTAATCATGATATTTGTATTATTACATCCACTAGCTATCATGATTAATAAACAAAATAATTAAATTTAATGACAGAGCCATACCTCTGTTAGAGCTTTAAGAGAATCCAATCTGTGCTGAACTTTAGGATATAAAAGCATACGATGATAAACGGATTCTAACACAGGCCTTAATGAACCGACGCAGCCAACAACTCGCACCAACTGCCCTGCAATGCTGAAGATACGAAACACTAATATATAATTAAACAACATATAGTCAATATCAGCATAGGTAAGAAAAAATATCTGATAAATAACTATAATAACTTTTAAGCTCACCTATAAATAATTTTAAGATGAGGATGAGTTTCTACCGGTTGCAGACGAGAAAACGTCAAGCTGCTAGTTCTTGGAGAAGACATAAGTCCAATAAGGACAGGACACAATTTCTGCCATAGGAATTTAGTGAAATGGGAATTTGTATGAACTCTTTGCGGAAGGCTTAGAACGACTGTATGAAGACCTTCAAGAAGCAGAAGTGTAGAGGATCCACTCTGTATGCTAAAAAACAAACTAAATGTTAGTGCATAATTACTTTATATACGATGTATGAGAAGTCTGTCAAAAGTTAATATATCCACCTATAGTAAATATTTTAAAAATTGAGACGAGGAAAATATTTATAGATAAAGTTGATTCGTAAGACTTTGTAAACATCTGAATAAAACAAAATAATTTCCAGAAGTACAGTTGAGCTCCGATTATCCAAACTAATGCTGTTGGGTATGAGTTTGATTGTAAAAAATTTACATTCAATTAAAAAAAAAGAAAATGCTAAACAATCACTATGTTTGAAAAAAATATATGTCAATTTGATTATATGTAACCCAAGTCATATAAGCAGTTTTTGGTTAACAAAATGCACCTATTTCAATAAAAGAACTAGCATGTCTCATGCTGTTGAAAACGTAATTACGAAGAAAGAAGAGGAGTTTTATGATAATAATGCTAAAAAATCTAATTTTATAGAAAATATCCTTCTAACATATTTTTTAGGAATCGCGAGGTTGGTCTTTATTTTTATCCTGCAAAGTCAGTTTGGAAAACCGAACGTTGGGATAATTGATGTTTGGATAATCGAAGCGTAGAATTATAATTTGTCCAAAAAATCTTGTTACAACAAATAAATATATAATAACTTTTGAAAGAAAACTCTTCATGCAGATAATCAAATATGTTACATATTTATATTAGAAAACCTTTGAGCTTCATCTAGTCGACTACAAATATATTGAAGAATTGGAATAAGCTCATTGAAGCAGTCAATCCCTCCACTTCCCACCTCGTGCATCTTATTATCTTTTGCTTCCTGCGATTCAACATCTTAAAGGGAAAAAAAGAATCATATTTACTTAGTTTATAGATGAAATAAACTAGAAAAAATACTAAATAATTTGTCTCCTGTATACAATTAACAATTACATATGATACAATTTACATCATTCTTTCCTACTTTATAAGTTAAAATAGTAAATATATTTACAATCCAAAGTAAACAATTTGTCAACAAAAAAAATTATTTGAAAAATATTTAGATGATCGAATATTATGGAGAAAAAATGATCCGAGTGGAGGTAAAAAATTAATATAAATAAAAACTTAAATAATAATTAATAAAATAAATGCTCATAAATGGTTTATTTCAGGAATTATTTTTTGACCCCAGACCATTTTCTTCTCCTAACTCCTTTCTCTTTATATCAGCCAGTTTGTTTTGTTTTTTAAATAATATTGCTACTTCTATAGTTTTCATTTATCTATGTTTTAATCCTGAGAAACAAAATACTGGCAGGTTTAACCAAGAAATTGCTAGGTATAATAAAAAAAAGGTCTTCATTTTTTTTATTAATGTATTTTTACTTGACTGGTCCTTGGTGAATTATTATTGTGAATTGTTAACAATTGAATAGAATCTAACAGACATAGGAAAAACAAGGCTAGTCCTGCAAAGGTGAGAACAAAAAGAAATAGATGGTTTGAAAATAAAAAAGTATTCATTGTATAACATAGTCAGGCATAATGAACTTCCAAGATAAAAATTCCCAGAGTAAAACCTAAAATGTTCTTTTGACAGTCTGATCAGAACTTAGTCGTTTTCTTAACTATAAATCAGAAATGTATTTATTAGTTAAACCTACTATCGGACAGAAGGAATAGTAAATTAGATAAAAAAATAAAAAATTATATAGTATATACTCTCATTATTATATAGAGTATATATTACAACAGATACACAGACAAATAAAAAAAAAAAGGAGCCTTGGGCTCAGCACATGGTATAGACAGTACTGTTTCTAGGAAAAAAGTTGAGCAGGGAGAAGATTTGTCCAAGATCACGCTCAACGCCCAGATTTATCTCCCAATTAAGATTACCCACTTTATAGAGGCTGGCTGAGCCCCAAAAGGATCTGCAGATTCCACAATGTCCATCAGCGACAGTTAAAAGATTAAATAGTTTATCTGCCACAGCTGGATTTGAACCCGGGACCTTCAGCCCAGCAACTTAGGGTTCTATACACTGAGCTACCCCGCGCCCCATCTTATATGCACAATTTAATATAAATAAAACATCACAAATTACAATATTTGCTTTTTACGTAAAGTACAATGTTAAGGTACGAGACAAGCTCGATATCTGGTCAGAGAACTTTAACATCTACATTTCTAATACCAAGAAATGATCAACAATTTTAATTTTTCTTATTTTCACATCCTTTGGGGAAAATCTATTTATTCACATTTGTGATAAAATTTCAATAATTAAAATTTTGGTTTATAACGGGCTACAATTGAATGGTTAATTAGAAATGTTATACTTTAAAAAAATAAATATCCAAAATTTTAATTAACCATCAAATAGAAATGTATTGTAAATAATTCATTTAAAATATTAATTTATTTTTAATTAAACAGATGGGAATGTATAATTTAACTAAACAGGTGGTAGTTTCTTATTTAGAATATAAAGCAAATAATTATTTTGTCAACCAAATCATTCTAGATCTGGTTTGTGTTTTGATGTTTTTATTACTAATTCCATTCCAACTTTAAACTATAGTATAAACATGTTTAACCCTAAGCTACTCACTCCTAAGGAGAAAAGGGAGGCTAAAAAGATTGAAAGAGTTAAAAAATTTGACGAAGAAAGAAAAGCAAGGATTTTCAATGCTAGACAAAGATTAATAGGAGTCGATGTTGAAGCTCTTGAAAAGCAAATTCTAGAAAAGAAGGCCCGTGAAGAAGCTGAACTAGCTGAAAGAAAAGCTCTATACTTGAAGGAACTCAATGATAATCACATGGTCGATAGTATTCAAAGACAAGTTGAACTAAACAGAAAAATTATTGAAAAAGAGATAAACCATTTCCGAATGGAACATCAAAAAAAAGAAGAAAGGAGAGAATTCGATTTAAATGATCCAGATGCTCTAAAAAAAAGTTTGCCATGCAGAATAGGAGATAACGATCCGAGACTGACAATATCATCGGTTCAGAAATTCGAAGGCGAAGACAGCACTGCAAATGAACGAAACAAAATTAAGAAAGAACAACAAAGAAATTGGCTAATTCAACAAATAGTCGAAAAAAGAAACTTAGAAAAACAGAAGAAAGAATCCGATAAAATGTTGTTAGAAACAATAAGAGCTCGAGACGCTAGATCCAACCTTATGAACCAACTAGAAAGAGATTGTAGAAGACAGGTTGAATTGGCCACAGTAGCCTATAACCAAGCTCTTTCTTACGAGCAGGCGATGGAGAAAAAATTGAAAGAGCAAATGGAACGAGAAAACAATAAAGCGGAAATCAATAATACTCTAACGAGTGATCTACTTTGTGAAAATACAGATGTCGCACAAAGCAACCTAAGCCAAGGAAAATATGTTGGTGCTCTCTACAAGGGAATGTCAGAAGAAGAGAAGGAGGAGATTTTAAAAATACAAGAACAACAAAGGGAAGAATTAAGGGCCAGAAAGGAGGCCGAAAGGGTCTACGAGAAACACTGGCTCGACTTCTCTAACACATTGAACAAAAACATACAATTAATGGATTTACAAAAAGAAAACACAAAGAAAGAAGAACTTAAAATGATGTATGAACACAATGAGGCTCTAAGTAGAGAACAAAAACTGCGGCGTGAATATTTCAACAAAGTTGTTTACAGTAACACACCCACTGCGGCTTTCTACAACCAATTTAATAAAACTACAAGATAAATAAATATAAAATAATGACTGTCTATGAAAGTCTCAAATAAATATTATTATATTTACTTCCATATCTTTTAAAATTTACAGCAGGGCACATTGGTGGAACCTTTGTCTCAGAGATGTGACTGAACCAAGATTGATACCTAGGTTGAAACTGCTTTGATTCACAAAGAGATATCATTCCTAATTCAAGGCCCAACCTCTATACATATACATTATGGAATATCTTGGGTATTCCTTTTGATCTTAAGCCAGTCAGTAGAGCTTTCTTTATTCTCGGTCATGCATTCTACATACAAACATATCCAAAACCACTTTAATTGCCTTTTGTAGGACATGACGGTATGGCTTACTGCTCCCTTAGGATCACTTCCATAATTCTGTCTAATTGGTGGATATTTCATTCCTATGCCCCCTACAAATCTTGAGCCCAGATCTCTCCTTCCATCTAATGTTGAAAAGTGTATTTTATCGATCTGTAAATAAATATCAGAACAATGTAAATGAATATCGGCATAAATCCTGTATAATGGAGGGGACTGAGGTTGTCACTAAAATCAGCGAATATCTAAAAACATAAACAATTGTGTTCCCAATAATTTGAACATAGACAAACAAATCAATTATTGCATCATGTATAATATTTTGTACTTGTAAATCTGCAAGCTTTATTTATGGAATTTTGTCGTTATTTTTTTTTAAATAAAAGTTTCCTCAGATTGAGGTTTCCTCCAATAAAAATGTCTTTTATTTCCTTTTTCCATTTCCTTCTGTCTAATACATCTTCCTTCCTCAGAACATGACCTTGCATACTTTCCTCAAATCCTACTATCCACCTTTACCATGGCCTTCCTAACCATTTTCTCTCTTAAGCTTTCCGATTGAAATTTAAGCAATTGTTCTTCCTTCATTCTACTTAGTTCCAAACATTTTTTCTCTATGTTTTGTACATTGTTTTGTTGGGTTTGCATTTGCTCTCTGATTTCAACAATAACCAAACAATCAGCTCTCTTTTAATAGTCAATCTCAGTTTGTCTCAATCCGATATTCTCAATCTAGAATCTAAGTTTATAACAAAGCTTTTTCCACCGAGAGTTTCAACCTGCTGCAATTACCTTACAAAATTATTCCACTAATTTGTTATATTATTCCTTCTCCATTGTTAAAACAAATCATTGAGCTTCATTTCTTGCATTTAAAAGGAAATTAAAATCAATCCAAGTTTTTTAATTTTAACAATTTTCATTTCTTAGTACTAAATTACAGAAAAAGAAATATAATTTTGAGAACCTATAAACATTGTATGCTTCAACCAGTGTCTGTGTGCTAATTAAATCTTGTAAATATATTAATTAAATTACTTGTATTTATTTTTAAACTACAGCTCTGGCATTAAAGCTCCCCATTTCTAATACCCCATAAGTACATGAAAACCTAAAATGTTCTAATGGAGGATGGAAATAGTTAGCTAATTCTAGGGAAGAACTTATATTAAGAAAACATTTGATGATACATGTTCTTAAAAAATCTTCATCAGGATGTTCTTTATGTAATATTCTTGCATTGATGCAATGAATGAACAAATTCTTAAAAAACAGTACCAATAAAACTTTATAAGGAGTTAAAGAGTTGATGGCGGCGAGAGGCTTGGCGGAGGGAGATTGGGAAGACCGAGAGTATTGGCGAGAAAATGTATCGGGTTTCGGTATATGACCAAAGTAAATAAATAAAACTTTATAAAAATTGTAATAATATTTTGTAATTTAGGGCTTTCCAACAATTATACTTATTCAAAGTACTAAAACTTATTTTGGACAAACAATTACATTATAGTAATTATTTTGTTGTTTGTTTTAATAGGAAAAATGTAATGTAACTATAAACAAAACCACTGTTGGTTATAACTTAGTAAGAGAATAGGGTTTTAACCGAGCACAACCAGCTGATTATCTATAAACTGTAATGCTTTATTAATTAAACAGATAAGGACTGATATCATTTAAGTTAAAAAGGGTACTTGAGATTGAACATATGGTCAAACCAGTGTCAGTTGTTTAGGCACATTTTTTAAGTTTTCTGAGAACAAGTATTTCACATCCAGACCTTAAAATAAACCTTTTTTTTTTTTAATGAATACTAGGATAAATATGAAAAATAAATGAAGAAAAGAGATAAAAATTATTGCAGTTTTTTATTACCTCCCTCAAAGCCAAGTCTTTAGGGTGGAGCAATGAAGTTAATAAATAAATATATATATTGAAGGTTGGAGGAAGGAGAAACCTATTTGTTCCATAATACTCCATTTGGAAGAACAATTAATTATATATTTCCTATTTACGATATTATTTTCAACATTCTATACCACACAGCCAAAAATATCTTATGTCACTCCTGGATACTTAAAAATATTACTATGTAGGACCGTCTGATTTTCCAGAGAGCCTGAACAGACATATTCTGTTTTCTTGGAACACATATCCAAACTCCACTGTTCATAAACTGTAATCATTTTTCTCAACTCATTAATCTCAACTCGCGATCAGGGCCTTTTCATTGATCTCACTGTAGATATTTTAAAAATTGCAATATTTACATTACATAAAATTAAAAGAAGACGTAAAAAGGTTGAAAACTTCTTGTCTATACGATAGAAATAATAAAGGTTCTGGAAAAAAAAGTACTTTAATAATATGTGTACTTAAATGATACCTAATATTTCAACAATAATTTCTTAGCTATTTATCAGGTGAAAAAAATACATTAAAATACAATAAACAAGATTTTTTAATTAATTTAAACCAAACCAATTTGTTTTAAAAATCTCAGTAAGCTACTGTAAGATTCTTATTTCATTTATTATATTTTCACTAAATTGATTACTGATAAATTATTATAAATAGTTAAACATCCACCACTCAAACTGCCGACTATTATTATTAGAAAATTAGTATAAAAATAAAAACCCAGTAAGCTTTTAAAATAATTCCTATTTACCTAGAACGTGACAGAAAGCACGCAATGTTTGATTCGCTGCTGCTTGGGATGCTGTTTTTACAGCTTCTGTTCCGCATTCGTAAACTTCACAGCACAATGCTAACATTTGTATGATAATTCTACCATTTATTGTCCAGTAAGTGGAACACGCTACATTCAATAAAACCTGAAATAAATCAGAAAAAAAGGAAGATTGAGTGATTCGGAAGTTTCTTTGAAATATGAGATATAGTATCGAGGTAAGTAACTAACTTTCAGAATATCGACTTGTGTATCATCAGACTGTGATAAAATGGAAGACACTGCATGAAGGAATTGGGAAGGTAACCACAAAGAATCATCTTCTGGTTCGAAATTAGACTGAAATCTATCATCTCGCAGGATTTTCTAAAAAACAATCAGTAATTACAAATAATAAGGCTAAGAAAATAAAACTAATATAAATATAATGTATTAAAATTAACTTACATGAAACCCAGAAAGGGCGAGTGCTACAAACTTGCTCTTTTTGGTCTCTAGTGCAATTTGAAATACAATAAAACATTTAGCCCTCAACTCATGAGCTGGTTCACGCAATAGACTATTCTGATTCTGGAGCAAATCTATAATTTATAAGAGTTAATTAATTAGAAAAACCTAATACATTGAAGCACTGTGATGACTAATTGGAAAATCCCTTACCATATGCTGTTTGTGATGCAGTTTTAAGCTGAGACAATTTGTTATTGGAGCATTCGTTTGATATTTGTAAAAGTAAATCCTCCATTTCAAAGTTTTATAAAGTTATTGTCATTTAGGTGTATTTACATAATATGTATCTATAGAAATATGTCCCAAACAAACTCTGATTATGTTTACGTTATCAAGTCCCTTATCAACTGGTGTAACCTAACCATTGACAACAAGAAACGCGGGAGTTACGTTTGGAATCATTTGAACTTCATCTTGTATATTTAAAAATATATATTTTTATTGAATGTTCTACAAATTATACAACATAATATTATTTATTACTTAATTATTATTGATAAACTCGGTCTTAAGAAATAATAGTCATAATTGACAAAAGGTCTCCCTGTCATAACCTTCTACTTTCGTGACGTAGGTGATAACCAGCGCCGCCTACATTTCGCTTCTACCGGCATTTCTCCTCCCACTTCTCATTTTTTATCTGCCTAAACCTTATTTTGTTTTCCGAAATGGTTTGTTTACAGTGATTTTGGTCCCAGTTTCGGCATAAATGAAGTTTTTTACGTTCAATTTCTACGTGGAGTCATTTCCGAATCTTGGAACTGCCCCAAGTGCGATGGTAGAAATGGCTTAATAGGAAGTTAAAGAAGAAGAAGAAGGTAATTATTCCTTTTCTTGTGGCTTTAAACAATAATTACAGACATTTTAAAGTAGTTTATTTATCAATCAAAACATATAGTGGGCTTTACAAGCTTAGTACAAAATATTTATAATTTCATTGAATTTTTAATTAGTACATAAGTAGTTATATTATTTACACTTTGCATTTGAATTTATTTATATACCAATTTTTTATTTTAATGCACTGAACTGTCATTAAGCTTTCTACCTACATACAGTGTTTCCACAAAATTTAGATAGTACTGCTATTTAGCTAATTGAATTTTATAGTAAATGTAGTTGTATATTAATGTCATACAAAAATGTATAGAGTTTTAAATATTACTTTAAAAATACACAAATAACCTGTTTTTTTAGAAAATGAAGTTCCTGACGATGAAAAGGACAACTGTACGATTACTGGAGTGGAAGATGAATTCAATCTTTCTCAGAAAATTGATCTTGAATGGAGGACAGAAGAAGCCAAACTTTGATCAAATAAGGTATTCTGTATTTTATTAATGATAATAATTTAGTACTAATATAGTAGTATATTTAAATATCTATTTTACACAAGATTAAATTTGGTTATCAGCCGTTTTTACTTTTTCTATATTATGAATAATTTAAATCATAAGACCCCAAACACTTAAGTGATTTAATAAAATCTCTAATAAAATGATGATTTAATTTTATACATACTCAATTTTTTTTCTAAATTAAATAATTTTTTTAAACTCATATTTGGTAATTTTATATTTTATTTTAAAAAAAATATATTTATTGAAATTTACAACTGTATAAAGAATATATCAAGTAAATATAATAATTGAATACATTGACATGAAAAGACAAGTAGAGAAACTACCCAGTGGTAGTACTCAAATAAAAAGGCCATCTTCTTATCAGACGCCTTGGATGATTATCAGGAATTGAAGAGGTTGCGAGGTTTGAAACTAGTGGGTTTGAGTAGAAATGAAGTTTGTCATGAAAAGATTGTTCATCAGGAATAAACGGGAAGTTAAGATCGTTATGGATTACTTTGTTCATAACAAAGTAAGGAGCATTGAGGATTTTACGAAGGATTTTGGATTGTAAGGATTGAATACGAGAAGAATTTGATGGCTTAGTGGAGCCCCAAAGCTCTATTCCGTAAGTCCAGATGGGTCTAATGATTGTCATGTATATGAGTCTCTTGTAATTAATTGGGAGCTTGGAGCGTTTGTCTAGTAAATGTTGAAGTAGCCTGAAACGGCGAGCTGTTTCTTGTCGTTACAGTCTAGTGTGAAGATTCCAAGTTAATCATTTGTCAAGGTATTGTCCTAAGTACCAGATCTGCTCTACAGGACTTAGAGGGGTGCTATTAAACGATACAGGGGGGCAGGAAGTCGCTGGTTTATGAGAGGATAAATGTGATTTGATGAGATTTGTGAGAATTTATTTTAATCCTCCATTTTTGACACAAATTTTCAAGGTCAGTGATATGGGATTGAAGAGTACGGGATGCTATAACTGGATCAGTGTTGACAGATAATAATACGATGACACATGTCATGATTATACTTGATAAGGATAGTATCAGGATGAGTTGGGATGTCAGCTGTATAAACTGTGTAGAGCATTGGGGCGAGGATACTGCCTTGAGGAACGCCGGAAGATTGATGTAAGAGGGATAAGTAGACATTATTATGATTTACTGTGAATGGCCTGTAGGAGAGATAGGATTAGATAATGAGAAAGTATGTAGGAGGTAGAAATTTACGGAGTTTGTAAAGCAACCCGGGGTGCCAGACTCGATCGATAGCCTGTTCGACATCAAGGAAGACAGCTGTACAATACAATCCACGTTCCAAAACTGAGAAAACAACATCCACCACACGATGACAGTGCTGGATAGTGGAGTGGGATGTTCAGAATCTAAACTGGTGATCTGGGATAATTTCTGATATTTCTGAAGGATGGAATGCTTTGGGAGGAAGGGTCATTTGAAGGGGAATATATAACTCTCTTTGTATATATTCATAGTGAGACGGATTCATGATATCAGGATGAGGCTGAAAAGTTTTAGAAAGGAATTTACCGAACAACTGTGCTTTCTCTTCATCAGATCTTGTCCAGTCGTTGGATTCAGTAAGGAGTGGATGGTTAAAGTCTTTGAAGTGAAGGATGGTTTTGTTGGTCATCCGTAATGATTTGTCAGAAGACGTTAGATTTTCAGTTAGATTCGTAAAACTTATGAATTTTGAATTTTCCTAATTTCTGCTTTTAGTTGGTAGATTATTATAGATTTAGTATAGATAGATTTATCTGAGTTCTATGCCACTTCGTTCTAGCTCTGCGTTTCTCTCTCAATGAAGTACGAATATGCTGTGGCAGGTCAGTCTTCTGAGAATTGTTAATTTTATGATTTGAGGTATTTTCGTTTAAAGTGGTTTTTATTGATGTAAGTTTTTCTATGGCTGTATTAATGTCTTGTTTTGTCTTAAGTGAAATTTTTAAGTCCAGTTTGTTGAATGGATTTGTCTGGCCGTGTTACGAGCCAGGTTAGCTCAGTTGGTTAGAGCACCACGCTAGAGACGTGGGCGACCCTGGTTCGAATCCCAGCCTGGACAAATCAGTTTTTACATTAAAGTCAATAAGATGTGGAAACACTGTATGTAGGTAGAAAGCTTAATGACAGTCCTGTGCATTAAAATAAAAAATTGGAATATAAATTTGTGGGTAAATAAATTCAAATGCAAAGTGTAAATAATATAACTATGTACTAATTAAAAATTCAATGAAATTATAAATATATTCATTTGAAAAGAAAAGATATGTCCAGGACCTTTTCTTTTCCATGTCCAGGAATTTTCTTTTCAAATGAATATATTTAAAAATTAGTAACAACCAAAATAAAATAAATTATAGAAATTATAAATATTTTGTACTGAGCTTGTAAAGCCCACTATATTTTTTGATTCTTCTACCTTGAAATGTTGTTTTCATCCTTCAAACTACCATTACTGATCCTCCTGAGTAAACTTCATGTTCCGTTTGTTCGAAATCATAATTATCTCTTTACAACTATGTATTCTGAATACAATTCATTTGAAGCCATTGCCCAAAAGTTGAAATGTTATTTTTACATTTCAATTTATAAACTTCTATCCACATTGCATAACAATTGTTTACTGAAAAGAAATATTTGAAACATAAATTATGTTGAGGATTAGTGAGAATGCTTAAAAATTTGATTCTGGTTGACAATAGGAAATTATGATTTACACAGAAACATTGGAGTTGAATAGCCTTGTCTATATCTCTTTTAAACCTTATATTGTACGGAAGCAATACACCTTTCACTTATTTAAGTGGTAATTTTACTATTTGGGGATCTCTTTACAAGAGTAATTATGGTAAATATACAAATATAAATAAGCGTACAAAGAGAGAATTAAAAAAAAACACTTATATTAAATGAAAAACATTAGAATTCTTTTGACACTCTAGTAGCCTACTGTGATCGATTCATTTAATAAGCAACGAAGAAGATGAAAGATTTAAATTGAAGGATATTATTTTAATTAATTTTTCCTCTGATCAAATAGCTTATTGTTTTTTTAAACTTTTGTGATATTTTTTTCTCATATAGGTATGTTACTGAACACGTCTTCTGCTCTTGCTGATTCTGGCAGAAAAATGCCGCTCTGACATTAACAGGAAACTGCCTCTAAATGTTTCACCTGATGATATACATTATGTACTTTCCTGTTAACAGTTCTGTTCATCGTTTTTCTTTTATTTTTGTAAATTTGATATCTATTATTCACCGTAGAAATGTTCTCATGATGAGAATGTTGTGGTGATCAAATTTTAAATATTTAACTCAATTTTTTTAATTGTTACAAATCAAATTATTTATTAATATGTGTTGTGTTGTTATACCTGAAAAGATGTAAATATTTGGATAGGTAATTACTATTTATATAATGTTTAGTGTTTTAATATTGTATATTTCTTTTATTTGTTTGAATAAAAATATTTATGCATTTTACTTTTGTTTTTGTTTTTTACTTTCTATTATCTACAATCCATAATTTATAGTGTGCAAAATTTTCACTTTTTCCATATTTTGGATGAACGAAACAGTTTTTATATGCATAGATAAAGTTTTATTAACAATATTACATTGCTTATCAGAAATATAGTTTCTTTTTACTTAATTAAAATAAGAAACTTAATTAATCATTTATTATATCACTGTTTAAATGTGCGTCATAATGTTTCAATTTCAAAATACTGGCAAATCATACAAAATTATTTTAAAAGTTAGAAGAATATATCTTACAAAAAGTAGCTTATAATTATATTTTAATTTTCCCTTGTTAAAACATAATTTTATAGGATTAGAATTTAATAACAGTATACTAATTATTATTGGTTTTGTGGATTACAGAAAATCAATGTTTCTCTCCGAAGCAACACAAGTTTGAGTAAACAGTTAATTAAACAAAGTCTCTCTTTTAGTCCAGGATCCATGGTCCATTTTTGCACTTGATTAGTTTCAAGCTGAATATTCGTGAATAGCTTTGTTTCGATGAGACTTCCAACAATTTCCTTTGCAAACATTCTCGATTGTGGTAACTAACAGAGGTAGCAAGGATAAAATATGTCGATTTTATGATTCTCAAAAATGTATTACTAACTGGTTTTTTTTGTTTGTTAAATCTCTAGATAATTATCTAAATTAGTTGTCCTACAAAATGTATGGTTTGATTTTTATAAAAGATTCTGATTCTCATCCACCTGTTTGTAAATTAGGTATACAAGGACCCATCCCATTCCTGATATTTTTTTCTTTTTACATTATCAAGAGGCTCATACATTATGTTTATAGTAACCATATGTGGTGTCGTAGGCTCATATCCTCAGTCCTCTGATAAAAGTGGTTCCCAGGCTTATCCCTAAGACTGCTGGTAATTATATCTTGTCATCTCATCCTGTCTCAATCCTTTTCTTGAATATGCCTCGAAAGGCCTTTTGATACCTGCTGTTAAAATTATCTCGACAATTGGTGATTATATTCAGAACATTCAACATCATCTTTCTTTAGCATGAATTCTATATATTTCCTCTAAGAACACAGATTGTCTCATCATCTTGGCCCTCAATGTTTCAAATATGATCCATTTTGTTGTATAACATTTTTAGCCTATGGCACACCTCATGCGATTTATAAAGAAATAAAAATCTTTACCTTACCCATGAAGCTTAGTAGAATCCTATGGGATCTAGGACCCTCCTGGGGCTCACCCTGCCTCTATTAAGTGGGTACCTTAAATAAGGAAAGTATTAGATTCCTTATAGTTGAAAGAGATGAAAAAGATTTTTTTAGATTTTAAGAAAGTGGCTCCATTTTTCATCTATATAAGTTTAAAAAACGTCTTAGGTGATGTTAAGATAGTTAAAAACTTAGAGATGGTTCAATATTAGTAGTAGTGTTTTCAGATATTCAAACTGATAAACTTCTGAAATGTAAAAATTTTTCAAATAATTTTCCCATCACAGCAGAGCGACTTAAATCATATCAAAGGTATAATATGGTGACCAGATCTTAACTATTGTACAATAGAAGAAATCAAAGAAGAATTAAAACCACAAAATATAGTTGATGTTAAAAGAATGTCTTATTTTAAAAATAACAAAAATCATGACAGCCATAACTATCTTCTAACCTTCGATAATCCCACACTTCCAAACGAAACAAAAATAGGCTTCTACATTGTAATTGTGAGGCAGTTTATCTCAAACCCCACTCATTGTTATGTATGCCTTAAATTTGGCCACACTAAGACAGTTTGTAAAAAAAGGCCACTGTGTACATTTTGTGGTGAAATAAAACATGAAGGGTCAGATTGTAACAGCTCATTAAAATGTGTAAATTGTTCCGGACAGCATGACTTTTTTAAAAAATTGTCCTGTTTTTTATTAAAGAAAAAAAAATTAGGGGCATACAAGAGGCTGAAAAATAACTTATAATGCCGCAAAAAAAAAAATGAATTATTACATCCACTATCGACGCGGTTGACTTTTTCTAATATTGTTAAGGCTAAAAATTGTGTTAGTGTAAGATCATATGGCAGGGTACCTTGCGGAATACTGCTGAAAAAAGATATACAACATTGCAATGTATATACCTATATGACCGTGTACACTTTTTTTGGTTGGAAGTCGGAAGGCTTTATAAGCCACTTAATAATGCATAACAGGTATTACACAATGATTATTTATTTATTATTAGTCATCTGACTGCAATTAGTCATTGGGGGGAGACCCAGTATCGGGGCGGTATAGCCCGGTCACCCTTTCTCCTGAGGGGACATAAATATTCAGGATACCAGTTGTCCCGAGGATACGGGGCCTCCATCGCTGGACTAATAAACCGCAGGGTAGAAATGGCAAAAATTAGCTGAACAAAATTATTTTTCCGCATTTTTGCATTTCTTTTAAACTATAATGTCTTAGTGTAGAATACAATTACAATTTAATTAGTGCATGAAAATAATAAAATAATGAATATAAATTAGGAGTTACCTCGCAATAACTATGAATTAAATGAAAGAAAAAATATAAATACCATAACAATAATTATAAAGAAAGAAAACTATTAATATTTACACATATACAAATTTTATGGAAAACAAAACAACAACAAAATTATTTAAGAACGTAAAGAAACAAAAAACTATAATTATTTTTAAAATAAGTGCGTGTGAGTGTGTGTGTGTGTATATATATATATATATATATATATATATATATATATATATATATATATATATATATATATATATATATTATATATTATACTATATATTATAGAGTCCTCTGCAATGTTTTCAAAATTAATTTTGGTCGAAAGAAACTCAAAGAAATAAGAGTTTCTTTCTTCCTTTGGGTGCAATTTGTATATACAGAATAAACTATCTTTAAAAATTAGTATAATAATAATAGTTGATTGTATTTAAGTATTATGGAAATGGTCAGGGTGGAGCTCATAAAATATTCTTTTTAACGTCGTTAAGTTCAAAAACTGCAAAATTACGAGAACATGGGGATATAAGATCGGTGAAGAGAATGGATTTGTCTGGCCGTGTTAAAAGCCAGGTTAGTTCAGTTGGTTAGAGAGGGTTCGAATCCTGGCCTGAATCCTGAACAACTGGAAGCAGAATGGAACTTGGAAGAGAGGTAAAAGAAGAAGAAAATTCTTACCTAGGAGATAGGCAGGATTCCAAACCACCCATGAGGTTCTGCCTGTGGTTTCGTTACCCATTTTTTATAGTGGATGGTTCGCTTCACTGAATCCAGTAGCAGGAATGGCTGCCTGCTAATGCGACCAGTTTAGCCCTATTAAACCACTTGAGGTTCAGTCCCTGCTCCCATGTCATCAATCCGTCGAGAACACGATGTATTCTTTGGAAAAGGAAGCCTAGCTAAGCCTCAAGGCTGTGGTGGAAGGATTTCTAGGCAATGACTAGGACCCCAATTACCGAAATTTGGTGGAACGCTTGCTGAAAACTTTCCAGACCCTCGGCTGCCTCATGAGCGTAATGGTTCATTTTCTTCATTCTCACATTGACTATCTCCCCCAAAATTTAGGGGATTACAGTGAAGAACAAGGAAGTTCCACCAGGATATAAAAGTGATCGAGCAACGATACCAAGAGAAGTAGAATACCACCATGATGGCAGATTACTGTTGGAACCTAAAAAGGGACTCTGAAGGTGAAAGAACATCCAGAAGGTCAAGAAAAAGAAAATTCTTCAGTGACTAATTTGTACTTCAATTGAACCAAAATTTGTTAAAAATATTATATATAAAGGGTGTTTTTTTAAGCTAGATAGAACTTTAAATTGTAAAAAGTAACACAAAAAATTAAATTGTAATCAAAATTTTTTTTTATTCGAAAGATCAATACGTGACATTAACATTTGAAAATGATTTCGGGCATATGGGCACCGCGGCTGTTCTTGACGAAGCGCATTCTGGACGTCCAATTTTGGGCCACTTTTTCGAGCACTGCTGGCCGTATGTCACGAATAACACGAACAATGCTGGCTTCCAAGGCGTCAATTGTTGCTGGTTTATCAGCATAAACCAGTGACTTCACGTAGCCCCACAGCACGGCCTTGGAGGCCAATTGACAGGTCCATTTCTCGAAATCAACCAAAAATGCGCCTCATCGCTGAACACAATTTTGCGATAAAACAACGGGTCAGTTGCCAACTGCTCTAGAGCCCAATCGGCGAAAGAAGTATACGAAATGTCAGAGTATACTGAAACAAATAAAAAAAAAATTTTGATTACAATTTAATTTTTTGTGTTACTTTTTACAATTTAAAGTTCTATATAGCTTAAAAAAACACCCTTTATATATATATATATATATATATATATATATATATATACCTAAATATTGTTTCATTAAGAACTTATGTAATTAAAGATTTGAGTTTGTATTTTACTTCTAATTTTCATCTGGCGGTTGTGCGTGATTTACAACAAATCACCTCCCTGTGTGTGCCAACAACCGTTGGCAAAGAAATAATACAGTCTTTACTGAACCCCAGACCTTTCATGGGTTTAAGTCGTGCAGGATCTTATGTTATTATTATTATTTATAAATGTAGAAACCCGTATCACTACAACCCATAAAGTGTTTTGGGTTCAGTACACTGTATACTATACCAATGGTTGTGATGACAGGTGATATGTCCGAGATTACCCTCAACTACATCGTTTTTCGCCTATTAAGGGTACCCAATTTATAAATCCCACAGGATCTATCCGTGACTGTCACGTATCCGCGAACGGCCTAGGAGCAGCGGCACACTACTATTTCCATCCAGTCCACACTACTATTTAAGTTTCTAGACCAATCTTAGTCAATTTTCCTCTTCTCACGACCCAACCCTACCACACTCTTGGCCAAAAATGCCTACAATAAATAGTTAGGTTAAAGTGTTGTATATCTTAGGAATACGTAAATTCAAGTAGTTTTTTATACCTTATTTTTAATTATGCAATGTAAAATTTTTAATTCATTGGTAATTTAAATAAGCAAATAAATTGAATTTTCACCTGCTCCAAACTATTACAGAGCATGCTATTACTATTAGATTTTTTTTATTTTGCAGATAAGCGCGGCCTTTAATCATTGCATCAGTCTTTTTATTTTCTACTTCTTGGAAACTTGTATTTTATTTCAGCGTGCTATTTTATTTTCTATTATTTTAGTCGACAAACATATTTTTAATTTGAATAATGCTTTGGACGTAAAAGCTCTGCAAAATCCAGTTATCTGTGATAAAGACGATGAAATTTATCATGATATCGCGACTTTCCTGGAAATAATTGTTAAGTATAATTTGACGTTTTTAAAATGCAAATTTGTATTTTTTCTGAGTTCCTTGAGAATAAGCTTTTATTTCCCTCTTCTTTCGACCCAACCCTACGACAGTCTTGACCGAAAAAAATCCTAGAAATAATTTTTAAGTATAATTTTATAATTCTAGTCCTTTTTAAAATCTAATTTTGTATTCATTCTGATTCACTTGAGAAGCTTTATAAAAAAATGGAACAAAAAAAAAACTGTTCTATATAACGTGCGGGTGCGATGTCAAACTCGTCGTCAGGGCCATTTCACTCTCGTGATCGGCACTAATACTTTACGCGAATCTCGGAAATGGGAACTTAGCTATTGTCCTTTACACAAATTATTATATTTATAATAATCATAATAAATAATTGGTTATTTCATCTAATGACACAAGGGAGGTTACAGAAGGCCTGATTCTATTGTATTAATTTTTAAATCTTTTCTCTTCAAAATTAAAAAATATTAAAAATTAAAACAATTTATTTATAATTTGATTGTACTACTTGTTCATAAATACGTTGTTATACCCGTTAACTCTATAAACTTTCAGATGATAAATTGAAATAGATGATAGCCTTAAGTATTAAACAAAAGATAAACATAAGCTCACACTTTTTTTGAAAAGTTACCCGAAAGGGTAACTCGAATATATAATTCTATTATGGAGTAAGGAAGTTCAATTATTATGGAGTAAATAAGTTAAAATTAAAAAAGCAACATTTTTTAAATTAAGTTACCATTGTGTAACTTAAAAATATAAAATCAATATAAATATAAAATCAAGTATAGTTTCCAGTTAAGCGCTAGGGGTGGTTCTCATGGCCCCAATGATCATGAAAATTGTTGAGAAATAACCTTCCAGTTATTCTGTACTTACCATTAATATAGATTTTTTGTTACTTAATAATATAATTATAAGGATTATTATATACTAGCTTTTGGCCGCGGTTTCGCTTTGGAATTTGGTCTGCCTCATAAAGTTTCATGACAGATCATTTTAAATAAATAATTTAATTTTTTGTGGCTATAGGTTACTCGTACATCCAAAATTTCAGATGTCTAACTTCAAAACTGATGGACTCCATACAATATTTGAACCCCAATATTATATTAAGGGGGAAACCCCTGGGGGTGGAATTATCCTTTCTTAGTGCTGATTTATTTAACCTATACAAAATCTAAAAATTTCAAGATGCTAAGTTCAGTGGTTTCTGTTGTGCGTTGACCTCGGGGGTGTTAGTCAATCAGGTTACATACAGTTTTAAATAAACTTCGCCTGTGTGGTGTGTTAATAAAAAGTAGCCTATGTCCTTCCCCAGGCTTGAGATTATACATACCAAATTTCATCACAAACGGATCAGCACAGCCGTGTAACATACATTGACACTGATTAACAAACGGGACCCCTTTTTGGAGTTTACTCCTTAAGAAACGATTTTTCAGTTATTAAAATGCGCCTCTCTACTTATCTTCAATCTATAGACATTATCCCAAACTGTCAGTTTGGTTTTCAACTCAACCATTCTACATCACACCAATTATCAAGATTATCAGAGTTCATAGTCAACGGATTTGAAATGAAAAAACACACGCTAGTTGCATTCCTAGACTTTAAACAAGCATTTGATAAAGTTTGGCACACCGGTCTCCTCTACAAACTCAAAAAATCAAATACTCCAAAATTCCTTCACGACATCATATGCTCGTTTCTGAACAATCGATCATATACAGTTAAAATTAACAACACTAACTCAACCATTAGACCGATCAGTGGCGGTACCCCACAGGGCTCAGTTCTCTCTCCGATCCTCTTCAACTTTTATGTTCATGACATCACACAGTCTCCACTTACCTCCATAGCTATGTTCGCTGACGACACAGCAGTATTCTCGCAGAGTGATGACATAATAATAGCCAGGAACACACTTCAAAGTCATCTAAATGAGTTGCAACAATACTTTTTAAAATGGAAATTTGACCTTAACGTTCAAAAATGCTGCGCAAAAATTTTCACCCTTAGGGTACACCTACATTGGATCCTATTCGGCGCGACGTGATCTTATTCTATCACATACGATGCTGGTGTGAGCAAACAAATGACTGAAATTTCCCAGAGTGCCTATAGTGAATCAGTTACGGTTAAATTCTATTCTTGTGAATCCGATAGTAAACTAGCCATTGCCTTTCGAATAAAATAGTATTAATTTTATTCTTTTATTTCTTATATTATATTTATATATTATAGTAAAATATAAATGTATTAAAAGTGATTAATAAATAATCTTAATTTTATAAATTTAAAGAACCAAATGTTATAACAATGAGCTAATATTACTATATTAGAATATTTTTGTCTTGCTGTTTGACTATCAATAAATAGTTTAGTAGTTTTTCAATTTCATAAAATAGAATTTATATTTTTTAGATATTCATGTTTTATATAATGAGTTAATTTATTAATGGAATAGTAGTGATATTTTTAAATCTATTTGGTTTGTAATTAAATTAACGATTGCAATTAAATTCATAAATAGGAGCGGTTATACTTGAAACCTTCCCGTAATATCAAATCTCAACTAGTGTTTACTTAACTACTGTATTTTTGCTTGATTTTGGATCTTTAATTGATCTCCTACTGGCTCCTAACTTTTTTCAAAGGATTTGATGTGAAAACATTGAACAAGGTAAGTGTAATTATTTTTATAATAATTTTTGTGTGTAGTATAACATATAAAAATTTGTTTCACCTAAACTCACTTTTCTTCATTAAAAATTGTCATTAAATATGTTTATTCAATATGTATTTTTGGTAGGAGTCACAGAGTGACAAGAACCATTAATTAATCTTTCTCATCCTTTCTTTATGAGAATAATTGAAAATAGTTGAAGTGATAAGTGATTTCTATTGTTAAACTTTGATATACATTCAGAATAATTGTTTGTAAGATAACCCCATATCATATAATTAAGTATGAATCGATTAGCCAGTAAATTAACTATTAAAATCAGGTGGACATTAGGATTACTAATAATAACACCCGTATTAATCAGTTACAGTTGAAAAAATCCATTATGGAACTAGAAATAGTATTAATTTTAATTTGTATTTCACCGAAGAACAATTCCACAACAGTGTTTAGAATAAATTTGCCTCAGATTAAATAAATAAGTTTAGACTGAACAGAAATAATAAATATAAATATTTAGCTTCTTTTGAAAAATGCTACAAATGTAAAAAGTTCAACTTTTTTTAGGTACCTAATAGATTTATTATGGAATACTTTAAATTAATTTTTATTTATTATTAAATCAATGCGTATCTGAAAACATTATTTTTTCCAGAAACAGAAAGGAAATATGTTGTCCAATGAGGAAGTGGCCTTGTTCAAATTTCAATTTTATTCAAATTCATGTTAGCAGACACTCCTACAAGTGAACATATATGGCGAAGATGATATTGTTTTTTGGATTGTGTATATCAAGTATCAGAAGAAATTTGGTTTAGACCTTTGTGTATACTTTTCTTAATGGATGTCCAATAATAAAAAAAAGATCTTACAATTTGGGAGTAAATACTGTATAATTAATGGTGGATATTCAAGGCATCTTAAGCCAATATATATTTGAAAACACTCCAATCTAAATCTTCAGAGGATCTTCCTTAATCACCTCAATTATTATATAAAATTGTATTATTAAAAATTATATATTATTGCTATGTATTATTTTATCATATTAATATGTTAGTATCTTAATCGACAAATATTATTTGTAATGTGTAATTCTTCTTAACTTGTATTTCGAAATATTTAATTCTGTTATTCATTTATTTTTCCATTTAATTCTAATATTGTTGTTAAAAGTGTTTATCCTAAATTTTATTCTTTTAATTTTATAAGTAAATGCTGTTGTATGTTATTGAATAAATGATTTATTTTCTTCTATGAATGATTTATTTTCTTCCTTAACAATATGCTGGTGTCCTCTTTTATTTATCAAAACATAATTAAAATATATGATGATCTTTGCATGATGTTTTGACCAATATTGCAGATTTTCATCAGGGTTAAATTACCAAGATACAAATATTAAATGTAAAATATGATAATTCATAAATGATATAAATCATATTAAAAAATATTTAGGTAAAAATATTAATATAATCATTATAATAAGATGATTATTATATTATATTATCACCTAAATATTTTTTAAGTATTATTTGTATCATTACTGCTATTAATGTATATTTTTTGTATTATATTATTTGTTTGTACCTTGTGTAAATAAGCCCTAATGAAGACCTGCAATGTTGGTCGAAAACATTGATAAGCTAATAAATGTATCAATTGCTTACTATTCGAGACTTGATTTTGACCTTCAATCAACATACCTTTAATTGTGAATGTGTAAGTGATGTAAATATAATAAACTTTCATTTTATAATATTAAATTGGAGCATCGATAGAACATTGGACATTATGAATATAAGGAAAAAATAGAATGCTATTGGGAATCCCATATGATAACTATAAGTTCTTAAGAAACGTTTTATCAAGAGGTTCTTGATTTTACTTTCAGGTACTTGTTTGTTATGGTATCACCACTTTAGAATTTAATAGAATTCATTGAATTTCATGATTATAAAACACATGTGAAGTAAACTGGTAATTATATGGTTTTTACCCAGTGAGTACTAGAGTGGTGGTACCATACCACAATATATAAGTACTTGCTTTCAATTTCTACTAGACTTTTAGGTTAATAAAATAAATTGGTAATGCAAATAATCTGAAGCATTTTTAAAAAGATCAATAACTCCTTCCAACATGCAATTCATTGCCCATAAAACAAATAACAGTAAATACCAGATAATAATCTATGAATTTAAAAACTCAATTAATTGCTATTATCATAACATTATACTTTCCAATTACTATAACTCTATAAGAGATATAGATAAAGTTTGCATAAATATATGTATTTGACAGATTGTTATAATATTTACTTAAATGGGTTCAAAATATTAATCGAAACAAATGTTTATTCATATCAATTGGATAATAATGGCAATAATAAAAGACTTATAGGAGTAGTACCAGTAACTTATATATGACATGATTGAATAGAACAAAGAATGTTTGGTTAGAAAATAATCAAACTTTCATTTTCAGCATTAACTATCTTTTTAAATATTTCTTTATTTCCATGCTCACATAGTTAATTTATAAACAAACAATTTTAAAAACTGGATATTTTGAGAATACTCAATGGTATTGAACTTTCATTAAAAAATTTTTTGTACTCTTTATTGAATAATTGATGATGTGATAATGACCTACTCATGTAATATCAAACAGAATTTGTAATATACATCCAATAAAGCTAAAATTATTTTGATAATTATGAAGGTGAAACGTATTTGATAAACTTGATCAGTTTGAATAACATTTTTTTAAACACATATTTTATTTCATACAGCATACACTGCATCAGTCTGGTGTGATTGATTCTATTCTATTCAAAGGGATAATGAAACTAGCCTTTTGAATATAATGGTATTAATTTTATTCTTTTATTTCTTATTTTCTATGTATATTATTGTAAAATATAAATATATTAAGAATAATCTTTTATAAATTTAAAGAACCAAATGTTATGAAAATGAGGTAATACTACAATATTAGAATATTTTAGTCTTGCTGTTTCACTATAATTGAATAATTTAGTTGTTTTTCAATAAAAAAATATATAATTTATTGTTTCTTTTATATATTCGTGTTTTATATAATGATTTAATTTATTTATGGAATAGCAGTGATATTTTAAAATCTATTTGGTTTGTAAGCAAATTAATGATTGCTATTAAATTAAATATGTCTGATTCTAGCCAAAGTGATTGCATCCTATGGGTTATACTTGAAACCTCCCAATAATATCTAATCATATAATACCAAGTGTTTAGATTTGTTATTATTCAGCTACTGTAGTCAAACTGTTCATTTTCTAGATCAACATGAATAACGATGTTATTGAAACCTTCTGTTTATGGGCACTGTTAGAAAACAACACTATATTAAATAGACCTAAAAGAAATAAATGGGTCCACGAGTTTAATGTAGATAGGAAACGAAGTGAATTTTTTACAACGTGCCTACCCATGCGGAGTCATCCTGACAAGTTCAGAGAATATCACAGAATGACAATCCAAACATTTGATTACATAATGAATTTGATAAGGGACAATTTAAAAAGGCAATCAAACTTTCGGGTGTGTATAAGCCCGGAAGAAAAATTCACGATTACTATAAGGTAAGTGAATCACTAATATAAATTATTTTTTGCCAATGTAAATCTAGCAAATTCACCTAATTTTAACTCTTAACTTGGCAGAATTTTATTTTTTTATATCAAAATAATATTCATACCACTTAATCCTTATGACCCACGGATAAAAAAAAAAAATTAAAAAATCTCATGAGGGTATTTAAAAAAAATCGCATGTATCTTGTGGGATACATTGACAAGCGCATTAATAAATACATTAAGCTAAATTCTGGTGCATCTCCACTGATATATTATCAAGAAAAGGGTTAAAAGGATGGTCAATGTTTCTACATCTTTGGAATTCAGGTAGTAACCTACTGGAGGTAATAGAACTGGTGAGGTTTCAGTGAGCCATGATAGTGTTTGTTTCCTAACCAATTTGTTTAGTTTAGCTTTGAAGTTGGATTGGATAGCATTCAGGCTTGCATTTTGTTTTATTATTGTTTTTATCCTATTTTACCTTCATTTCTTGAAATGAATCTCAGGTATCTGTTCTGCAGGTTGTCACTTTGAGTTGAGTCACAGGAAGTTCCTTTCATTTTCAATATTTTCCAAAAATATAAGTTATCATGAGCTATAGAATGGAATAGAGAATGTAATTATGGGAAATGGGTATACTTTGCTAGTCATTAATCTAGAAAAGAACATTCCAACAAACAAATATCATCTACACTTCGAAATGTTAGTTAATACTTTTATTTCTTGATGAAATGATTACTGAAATCTACCCATTACCCATAATTACATTCTCTTTTCTATACTAAAACTCAAGATAACTTGACTTTTTGGAGTATATTAAAAATGAAACGAATTAACAGTTAAAACTTGTAACTCAACTCAAAGTGACAACCTGTGGAATAAATACCCAATCTTATGTTTATAATATATTATAGGATAGTATAATTAACTATCTTAGGATCTATTGTAATTAAATAAATCATTCACATTTTAGACACTTATGATCATATAAAAGGGGAAAGTTTATATTCTGTGTGGGTGTTTGGGTGCCTGCACTAGAACTTGTTGAGATAAATGTTTTGAAATCAATTTGTAATAGAGAAAATATAAATAAAAGAGGATATCAGGAAGAAACCATAATTACTTAGATGTGTTTATTTAGTTAATTGCTTGAAAATAGTGTATAATTGGTATAAATAATAAAATTAACATTTTTTTCTCAAAATATATTCAAACATATGAATTGAAATGAAAATAATACAAATGTAATAATTATCTTTACTGTTTTTATTCATCTATTCAACTGATGATGAATGAGAATTATTAGTTTGTTCGAGTAAAGCAGTTGTTATATTATTCATGAATTTAGTTTTCTGTTTTAATTTTTCGATTGGGTTTAGTTGTTTTAAATATGGAGTCAAACTTTTTAAAAACCATACATCTTCATCTTCACCGATTTCCCTGTTTGTAATTTGTTCTACAAGCCTTTCTAATAATAAGCATTTTTGTTTTTCTATGTCTATTGCTATGTCTTTAGAATTGATTTTTTTATTACTTTTTATCTCATTAAGTTCATTTTGGCAATTGAGTTTTGGTATATCACTATTTGTGTCTGTTTCAAGATCATAATTGTTTTCAATGTCTGGAGTTGAATAGATATTTTCTTCATTTGGAGTAAGTGTCTGGATCGGAGGTGGAATGTTACTAGAGCTTATCCTCGGTTTCATATTATCATTTAAAAAGGTCAAACTGTTATAATATATCCATTTTTCATTCACGGGTGCCATTTGGCCACTCCTGGTTTCAGAATTTGCTTTCAATTTTCTTCTATAGGTGTCTCTAAGATTATGCCATGTTTTACGGGCCAATGTGGCTGAAAGAGAAATGTTTAACATTTATTACTTTTAAGAAAATTGCAAATTTAATTTAATAATTATTCAATGTTTTACTTTATTAATGGTTTGTATGTATGTTTAATTTTAGTTGATATTGTTTTTCTTTTTCAGATATTTAGCTACCGGGATGTCGTTTCGATCATTAGGATTAACATTCCGATTGAATGACTATACAGTAGGGTCATGTGTTTCAACTGTTGTTGATGTGCTATGGAAAAAGCTTTCTGAAATACACCTCCCTGTTCCGGATCATAATATGTTAAAGAACATAGCTACAGGATTCGAGGAACGATGGAATTTTCCTAATGCTATAGGATGTTTAGATGGAAAGCATATACGCATTAAATGCCCCAGAAGAAGTGGGACTATGTTTTATAACTATAGAAACTTCTTTTCTATAGTTTTGCAAGGTGTTGCCGACCACCGCTCCAGATTTATTTTTGTGGACGTAGGAGGCTACGGGAAGCAGAGTGATGGAGGAACGTTTTCTGCTTCGTCATTATCCTTATTTTTAAATAATTTTAATGAAAATTTACCCCCTCCATCACATATTGATGGAATTCAAATAGATATGCCATATGTAATGTTAGCAGATGATGCATACCCACTTAAAACATACTTGATGAAGCCATATTCAAAAAGGCTTCTTACCCTTGAAGAAAAAATATTTAATCATAGATTATCAAGGGCGAGAAAATGTATTGAATGTGCTTTTGGAATTTTATCTAGTAAATGGCGCTTATTAGGAAAATCTATCGAAACAGAAGTTAACAAAGCTGTAAGTAAATATTGTAAAAACCATATGTTTACTGCATAACATAATAATAGATATGGAGGGTGAAAACAATAACTTCAATAGCTGCAATAATCCTAGCAATAATCAACAATTTAGAATACCTAATGTTTATAATAGATCATCCCGCCAGGCAAACATAGTTAGGGATGCCTTCAAAACATATTTCAGTGGTTTGGGTGCTATCCCATGGCAAAATGAAGCCATTTAATAGCAATAAATGACTGATATAAAAAAAAATATATATATATATCCCATATTGTATATATTTATATAGATATATATTCGATAGATTTAACTAACAAACACCATTTGCTTGTTAAAATTCCATTCTATATATATTTATTGTTAGTGTTTGAATTAAGTAATTATTGAAGAATAAAATATAATTTTACTATACTAAATATTTATTTTTTATTAAATGACCCTTATAACCTTTTTTTAAATTTACATATATGGTATAATCAATAAAATAAATTAACCAATGAATTAATTGAAGGATATGCTATATTAATCCTTTTATCCTTTTAGTGCTTTTAATTTAAATTTAGAAACTTATCCAGTTTCTTTAATTTTAAAATCCGATTTGTTTTAACTGCTATTTTAGATATTTTAGGTTATTTAACTTTCTTAAATTAAATTTTAATTATTTGAGTACTTAAAAATTAACAAAAAATACTTAACATAGAAGTTAAAGCCTAAAATGAAATCAAATGTGTGAGTGGATAATAGTTCACTGGATAATTCTAATGAAGGTTAGAATTGGTCAGGTGATGCCCTCTATGATAACACAAAATTAGCAGAACTTGTTTTGTAATTGTACCTTTAGGATAATAAAGGAAAACAATAAATTAGTAATTAAAATAACCAATAAAGAAACATGGAGCAATATCATTCCAATGTACAATTGATCATCGCTGAAAAAAAAAAAGGTATAGAGCTTATTCCTATACTATTTAATAATATAACATTGCTACGATTAATAGGCAGTGCCTTTTGAACAACCACTGAGTTCAGATTGTGGCATTTCACATATTCATTGGTTTCAGAAACTTAAACCTCAGTTTCCAAAATATAGGATTTACTTCGGATTTTTATAGTCTTGTTTTTCATTGATCTATACATTAAATGATAAATTTTACACCCAAAAAAAAAAAAGAAATAGGTTGTAATTAATTGATAAATAATAAAACGAAATTCCTTCTGATATTGGATACACCCAACCCTCAAGGATTGTTGTTTGTAACAACCTTCTCCATATTTAAAAACAGAGATAAAGGCTATATTTCAGAACTAAGTAATAGTATTTCCCTTCATGTGTTAATGTAAACAATATCAGTAACTTTCACTTTAAATAATTTTATTCACTAACAAAGCTATTGTCATACATAAATTATGAGTAATTATAATTAATCAATGAACTATTACAGTTAAGTTTGATTAGTTGTCATTAAAATATATATATTTATTGAATATTTGAATTTCACATCTAAATTGTTAATCGAGGAAGTTTCAGTTCTGATTAGTGTGTCAAACGAAGTATATATATTTGATGTTTTATCAATATCTAGGCACTAAAACTTAAACATGTACCTGAATCACGAATATCTAAATTTTTGACTACAATTTTAGGTAGAATAAGATAATACAGTATTTTATGTGAATACAATTACCTAAAAAAAAAATTGACATACAAGCCTCTTTTTAACTGCTCATGGCTGATAAATTTATCAATCAAAATATCACTAATCCAATATATATAATACCAAAATCAACTAAATACCTACTGAAATGAATAGTTGAAAAATGAATAATGAATACTTTTTGTTTTAACAAAACGAACGAAATAACAATGCGTATCATTATTCTGACAACTTATTTAAAGACTCTTCCATAATTTGTAACCTTTTAGGCCTGGTGAAGTACAGTACAATGGGATAATCAAGAAAATGCTGTTTACAAAAATGATTACCTGTTACGTCAAGTTCTTTACTTATATTGTCCCAGAGCTCATATTTAATGTCTCGATTGTGATAATATTTATTTCTTTGATCCCACAATCGAGGCTCGTTTCGAACTAATTCTATGAGTAGTTCTTTGTCTATTTTGTTGTTCATCTTTGCAAACGAGTATAAAAAATCAGAAAAGCCCTCACCTCTCAATGTTGCCTACTGTATAACAAATAAATTTAACATTAAGATGATAATTTTATCAAAAGTTAATGTTTCCAATTTTCTTTGACGAATTAAAATTGTATGTTGGTATATTTTTTATGGAAATTTCTGATAGATATAATTTTATTTAACGGAAAAATAACCTTCGCTACTATATTTAATGGATCATGAAGTTTAGTAATAAAATATTTTAATGATAATTGACAATATTTAATTTTGATTTATGACGGATATTTATATAGTAGTTAATTATCAAATTACAATGTATATTTTTTAATAAACATTTTAGACAATAAAGGTTAAGTTGGTACACATGCTAACGGCTGGCTTATCGAATTGAAAACTAATGATTTCGATTTGTTAAAATCACACTTGGTCGTACAACATCGTGCCTGATCCAATGTAGGCACTTTCGTATAAATAAACTATTTCGTTTCCACGAGCGACTAAATCCCTGGGATTGGTCGGATAAATATGGATTGATTAAGGCCGGATCCAATGTAGGCGCTCTCGATATATTTCAGTCATTTGGTTTCCTAGCGACGTCTCATCGAATCGCGTCGGATCCAATGTAGGTGTAGCCTTAGACGCCCTTCAGACCCACCTAAGCTAGTGCTCAATGGCAGCAACCTCCCGTGGAATAAGGAAGCTGTAAAATATCTCGGAATTTATTTAGATCGTCGCCTTACCTGGAACCAGCATATCAACACTAAATTAACACAGGCCTACGCAAGACTAGCTCTACTTTATCCCATAATTAATAGAAAATCCAGATTAAAACCAGAAACAGCCTTATTAATTTATAAAACCATAATTAGACCTCTACTAATGTACGGTTGTGAAGTGTGGGGTGCAGTGTCTACAACAAAGAAAAAAAAATTGCAAACTTTTCAAAATAAAATCCTACGGATCGCAGTAAACGCGCCTTGGTTTGTACGAAACAGTCAACTTCACCGAGAGCTAAACCTAGAGTCGATTGATGAATTTATTAAAAAACGCTACACCAGACTTAAGACCGGATTACCAGCAGTCCAAGGAGCTGTAGCATTCAACATAGGCGAACCTATTTCATCCCCAAGACTAAAACCAAGACTCTTGAAAGATATTCTGATGTGATCTCAATAGATAACGTTTCTCACCAATCGTTTTAACAAAATGTAATATAATCCTGTTTTCTTTCAGTTTTCCGTTTTATAGTATTATAGTTCTGTTTATTATTACATTAATGTTATTTTTGTTTACTTATTTACATGCTTTATATTCAAACTACTATTATTCTTTTATTTGAAAAAACGCTATTATATATTTACATCTTCTCTGTAAATAATCTGATAATGTACAGTTAGGGGTGTCTCTTGCATGAGACGAAACCCACACTTTCACTAAGTGTTAAATCTTAAAATTTCATTATTAAAAAAACCATGTAAGGCTAGGAATAGCCGATCTGGAAATAAAGAGAATAAAAAAAAAAAAAAAGAAACGATTTTCATATTTAGCCCCGGTATGGAAATTTTAAGAGGTATATAACGCGGTGGTTGAGGTATATAGGCTTTTAACTGGTTGATGGTTGTGGTTTGGTTGTCATTTTGGTACCTTCTAGAAAAGATGCGTATTCTACACCAGGGCGAACTGTCATGGGGTTAGTCATTAGTTTGGTTATGTTTTGGTTAGCACTGATCTGCTTAGATCTCTTTTCTTTCATCCTTTTAGTCACTATTTCTTCTATTTTTTTCCTATGGAGGCGTTTTCTATAAGAATCGCTGTGTGCCAAAATTGCTGACATTTATAGGATTTATAGCGGTAGGATATTCTTTCGTGGAATGCATTTCACTACTGTGAATAAGTGATACCTTGTGGAACAGTTACCACTATAAGTGATAATTCCATTTAATTTTAATTACATTTAATTTCACTTCAAAATATTGATTAAAATTAATTTTGTTCATGAAATCACTCACCTCATTTAACGTGAAGTTTTCTCGGTCCAATATAACTGGAGGAATCTTCTTCGTTGGGGCCGCCGTAATAAACTAAATTAGTCATCAAGGGTCTGAATAAAGATCCTGAAAGGGAATTAGCTGCGTAAACCTGAGAACTTTGGATCCTGAGCCCAAACAAAACGAAAAAACTCGCTGGTTCCATCCCCGTGTAAAGAAACAAATGAGAGACGGAAGATCGTAATCCTTTACTCCATTCTGATATTTTGTCATTTGTCGTTTATGTGTTTGATAACGCTTACCATGTCATCGATAAAAGTGAAAATAAGTGTCTTTGTGAAAGAATTATTGAAGTCAAAGGAGCAAAATGCGCACACTTTATTTAAATATTTAGTGGATGAATTTCACCTGTCCAACCTTCATCATCAATTAATTTAAGATACTTTATGATTGAGTATTATTATTAAACTTAAAAAAATAAAATAAATTTTCTTTCATATAAATTCTTACATTTATAAATGTCTATAAAAATTTCATTTATATAGAAAAATTTCATAACATGGCCTCCCACACAAGATAATAATTAATAGAATATGAATTTATATATTGGAATGATACATCACACAACTTTTTTGAAAAATAGTTTTCAATTTCTTGAATACTGAACATTTCATTACCCCCTGAGGATTTAATGATTTTTAAGCGTTTTTTTTAGCGGTTTCGCCACACCGTTAGGGTAGAATGGCTTAGAGCCATATTGGCCACAAATGTAGTGAGCCTTATTGCCCTCCATAACAAATACAATAAAAAAATAGAAGAAATAAACTTTGCATTATTTTGAAGAACAAAATTCGCAGATAAAAACGTCCGTTTCCACTCCTGAGGATTCTTCATGAACCCATAATTTGAAACATAAGCATTGAACCCATATTTCACCTCTTTTGTTCTCGTCTCTTGAAACAGAGGTTACATCAGTAGCCATCGCATTACTCATAGCAGGTTCATTTATGGTGGGTGTCATGTCAACAGATTCATTTTCTATAGCAGGAGGAGCATAAGTAGTAGAAGATGATGTGGTTGGCTCTGGTGTAGTATTTTCTTTAATGGCGAGTCTATATAACTTGCTCATTATCCTTATCAATAAAATCGTGATCTTTAAAAAAGGATATAAACCTTTAACACGAAAAACACTGACAGCTATTTCACCGTTTTGAGTTGTTCCTAACCCATGATCTTATTTCATCAGAAACATATTTTTTTAATGGACCCATGAATTACTTGTCAAGTGGTTGTATTTTGTGACTGGAATATGGTGGAATTGAGAGTAAGTAGACATGATTTTTTCTTGCAAGTTCTATCAATTCAAGATTTTTTGTATGAGTTGTGTGGCCATCTAGAATAAGCAATACCGGAGATTCTTCAGTGGGTTTCACGTGTTGGATAAAATGTTGAAACCACTTTGTAAATAAGTTTGTTTGGATCCAAACTGAAGGGTGACATTCAAATATGGCACCATAAGGCGCACCTTTCATTAAAAGCGGATGGCTTCTTTTTCTTGGGAATAAAATCATGGTTGGAACGAATGATCCTCTTGCACTCATGCTTATCACGCAAGTTATCAGAGAGGTCCTTTCAGCAGGTGTTAGAGCACCAATTTCCCGTCTATCTTTTGACTTAAAACCAGGGGCATCTGGGATGGGACCACACTTATGCCCGTCTCGTCCACAATGAAAATCTTGTCTGGGGGAAACTTGTAGTCATCCATCAATTTCTCGTAAAGATTGAAGAAATGGTCCACACTTTCTTTATTAAATCCCTTAGCCCTGCCAATGAAGGTCCTGTTGGGCTGCGAAACGATAGCTCCGGATACGACTCTAAAAAAGATATTATCCAATCTTTACCCGCACTTTAATTTTTTGACGAAAAGTTATGGGTGATATTGTTTTTTAGTGCCAATTGATAGGCTAAACTCATGACATCTTTTCGCGAGTTAAAAAAAAAAAACATAAGTAATTTTTTTAAAAGTAGATTAAATTCGCTACAATTTGACCCAAACTGCAGGCTCTGTAGGTCAAATAGATTCCAAGTACAGTCCCTATCATATAATAAATAACTAGAGTCTTAGCTACATAAATAAAAATGAATCGCCATGTGTGTTGCTAAGAGCAAAACTCGTAACCGGCTCGACCAATTCGGCAAATTTTGTCCCCTTGTTTTTGTTAAGGCCCTATATAGGTTTTTTTGTAGAGAAAAATCTTTTAAAAATGACGAGGGAAATAATAAAAACAACAATTTTCTTTTCCCATACAAACCAATCAGTTCCCAGCTGTATATCGATATAAATAAAAATGAATCACCAAATGTGTTGCTAAGAGCAAAACTCGAGAACGGCTCGACCAATCTGGCTATTTTTTTTTTAAGGGCAAAGAAGGTTCTTATGGAGAGAAAAATCATTTAAAAATAATAAAGGGGGGAGGGAAATAATAAAAGCAATACTTTTCTTGATCCCTTAAAAAAAATAACAGTTCATGATGCAATAACAAATTATTGAATATTGGTGTAAATTATATATACTGAACCCCCCCCCCCCCCGACAATTTTCAACATAGCTCAACCATGTCCCCATCAATCAAGTATAGCATAATAGTTATACCATTTCCTCAACAAATTCCTAAAGTATTTATGTTAACTTATAAACATAAAAAGATTACATTAGACTAAATGATCTTTTTATGCGTTGAAATTTTTTGATAGAAAGAATTATAAAAAAAAAAATCACCTTAAAATTAATTAAATTAAAAGAATTACCTGAACATATGGTCGTTCCGCCATATCTCGAAATTCTTTGTTCTTTTGTTCCTTTCTTCTTTGTTATTTCTTTTCTTCTTCAAAATTCTTTGTTCTTCTTGAATTTTCTTGAAGAATAGCTTCTTATATTACACAGGTTTGAGGTTTTACATTTACTGAGGTAACGCAATTTTTTAAACTCTTATTTAGTATGATTTCTTAGCAACTGTTGAATTGTTTTAATATTTTGTGATTGAGTTTTGTCATGAGATATAAAATAGGAATATGAAAATTAATTCGCTTTTTGTGGTTGCGATTGTATTATAACTCAAGTATACTTAAACATAATTTTCGAATTAGTTTTGTGAACAGATGCAGTTATAAAAAAAAAGTATGTACGTAAATTTAAGTATATAATCTCTACTATAATGCAAATATTAGAAAAAAACTAGAATACTTATGCAAAGCGCAAAACTCGAAAAAGGCTCGACCAATTCGGCTATTTTCTTCCCCTTATTTTTGTTAAGGCCCTATATAGGTTCTTTTGTAGAGAAAAATCATTTAAAAATGAAGAGGGAAATAATAAAAACAACACTTTTCTTTTCCCATACAAACCACTCAGTTCCCAGCTGTGTATCTATATAAATAAAAATGAATCACCAAATGTGTTGCTAAGATCAAAACTCGAGAACGGGTCGACCAATCCGGCTGGTATTTTTTAAGGGCAAAGAAGGTTCTTATGGAGAGAAAAATCATTTAAAAAGGACGAGGGGAATAATAAAAATAACACTTTTCATTTCCCAAACAATAATAGAAATAATTATAATAATATTTATTTGAGAAGTAATACAAATACCATTTGGCACATATTGTATTTTTAATGTTCTTTGGAAAACCCCCCTAAGGAATTCTCGTGAAAGCGTGAATGGAGAAACCTCCCATTGAAGGCACTCCTAGCGTGGTACATCTCTCTGTAGCAGATCCCTGCTCCAGAGACGTTTCAGCCTCCTTGTCGGATTCTGTGGCAATGTGGCTGTCAGTAGTAATTGTACCAGTACGTTTGGATGTCCAGCAAGTGAGTCATGAAATTTTTTGTAGTTTTGATTGTGTCAGCCACGAGTGGTATGTTGAGATCTTTTGTAATGTTTTATTACTAATGTAAAAGAAACTATGTGTAATATAACGAAGGAATTTCGATTGAAAAATTTGAATGGTCTGTAAGTGGGATTTTTGGCATGAACCCCAGACTTGCGAGGCGTAGGTCCATATCGGTTTAAGTAGCATGTTGTATATTGTAATTTTATTTGTTAGTGATAATTTATTTTTGTGATGATGTAGTCGTCTAAGAAGTGAGAGTCGGAGATTCAATTTTTTCTTCAAATTAGTTACGTGTGATTTCCAAGTCAGTCTTCTGTCCATTGTAAGACCCAAGTATTTTGTCTGTGTTTGTCTTGGCAATGGTGTATTGTAAAGTGTTAGTGAGGGACAGTCTGAATGTCTAAGTGTAAATGTTACTTGGTTAGATTTTTGTATGTTAATTTTTATACGCCACTTATGGAGCCAATTTTGTAATGAATTTAAGAGTGTCTGTAGGTTCTGAAAAGCTATATTGGGGTTAGTACTGGTTGAAAGTATGACAGTATCGTCCGCATATATTGCAAGTAGTGTTTCTTGCGTCTGTGGGATGTCGTAGGTGTATATAGAGTATAGAACTGGACCTTGAATACTGCCATCCCGTACTCCTGCATTAATTCGGCAATAGTCGGAATGTTTACCACCCTGATTAACAATAAAAAACCTGTCCTCCAGATATTTGTTTTATGATCAGATAATATACCTGCGGTAGAACTAATTTTAGTTTGTACAAGAGACCATCATGCCAAACTTTATCAAAAGCTTGTGAAACGTCCAAGAGCGCTGATGTGCAATATTCCTACATACGAATTGGTGGTTAGGAATTAAATTATTTATTTCTAATAATGGATAGAGCCGGTTTAACAATAATTTTTCAAATATTTTGGAAAATAGTGGTAAAAGACTAATAGGCCTGTAGGACGTAACTACGTCTAATGTCTTGTTTGGCTTGGGGATCATTTTTACAACGGAAAATTTCCATACTAGACGAAAATAAGTAAGTCGAAGAATAGAATTGTAGATAGCTGTCAGAAAAAGTAAGCCTTTCCTAGGAAGAAGTCAAAGATTAAGACTTTATAGATCCAAATATTTAGGTTTATTAAAAATATATTTTGCTTTCAAATTATGCAACAGTAATTTCCATAATTCACGATATCAAAATAATAATATCACGATTTGAAAAAAATAACTAATACACACACTGGTGTGCGGCCCAGGATATACAGTACCTGCAATACTGAACGGTAGTGGGGGTCCGTAACGGCCACTAACGTAGCAATTATTTTTCAAGTTGAAAATACATTTTTATATATTTAAGAAACGATTCTTCTTCTGGGTTGGACCGTGTCATGTCGGTGCTATTAACCAAGCTATCGCTCATCGTGTCGTGAGCTTCTTCAGGGCTAGTGAGTTAATGAAGGGTTAATCCTTTCATAAATTCCATGCGAAAGTTTGGTTAATAGCACCGACGTGAGACGGTCCAACCCGGAAGAAGAATATAAAAAGAATATTAACGACCGTCGAAGCCTACGTGAACATAAGAAATGATTCTTCCAAATCATATAGTCGTGAATCGGACAATAAAATAGACTTTTAGTTCATTTTATTAAAAATAAAATATCACATATTTATCTCAATATAAGTGTATTTATTTAATCTACTGACCAAAATGATACAACTATAATTCAACCATAAATACAAAACATTTTTATAATACACTGGCTTTTTCCCACGACTTCATCAGCGTTGATTTTGGATAACAATTTAAGTTTAAATGGAGGATGAATTAACTAACTACCTACTCCAACTTTAATTAAAGTTGTACTCCATATTATTCACAATGATTTAAAAATTTGTGAATTCAGCCTACAAATTTTATTGTTGATCGATTTTAATAAAATTTCTTATTAAATATTAAATGACACAGTTACAGAACTTTCGATGTGTTTTCGTTTGAAATCCAAATGTAAAACCAAAACTTTACTCTCATTAATTGAAATGTATACTCGGATGGTACTCGAGGTATCGAACATTGGAATGCCCCTGGAAGCATATCATTGATCAAGCATATCACTCTTATTTTTGGCGCCAAAGTAGCTCGCTCACACAACTAATCCTTAATATTTACAACATCGGGATATTTTAAGTTAGTTAGTTCAGACAAAGTTTTAACTACTACGGATAAGTCAGAAGATATTTGAACTTTGCCCTCTAGCAAAGGCTAAATTCCGCTACCTACTTTTAGAAGTAGATTAGCAAAGATTACATTTACTTCTTAAATAAACACACGTATCTTTTTCAAGTGCGAGTTATTGTAAGTGAGCCCACAGATATGAAGCTTTCAAGCATGGTTTGACCTCGTCAGCTCTAGTATCTCTGGGTATCACGGGTAAGGTTTGGGAAAAATCGCCAGGTAAAACCAGAGTAACGTCCCCATTAACCTATCGATCAACTTCACTTGAAAAATACTTGCTACGTTAGTGGCCGTTACGGACCCCCACTACCGTTCAGTATTGCAGGTACTGTATATCCTGAACCGCACACAAGTGTGTTTATTAGTTATTTTTTTTCAAATCGTGATATTATTATTTTCATATCGGCGAATTATGGAAATTACTGTTGCATATTTTTAAAGCAAAATATATTTTTAATAAACCTAAATATTTGGATCTATAAAGTCCTATTTAATCCTAATATGAGAAAAAAAATGCCACCAAAATCTGTTATTGATAATTTTGAAGTAATTTATGGGAGTGTCCCCTCCGGTAATGGGGAAAGATTTAAGGTGTAGTGTTTATTCGCCTATACGAATTATTTATATATTATATAGAACTCCTTTTCTTTGTTATTTCTCAAAAACTTTACGGTTTAGTGAAAACATCTATAAAAAAAAAATAATAATAATAAAATAAAGCAAAAAAGAAGGCGAGATAATATTTATTCTTTTATCTTGTTTCCTATCCATGCCAGTTTCCGAGATGAACATACACATTCTAATCTGGCTAAAAAAAGTTTGCTAGGAGTTGTTTTCCTCACTATTATATTGTTACTGTAAGTGAACAAGTTTAATTTTAATAAGTAATTTTTTCTATACTCTGATATTAAGATATTAACAAGACTGTAAAGACTAAAAATTGCTGGACATGAGAGGATAACGATCTATGTTCGTTACTGTTCCAATTACACTTCTAACGTTTTATTCTTGTTTTTTGGTATATGTTTAGATGATTTACGACCTCGAACCTCTCCAATTTTCTGACGTAGGTGACAGCTAGCGCCGTCTACACACCGCTCATATCTCTCTCAACACTAGATTCTAGAGACATACGAACAAATATCAAAAAGCAAGTATCAAGCTTACTTCATTGTTGTCTCGACAAGCGTCTCTTGCGAATCTACCTTACAGCAATCGTCGTTATTTTGTTACTTTGTCAGTGCGGCCCTTCTAATTTCAAAAGATTTCCTATTTATCTGGCTTTCTCGAATGGTGAATTTGAGAACCCTTGTATTTATATTTTTTTAATTTGGGTCAGCTACTTATTTTTATTTGACAATGTATATATACTTTGATTTGATTTTGTTTTATTTATATATATTTATGTCTGTATTATCAATATATTATTTATTTTAGTATGAATGTATATATACTTTTATCATCTTTTTTAAAATTTATAGAAATGATAAAGTCTCAAACAATGGAGGCTGCGGTGACGTTCTGAATGCTGTCCTGAAAGATTATCATTCAAAACCTCTTGACATCAATTGCTAACTTCAAGCAGTGATCACCAAAATTCATCTTACGTTTCCAATAACAATCTGTAATATATACCAACTGAAACCATCGACAAACCTGCTGTCATTCGACTCATTAATTCTTTACAGTCGCCTTATATAATAACAGGTGATTTCAACGGCTCCCACTAGACCTTCACCATCCAATACCAGAGGCAAGATTATCAGCAGAATTATTGATATATGTAACTCAGTACTCTTAAACTCTGGTAAAATAACCTACCTCAGCCCTGCTTAGGTAGTGCTATATCTCCGCAATAGACCTTCCTATAGGCTCAGCAAACCTAACCACGATGTATTCATGGGACACAATTAATAACCATTACGGCAGTGACCACTTTCCAACTATCCTACAGCCCACTCTGCAATAGAAGACCTAAAAAATTCATCCCCTGGATATGACAAGTTACACAATATCATTATTAAGAATTTCCCACACGAAATAAAAATCATCATCATCCTCATTCGTGGCGCTACAACTCCTGTAGGGTCAAGGCCTCCTGCAGCTTGGTTCGCTAGTCTTCTCTATTAGTTGCCACTGCTCTCCAATTGCGGATTCCCAAGATGGACCTGCCATCCGCCGCCACTCCATCGATCCATCGGAGCCGAGGTCTTCCCACTCTCTTGTCCCATAAATCCTTTTGTCTAGGACCATTTTAGGAATCTCATTCTGGGTCAATCTAATTATATGACCTGCCCATCGAAGCCGGCCTACTTTTATTACCCTTAAAATATCTGGGCTCTTGTAGAGTCTTGCTAGCTCAGCGTTCGTCCTTATCCTCCATACCCCATTGGTGCAAACTGGGCCATAAATTCTCCTCAAAATTTTCCTCTCGAACCTTAGGAGAAGGGCTTCCTGAGAACTGGGTAATGTCCAGCATTCGGAGGCAAAAGCGAGAACTGGTCTTACTAGGGTCTTATACAAATGCACCTTCGTGTTTTGGGAAATAGCCCTGCTTCTAAAATGCTTCAGTAACCCGAAATAACATTTATTTGAGGACATAATTCTGCGATGGATTTCTGCTTTTAAGCCATTACACGAAATAAAAATCCTTCTCCTAAATATTTTTATCAAAGTATGGGACCCAAGTGAAATTCCCGATGAATGGCCGGGATCCTCAGCATAGCAACACAGCTTTTTACCATTTACCCCCACCGCTCCCTAATTATATTAATAAACTATAATGACTTATTAAATAATATAGTTGACCTTGTATATATGAGGAAGGAAATGGTCCTGGAAGAGGTCAGGAAAATTCTCTTATATAGAGAGAACTGATTATTGGAAAGCCAACTTTGGCTAAATAGGCAAGATACAAATAAAGTAAAATAATACGTGTCACAGAATAACACTATATTATTATAATAACACTATATCGAAACGTTGGCTTACCAATATAGTGTTATTCTGTGCCATGCATTATTTTAATTTATTTATATCATGTACATTTAGCCCTGCAGAAGACCTGTAATGTAGGTCGAAACGTTGGCTTACCAATATAGTGTTATTCTGTGCCATGCATTATTTTAATTTATTTATATCTTGTATATTTAGACCTGAAGAAGACCTGTAATGTAGGTCGAAACGTTGGCTTACCAATATAGTGTTATTCTGTGCCATGCATTATTTTAATTTATTTATATCTTGTACATTTAGACCTGAAGAAGACCTGTAATGTAGGTTGAAACGTTGGCTTACCAATATACTGTTATTCTGTGCCATGCATTATTTTAATTTATTTATATCTTGTACATTTAGCCCTGCAGAAGACCATTGATGTAGGTCGAAACATTGGCTTACCAATATAGTGTTATTCTGTGCAATGCAATATTTTTATTTATTTATATCTTGTATATTTAGACCTGAAGAAGACCTGTAATGTAGGTCGAAACGTTGGCTTACCAATATAGTGTTATTCTGTGCCATGCATTATTTTAATTTATTTATATCTTGTACATTTAGTCATGAAGAAGGCCTGTAATGTAGGTCGAAACGTTGGCTTACCAATATAGTGTTATTCTGTGCATGCATTATTTTAATTTATTTATATCATGTACATTTAGCCCTGCAGAAGACCTGTAATGTAGGTCGAAACGTTGCCTTACTAATATAGTGTTATTCTGTGCCATGCATTATTTTAATTTATTTATATCTTGTACATTTAGCCCTGCAGAAGACCATTGATGTAGGTCGAAACATTGGCTTACCAATATAGTGTTATTCTGTGCAATGCAATATTTTTATTTATTTATATCTTGTACATTTAGCCCTGCAGAAGACCTTTGATGTAGGTCGAAACATTGGCTTACCAATATAGTGTTATTCTGTGCAATGCAATATTTTTATTTATTTATATCTTGTATATTTAGACCTGAAGAAGACCTGTAATGTAGGTCGAAACGTTGGCTTACCAATATAGTGTTATTCTGTGCCATGCATTATTTTAATTTATTTATATCTTGTACATTTAGCCCTGCAGAAGACCTGTAATGTAGGTCGAAACGTTGGCTTACCAATATAGTGTTATTCTGTGCCATGCATTATTTTAATTTATTTATATCTTGTACATTTAGCCATGAAGAAGACCTATAATGTAGGTCGAAACGTTGGCTTACCAATATAGTGTTATTCTGTGCCATGCATTATTTTAATTTATTTATATCATATACATTTAGCCCTGCAGAAGACCTGTAATGTAGGTCGAAACGTTGGCTTACCAATATAGTGTTATTCTGTGCCATGCATTATTTTAATTTATTTATATCTTGTACATTTAGCCCTGAAGAAGGCCTGTAATGTAGGTCGAAACGTTGGCTTACCAATATAGTGTTATGTTATTCTGAGCCATTTAATTCATTAATTGAGAATTTAATCCTGAAAGCAGTGGAACTGGGCCTGATGAAACATTTGAGCTGGAAGAGGATAGGTCCCCAAAGCTTTTCCCCCAGGGAGAACTGAATGACTTAGTCAGAGACTTGAATCTCACAAAGGATGCAGCAGAAGTCCTAGGGTTAAGGTTAAAATAAAAAAACCTTTTGGCTCCAGGGGTTGTATTTGCATGGTATCGACATCGTGAACAGGAAATTGCATATTTCTTAAAAAAAAAAGATTTTATGGTCTATTGTTGTGATATAAATTCTTTAATGGGGTTTTTATGGAATTTAATACTCTTTGAAGACTAGCTTAAAAGATGTTGTTCTTCATAATAGGAATAGATATGCATCTATTCCTATAGTTCATTCTGTGCATTTGAAAGAAACTTATCAAAATCTAAAAATTGTCTTAGAAAAAATTGAATATCAAACTCACAAATGGATGGTCTGTAGTAGTAGCATCAAATAGCATCTAAGTTATCAAAGATTGGCCCCAAGAGCAGAGTTAAAACCTGGCTCTAAGAACGTGATAAATCCTCCTTTGTTGGACCCTAAAACTGTGTTGCTTCCACCCTTACATATCAAACTCGGGTTGATGAGCCAGTTTTTAAAGCTTTGAATCGCGAAAATCTTTGTTTTCAGTATTTAGGAAAGAAGTTTCCAAAAGTCACATCAGAAAAAATAAAAGCTGGTATATTTGTTGGTCCCCAAATCCGTTAGATTTTTAAAGACCAGAAGTTTAAGAACACCATGAATTCTCTGGAAAAGGAAGCCTGGCTAAGCCTCAAAGCTGTGGTGGAATGATTTCTAGGCAATAAGAAGGGCCCAAATAAATATGTTGAAAGCACAATTTAAGATTTAAACATCGATTAAAAATTTAATAAATGCAGTATTGTGTTACCAAATATACAACACGATTGCTGGAAAAAGAGAAATGGACAAACACTTGAGTTTACACATTTTCAAGGCCATATACCTATATACTTTTCTCTATGGTAGTGAAAGCTGGGTCCCATTGGAGAAGCACTGGAGCAATTAACAGCCGCAGAAATCAGATACCTGAGGAGAGTGGCTGGTCGAACCAGATGAGTAGAGGTTGAAAAGAGGCAGCTGAAATGGTTTGGCCACCTTTACCGAATGCAGGGAGATCCGTACCCGAGAAAGTTCTTTGAAGCTAGGCCAACTAGAAGACGTCCAGGCTAACATGGATGGACCACATATCCAAGCTGAGACAACAAAGAGGACAAGGCCTGAATGCCATGAAGGCCCTGGCCAGGAACCGGGATGCGTGGTCCCGGCACATCCACGCTGAAAGGCACAATGAGGAAGAAGAAAAGGATATAAATAAAATGATGAAGGTTGAAAATAAAACGAAATTGGCAAATAACACATTCATATTCGGACGAATGAATGGTTGGAATCTTGAATAATATTATATTATAAACACGCTAATTAAAATTAAAAAACATATATTTATTTATAAATTATAAATTAAAAACAAGTATTTAATAGCTTATCTAAATAAGAGAATTTTAAAAGTGACAGCATACTTCTTGATGGGCAAAGGAGACAGTCTGAGCCCTCTGTTCTTCATCATATTCATGAATATAAAAAATAAATATGTGAGAGAAGAACAGCAAGTGTATCGATTGGTTATTGGGAAGACTCCAGGGGACTACAATAATGGGGAGGGACAGAGAAAAATGCAGATCCTGGGGTAGAATAACTCGAAGCAGAATGGAACTTGGAGGAAGTAAAGGAAGAAGAAAATGAGATAGGCAGGATTCCAAACCACCCAATGAGGTTCTGCCTGTGGTTTCGTTACCCATTTTTTATTGTGGATGGTTCGCTTCACTGAATCCAGTAGCAGAAATGGATGCCTGCTAATGGAATCAGTTTAGCCCTATTAAACCACCGAGACACTGTATCAGATACAAAGTATCAATCAGATTGATACAACCTTACCCATCCCAACTCTTCACTTCAAAATAATAATGGAAGAGGGGCTTTACACTGTCTTAGTGAGGCATGGCAATTTTCCCGACGTTTCACAACATCAGTGGTGGGCAAGTGTTGTAACTAATTGGACAAATGGTTTTCTTATGAATTATATCCTTTACATTGAACTAGGATTGTCCCTGGCAAATAGTTCGTAGTTCTATTTATCCTAAAAGAGTGTAGAAAGAAATTTAAAAGTCAGTTACTCTCACCATTAAACTGTTGCGTCAGATACTGTTTCACAGCTACAGTAATTAACTAGACATAATTATGACATTATGATCGCTCTGAAGACATAATATTTATGCTGGAAATATGCAGTTTATTCTACAAGTTAAATTGTTAGAAAATAAGAACTATTATGGTGAAATGAAGGTGACTAGTTCAGGGATCGTTAAAGTGACAATTTTTTTTTTTAATGAATGTTGATGTTATTTTTTTTTTCTTAGTCCTGATGATGACCTTAAGTTAGGACATAAACATGGTTTAATATAATGAAATACATTTTTAATTATTAGTGTATACTTCTGTTGATCGCATCCCTGAACGTTTACTACATTACTCAGGATGTAATGTATCTCTACGGTACACATATTTTTTTCATAGTCATGTCATATAACTGTAATATAAATGTGATGAAATAAATTCTGAAAATGCGTTTTTGACTAGAATTTTAGAGAATTATTCAAATAATTTTAACCTTAAGAAATCCGTCTACAATTCTGAACAGATGGAAATCTGTCGGAGATAATTCTGAAGAAATAGGTGGTTGTGTTAGGGCTTCATTACCCAGCTCGTTTAGTTTCTTCTCTGTCGGTCGTGAACCATGAGGTCTGGCATTGTTGTGTAAGAGTACAGGTCCCTTCAGATTAAACAATGCAGGTTGTTTTTTGAAAAGTTTTCGTTAGAGTATGTAAATATTCCTCCAGCACGATGTAGCTGAGATGGTTTCACATCTGTGTAGAAAGGAGAAACGAATTATTTATGAATTAATCTGTGTCACCATCTGAAAATCTCTGAAACCAACATTCGTATGCTTTCATGGTAATATTTGATGGCATATTAAACAATGTTAGAATAATTGTTTTGATAGTAAATATTATCAATAAGCCCTTATAACAAGTACCATCTGTAAGTATATACATGTTAAAAAATATAAGTCTTATAATTCTACTTTGAATTTTAGAAATTATAAAACCAGGCATTTCACATGGAACGATCCAATATAAAGGTTTGTAAATGTATGAAAATTTATTGTGTCAATGCATTCCACGGCCTAGGGTGTATAAACCTAAATATCTCTATGATACAGTGCATGATGAGATGCATCGATGCAGAGTGCACAATGCATAAGAATGTACGATGCACAGCTGGAGATCAGGCCGCAGACGGATGTGAACTGGTTTGGATAGGAAGGGTTAGCCTCTCCTGTGGTCAGTTGCCTTCAACCCTTCGGTATCTCTTTGGTTCGACCCTTAATTATAGTTATCCTATTTCCGATAGGGACATCTGTCGAATCGACAAGAATAATAATAATAAACAACTTGGTGAACCCGAAGGCTCGATGCCAACGCTACCTATAGCCGCTTAGAAACCTCCGTCCACGGACTAAAACCCAAATCCCAAACAACTATTAATTCTGGAAATGGCCATAAAACATGAAATCAAGCTTTTATAAATTATTTATTCTGTTAACGGACGTGAATGAAAACTATTGTATCAACCAGCCACAATGATGTAAAACCAAGCAGTTGAGAGTGATCTCGGCCAAACTACCTCCCTGCACAACAGTAACAGTCTCTACTATCTAATGAACAAATTTAAGATTTTAATAATGTCCTCTTACTTTATCTTCCTATTATTAAAAAAAAAAAATATAGTGATCATGCTCATCGTCTAATATTTTATTATCTATACTCGAAAAACTAACTATTTTCACACTTAATATCTAACTATATGGTAAATGAAATGGTAGAGAAGACTTTTTTTTTGTGGCTGTATAATATTTTTTGGATATTTTTTCTTTCATTTTATACTATGATTCTTTTAAGGCCGCGTATCCACTATGTTCGCGAATCAACGGTGCTCCCTGCTCCGCGTTCCTTGCTAACGTAGACGTGATTTGTAACATGGGGGAACAAGAAATACTCCGCTATGTTCAGGAGAATCTCGAAGGAACAACATTTCATCCGAGTCCGTGGCAAGCGCAGTCTAAATTTTAATTAATTATTTGACTAAAAACTACAGAAAAACTCGTTTTTGTAGCTAAATTGTATGTAGAGAGAAGCAAACGCGAGTTACTGTTGGACCTAAGATACCAAGAATTGAGTGGGCACTACAATAATTTTCCGCAAATGTCTTCATCTAATTTCAAAAATCTTTTTAACATGGTGGCACTGTCCATCCAAAGATTTCCGAAGAAAAAGAAAATATACGGCATAGGTACTTGTAAAGTTTAAAACTAACAGCAGGTACACTCTAATTTTTATTAAAGAAAGTAAAATGATGAATGGAGATCAGTACTTTTTTGTAGGGGCATTTGTTATAATTTTAAAATTAGACTAGGTAAAATTTGTATAAGGGAGGGGTGTGGCTCATTATGTAAAGCTTGAGTTGCTGTGCCGAAGGTCTCAGGTTCAAATCCGGTTGAAACATATAAATTATTTAATCCAATAGTAGCCACGGGCCCTCCTTTATCTCACCCAGCCTCAATAAAATGGTTACGCTTAATTGCGGAAGAACCTCAACGGTTGAGCGTGATCTCGGGAAAATTACCTTACTGCACAACCGTTGCCAAAGAAACATTACATCCTCTAGGCATGTATTTAACCCAAAACCCTACTTGGGTTGTAGTGGTGCAGATTTTTTTAATACAGTAGAATCCCGATAATTCGTATGGTCAAGGGACTGATGGTTTGGTACGAATTATCGGGAATACCAATTATCGGGAGTACAAAATAAAAAAACGTACTGATGAATTTTTTTTAATCTATTGAACCATAAATCGCTTGTACGAAAGTCTTCAATTCCCATTTTTCTGTGAAAACTCGGGCTTTTTCCCTTCAAATATTACCAACTGGTAAATTTGAATTCCTTGCTTGTACGAACCACTTTTTTAAGTTCTCTACAAGTCTGGGAAGTGATTTTGTCCTTGTTCTTCAGGATTGATGTGATCGTGGAACCAGGGACGATGAAATGCTTGGATACGTCAATTAGCTTACAGCCACTGGTCACGGCGTTTATGATTTGTTGTTTCTCTTCAATAGAGAGGCTAACGTATTTTGGAAGTATGATTACGTGTCACAACGGTAACAAAAACGAGACTGAATCGTAAATAAAAGTGTGATTCTAAGAAAAGCTTAATCAAATTCCTAGAACTCCCCCTCTCTACTCCTTTAATTTCATTTGAGTGAAAACAGTACGAATTACTTATGAGATTTCTTAGAAAACTTGTCTCTCTCACTCGCTCCCCCGTAAAAAACGATAGGATCTACTGTGCCTCTAAACAATACAAACATATTTGTGTATAAAAACAAATACAAATTGAGTGATTTCCTAGAAAGCATTTATTCTCATTCTGCTACCTGGCATATCTGCTTCACTGTTCTCTCCCTCCCTTTCGAAAACAGTACTAAGTAACGAGATTTTAAAGCTGGAAATACGAATTATTTGAAGTTGTAAGTGACCTCGAGCATAAAAATAATACGAATTACCGAGGGGTCTGAAATGCATTGATTTTATACCATTTATCGGGATTTTCTCTAGGGACCGGCAAATTTGTACGAATTAACCGGAAATACGAATAATCGGGATACGAAATATCGGGATTCCACTGTAGTAAAATTTGAATAATTTTCAAGTTTTGAGCAATAAATAATCAGATAATAATACAAGCAGAATCCGAAGTGTTGAGGCCAAACTTGAATGGTATTGCTAATTTTAATTTATTTGAACTAGATATTAAGTAAGGACAGTAGGCTTGTTTATGTAGGAGCTAAATATTCAATACGGAAACGAATTACGTATATATAACAGCAACACACGCCGGCTGACGCCCGACTCACAACAGTGATGAGTTTTTTCTTATCTATAATTATTTTCTTTCGAATTAAAATTGCCTTCATTAGCTTTCTCTTGCATGAAAATGTTATTTCTTTTAGGTTTTAATTACAATTATTTGTGTCACATTACAATTTATTTTTATTAGTATTTGTTTCGTATGAAGTATAATTTTTTTTAGGTTTTAATTACAATTTATTTTTATTAGTATTTGTTTCGTATGAAATATTATTATTGTTTATTTTTGTTCTTTAAAGAAATATTTACTTTGCATCCACAATAAATATCTAATGTAATTTTTTTTATATAAAGTCTGATTGTTTATATTTTGTTTTTATTTTATCTAAAAATAGCCTTTGCACTAGCCAGCCATCACATATTTTGGGTTGGGCAAAAGTAAAAGCCCCTTTTGAGCCCCTAAACCACGCAACATTTATTGGTCCTCCGGGGTCGGATCGTGCACAATTTGGCTTTTTTCAACGTCATATAATTATTATTTTACATACAGTTTTGTTATATAACATTATATATTATACTATTATATAATATTATTTCCTTGCAGAACAAATTTATAGGGGCCTTAAACGTGTTTTTCAACATCTCGTTCCCCAAATTATTTTTCTTTGCAGTTTTGACTTCGTTTTTGTCCTTTATTTAAATAATAGAATTATTCCATTGCGTATAAGATACAACATGGAAATCTTAAGTCCCGATAAGTTGGCCAAAATCATCCCACTACAAACAAAATTACAAAGTGTAGGACATAGGATAAATTCCATTACGGAGCAAGGACGCTTATATGCAACGGACAATTCATAGCTATTTTTTTTCAGGGTATGTACAAGGAGCTTAAACCCTTCTTTGACGCTTTTAATGCCTTGGACAACATCATAGAGATTATGGCTGCATAGGGAGTAACGGACGTTTTTCCCTCACAAGCTGATAAATCCCTGCGCCTAGCAATCGAGCGTTATTATTACGAATCCTGCGCAATTTATGACCATCATATGAACCCTACACCATCAGCGATCAATGGCAACAATGGCACAAAATTCAAATATTAGCGCGCTAAATGACTCCAGAACAGTCAGAGCTAGACTTCCTCAAATAAATTTACCTTCCTTTAATGAGAATCAAGGGGATTGGCCTTTGTTTCGAGACACCTATCGGTCATTAATCCATGATATCTATAAAACCGTATTAGAAGTAAATTTTTATTTATATAAGATTTTCCGTCTGCCCCCAGTGTTCATGTTTATGTTACACGGGCTGTCCACACTAGCCCACGCACCCCCCTTTGACTTCGGGCAAAAACCGACAGCCGGCGGAGCGCTGATTAACCTTCACAAACTGCTACACGCTCCGCATCCGGCGGGGACTAACGCGGAGCGCCGGTGTTACACGAACATAGTGGATACGCGGCCTAAGATACATTTAAATTTGTCCAATGGTAATTGTTTTTAATTAGAGAGTGGTCTATTTGGTACAGCAAATCTATTCATATACATAAAATGCTTTGTCCTGAATGACTGATCAACACAGCCTAAACTAGGGTTGGGCGATAGACAATAGTTATCGATAGATAGACTCTATCGATAGTGTCGATCATCGATGGCCACTATCAATAGTGTCGACTAACGGTGGATCCTTTTTACCTTCAAGTTTTGAAACTCTCGGAATTATGCTGACGAGGAAAAATAATAAAATATTGCACGATGAGCATGATCACTAATTAATTTTTCTTCTATGACAATCAATTTTTGGATATTTTTTTCTTTCATTGTATAATTATTTAATCTGTTAACTTACAGAGTAATTATTTAATTATTATTACTTATCAGTTGTATTCATGTTATAACAAAGGAAAACTCATAGTGACTACAGTTTATTATTAAAAGTGAAATTAAAAATTACTTTAAAGCTGTATTATTAACCCACATATATGAGGATATGATTATTATTAATAGTCATATATATATGAATACTTTTCATCTACGGACAATCCTCTGCAACATACAAACTCATTGAACCAGAAGGTCGCTAAAAAGTTTTACTGTATCAAATAAATTAAACATGCATTCATTTTTAAATTAATATAAAACTGGACTTTAAATCTTTGGATTTTTATATATATTGGGAAAAAACCATCCTCCAGTCATCTTAATCAATCTTTTAAAATAAATTTTCTGCATCGATACAACAATTATACATAACTTTAAAAAAGTTATAAGTCTAAAATCTGCAAAATAATAACAATTATAATAAGAAAAAATAGACAATTTCAATAAAATTGTCCCAATAACTAGTAAAATTAAATATAGATACCTCACAAATGCATATTTATATCTAAAAAATTGTTATATATTTTATTGGGGATTATCTATCCTCCATGGTCAAATTATTAATATTAAACTGATATAAACTTTGACCTTTGAAGTACTAGATTAGTTGTATATATTCATGAACTATTTATTTCACTGTATTTAAAATTATTTATGTACTAAAATATTTTAAAATATATAAAAAACAACACAAAAAAAGAATCTTCCCCTTCCTCGGTATACCTTCCAGTGTGGAGGAGCCTCTACCCAACTGTGCCAGTCCTGTCGGTCCTGTCCCAACATCATCATCTGATCCAAGGTTTAACCTTTAAAAATAAAAATAAAAACTTTAATTGTTAATTATCTCAACTAAGAAAAAATTACAAGCATGTTTAGAAAAAATCAATAGCTTAAATAAAAATTGACATACTCTAATCAGTAATAAAGGGAGAGGAGTGGCTCAGTGGTAGAGCACTGAGTTGCCATGCCGAAAATCCTGGTTCAAATCCCGCTGCAGGCCATGATTTCTAATTAGTCTGTTTGTAGCGGGAGGTGGATCATATAGGATCTAGGACCCTCCTGGGACACACCCAGCCTCTATAAAATATTATAAAAATAGGGTACCCAATTATAAGGGGGAAAAATCTGGCGGTTGAGCGTGACCTAGGACAAGTCACCTCCTTGCAGAACCGTTGTCCATGAAACAGTACAGTCTCTACCATGTACTGAACCCCAGACCCTTCATGGGTTGTAGTGGTACAGGTTTTTTTTTTTGTTAATCAGTAATAAATGTAAAAAATGGAATTATAAAATTAAAGAAATCAAAATAATAAACATTAAAATTAAAGCAATAAACCCAACAATTTGTCCTTTAAAAACCCATATAGTAATAATAAGATCTCAGATAAGTATAAAACTACAATATACACCAATAACATAAAAAGGAATGGTATTCTACTAAAAAATTATTCAATATTTTTTATTATTATAATAACCTGAACATAAAAGATAGAGTGGTCAACTTACCCTCAAGAACAATACCTAATAATATTATCAATTTGTTAAGTTTAGGCGATAATTTTAATTATGACCCGATTAATAAAAAAATTAACATATTTCAGATGATAGCAGACGTGGAATCTCTCTCTAATCACATTTTGAGACACCCTGGCCCACAAAAATGGCTTAAGGAACACTATTAGTAAAAATATTTTAAATAGAGAAAAAAATAAACACAATAAACCAATTCACTAAACTTATTAACAATGTTCTCATAATACAAAAACAATTTTTACAAAGAATGAGGATCAATGTATCATCAAATCAGACAAAACTAAACAGTTGGTAATAATAACTAAAATGGATTATAAGCAAAAGATTTTAGATTTATTAAATAACAAAGATACAAAAGTAATGAGAAATGACCCTTGTCCTCTTCTTCGACATGAGAACAGTGTTCGTGAGCCAATTCTTGGCAATCAGAACATTGGATCCAACCTTATCCAGCCTTGGAGTCGACGTACAGTTCATTACAAAATATGTAGGTTTTTCCTTCATCTGTTTCATCTTCAGACGATTACGGCATGCATTCTTGGCTCCTTCCTGACGGTCTGTTACACTTTTCTATGTTTTGACTTTCAAGATGAGGATTAGGCGTTATTTGGATTCTTTTGTAGGCCTACTTTGGTTTAGCTGGACCTCCAAGTTCATTTTCTTCCTCTTTTCCACGTTATAAGCGATTTTTACGAAGAGGAGGATTTTCGTTTAATTATACACATTAAATGATAAGCTTCGTTTTTGAGCTTATTTTGAATTTTTTTTTTGCGATGTAAAAAATTGTTTACTACCTTTAACGGTTTCACCCGCGTTGAATTTAGACTATAAATAAAAGTTTTTGCACTGTTTATTGTTTCACTGATTTTATTTCCAAACTCTTTTGGAACTTTTTAATACAATTATTTTGCATGTAAATAGTTTTTGTTTTTTTTTAGCAGCAAAAAAGATATAGACGAAAAGGTAATAAGAGGCAGAAAAGTAATTAGGGCTTTAAATTATGTTCTCTGGAGTAAGGACGTCATGATAGAGACATTCCTAATGACAGAATAAGGGAAGCAGTAAACAGACCACTTAACATCCTGTACTCAGTTGGAACGAAAAAACTGAGTTGGTATGGCCATGTTTTGAGGATGGCGGACGACCGATGGCCTAAAAGGGTACTGAAACATGTACCATCGGAAAGGGAGAAGAGAGGTCGGTCATAAAAGAGGTTTGCTGAAATTTTTCCTATCCTTCATTGGAAGGAAATTTTCTTCTTTCTACCACAAATAACGTATTTTCAGGAATTTCTTGTATTCTGTCCAATTTTACATAAATCCTGGGTAATGCCGAGTCTCTTTGTTGCTTGTTTGATTTTTTACTGTTTATCTGTGGTTGAATTCGTACCCCATAATTTTACTGAAAATTCCTTGTTTAATCTCTTCTCCCTCAATCCTCTACATGAGTCCATAAAACTGAGTCTTCTTATCTTCATATCTGTTTCCAAGTCAGGCACTACACTGTGAATTTCTCAATTGGATTTTAGCTTGTATGTATCCTTCTAGTGTTAATTCGGACCCATGGATTCTCTTATGAATCCATCTCTATATTTTCAGCACTTTTTTTAGAGTGGGAAAGCACAGTCTCTGTCACATACAATAAGATGATGATGACACAGGTTTTACCATTGTAATATATTGCTTGATTTCGGCCATTTTGGTGAGGCTTATAATTATCAAATTATTAAAAAAGAATAATTTATTTCTATATAGAAATGTAAAAACCCTTTATTTATTACAATCAATTGTTTCAATTGACCTTACATCATGCTCTACAAAAATTTATATTTGTTTTCATACATTTTTAATTTACTTACATATTATGTATTCTAATTAAAAATTTATTTATTGATATTTACAACTGTATTACAAGAACACATCAAGTAAATAGGCTATGTGATACATAATGACATGAGTTAATGGCAAGTAGAGAAACTACTCACTAGTAGTACTCAAATCACTAGTTCCATTAAGAAGGTCACGTGGCCATCTTCTTTTCAGACGCTTCGGAGGATAATCGGGAATCGAAGGGGAAGCTAGGTTTGAAACTAGAGGGTTTGAGTGGGAATGAAATTTCTTATGAAAGGATAGATAGCTGGTTCGGGCCAAATCAGCAACAAATGGGACATTAAGGTCTTTATGGATGACTTTATTCTTAATAAAATAAGGAGCGTTGAGGATTTTACGAAGGATTTTGGATTGTAGGGATTGGATTATGTATTCTTAAGTTACAACTATCATGTTTAAATTGAAGGATAATATTATGATGAGCTGAAGGTAACTCAAAACATATTGTGGTTAAATTGCCGATTTTGTAATTTAATTTTAACACAATTTTAGTTTTAAACATCGATCAAAAATTTAATGAATGCAGCATTGCGTTATCAGGAATTAAAGTGGTTACTAGCACTCCACTTGTTTCTTTTTACTATAAAAGAATTTTTGTTATAATTATATTTTTATTGATTATTGATTTCTATTTTTAGCGTGTTTTTTTTTTTAGTTTTAAACAATTATTAATCTATACATTATATAAAATTTTCCTTGGTGATGCAATCTCCCTGCCTTATATACGCTAGGGGAACATACTAACCTGCTAATGCTTACTATTAGCACTTAGCACTGGACAAGTACTTAGCTATTAGTACCAGTACTGTGCTTTTTTTTCCCTCCGTCCTGGGACGACCCCTAATGAAATTCAGTCAATTCATTAAAGACCATCCGTTGCACCGCCTTCAGGTGCTTGTGCTGTGTGCTTTGTCCTCCATTGTACTGCTGTGTTCACAGCCCAGTTGTTTCTCCGTGCCTTTGTTTCGTCCATTTTGACCTGAAGTTGAAATATCAAGTTGATTCTTGATATTTCCAAATAATTGTTGGTATAGATTAATAAAGGGAATACAATAAAGTTATTTATATTAATAATAATATAATATTAGTCGAACTAATAAACTCGGGAAAGAAAATGGTTCGGATGGAAGTCAGGGAAATAATTTCGTAAATAGGATTTAACTATTTATTTGAAAGTTTCGAATCATTTTATTATCTTTCCTTGAAAAACTAATTAGTTTCACTTTAATATAACTGTGGAAATATGCAATACCGTTATTCCTAAATGTACGGTATTCGTTATTCTGAATTTTTGGAAATTTTATATTTCATTGTATACTATGATTCTTTTCAGATTTATGTTATCATAAAAAACCGTGGTTATTTATGGCATCGTAAGCTATTAATCAAACATTACAGGACTAAAAGTAAAAAGAACCTTTTTATCTCTTTCGTCGACTTTAAGAAGGCATATGAATCGGTAGACAGGAAAACGCTACTTGAGGTACTAAAAGAATACGGAGTTGACCAGAAGACTAGAAAATTGATAAGGCTAACGATAACAGGGACTGAATCTAAAGTTAAATTCCAGGAAAGTATAAGCGAACCATTTCAGATCAAAACGGGACTCAGACAGGGAGACGGTTTGTCTCCAGTGCTTTTTAACGTGATACTGGACAAGATCATGAAGGAGCTTTGGAAAATCAACAATTCAGGTGCAACCCTAGGGACTAAGAACAATCATGTCAAAGTTAAATGCCTCGCATATGGGGACGACCTTGCCCTTTTAGCAGAGACAGAAGAAGAGGCAACTGCTCAAATAAGCACCCTCTCGGAAATAGCGAGGAAAGCAGGCTTACAAATATCTTTTGAGAATACGGAACTGATGACCATAGACTCGGGTTTTAAGAAGAAAAAGGTTGAAACTAAATACGGGAAAATTAAAGTGACGCAGAGATATAAATACCTTGGGGAAATCATATGCAGCAATGGGTCGGATGGAGAAGGTTTTAAGGAGAAAGTCGCCAAATTGGAGAAATTAAGCTTCGCCACCAGTCATTTTTACAACAAGAAGAACCTATCTGTTAAAGCTAGGATACGACATTATAACACAGTCATCAGGCCGGTTATACATTATGTAACAGAAACCTCTTGTCTTCCCAGCCTAGAGAGGTTTCTGAAAATAGAAAGAAGAATTCTCAGAAGAATCTATGGACCTAGAAGAACACCTGAAGGATACAGGTTGAGGTCGAATGAAGAAATTTATAGGGAAACAACGGACTAAGTGACTGATGTTAGGGTGGGAAGGCTAAGGTTCTATGGACACATGATGAGGATGAATCCTGAAAGACTCAACCATAAAATTTTTCACCGAATCCACTGTCACAAAAATGCAACGGGATATTTCAAACAACTTAGGGATGATATGGACCAAGTGAGGTTAACAGACCGAGATTGTTTTGACCGAGATGCATACAGAAGGACGCTCAACGGTATAAAGGTTCTTGTGGGAAAAAAACGCCCCAAAAAGGGTCTTGCGTGGTCTGAGGAGAGAAAACTTAGGCACTCAGAGCTCACGAGGGACATATGGGAAGATTGGAAGCGGATGAAGAGGAAGCATTAGCTGTGATATTCGCGTGGTCTTTAAGGCCTTTTCGTGGGGAAAAAACTAAACAAAAAAAACGGTGGGGTGGTAGGGATTAATTGTTGTAAATATTTCATTGATTTATATTGCTAATAGTAGAGTCATTATGGAAATATCTTGAAAACCACTCCACTTGTTGTTTTTTTTACTATAAAAGAATTTTTGTTATAATTATATTTTTATAATATATTTTTATTGATTATTGATTAGCACTTAGCACTGGACAAGTACTTAGCTATTAGTACCAATACTGTTCTTTTTTTCCGTCCGGGGTGCTGGGACGACCCCTAATGGAACTGTCAGTTCATTAAAGATCATCTGTTGCAGCGCCATCAGGTGCTTGTGCTGCTTGCGTCCTGTGCTGTGTGCCTTGTCCTCCATACTGCTCTGTTCCCAGTCAGAAATTAAAGTTATTATTAATTATTAATTTAATATAAATTAAGTAATTTATTTTCTGTTACGTATTCTACAAAGGATACGATGGGTTTGTGATAACTAAAATAAGAAATATTGATTGAATTTTGTAGAAATGAGTAAAATTGAATTTTACTTATATATTTAGAAAAAAAACTCCATCAATTGTAGTTCCGTATTTAATTGTTACATTCATTTTTATTATTTGACATATTTAAATCCAATGTGATCTTTAAAAAATCAATTAAAGGCTTTGTGAAGTTTCTTGTGAAAAAACTATATTGAAATCTCTACTCAAGATCATAGGCAATATATCTAAGTTCCGATTAAGCAAAGCAGACCTTGCTGCTGTATAAATGATTAAATTTTCATGGATGAATTCAATTATTTTATTTACACTTTGATTAGGTAAGATGTAAATGGTAAATGCTGAGCTTCTTCACATTTTTTTTCACGATGGGTTGTGCAAGCTTGCATTAACTAATTTCCTCTTTCGTTTTAATTCTTCATCGAGTTTGTTGTTTAGATCCATCATCGATTTTGCAATCTGAAACAGTATTAAATTATTCATACGCATATTATTGTAACGTTAAAACGCGATGCTAAATAGCTGGACGGTATGAACTCGAGGTTGGCCATTGAGCAAAGAAAACAATACGCTCTAGATTTTGAAAGCTGGATACCTAAAAAATCGGTCTCTCATCGTCATCATTGATAAATCCGGATTTAACTTGAATTTAACAAGAAACTGGGCTAGGTCAAAAGATACCACGAAAGCTATTGTGACTACGCCGACAGTACGAAGAAGGAACACAATTCTCGTCCTGGCTATCAACAACCAACAGGTCGTTCACTTTTTTTTTTATAGCTTCTGGAACTTGTAATAGTGATTTATGTTGCCAATTTTTGTTTCAATTGCTTGAAAAACTTGATCAGGTTCCCTTCATCAACAGTATTTTAGTGATGGACAATGCAGCTATCCACAAAACTGAGCAGGCTAGAGAAGTTATGGCGCGATCTTCGCATATAATAAAATACCTGCCACCATATTCCTAATGGTTAATCCGCTAGAATATGCTTTCTCAAAAGTAAAATTAAAAGCAAGAGCGATGTTGTCTTCTGGCAGAGGAATACAGAACTTGAAAGAGGTAATCCTAATAAGTACGTCCCTATAAGTATATCGTTAGAATATGTAATAATTTAATACATCCAAATCTGTTTCCAAATATATGTATTATATCCAAATATATGTTATATGATTTCCTGACAATCATGCCGCGATATCTTACAAATTATGAAATTGGTTGAAAACATTATGAATATGATTGGTAAAATTATGAAATCAGTTAAAAAAATTATGAATTTGGTTGACAAAATTATGAAATTGGTTGAAAAAATTACGAAATTCACTGAAAAAAGCTATACTATATATATACATATACACGAAGTGACTTACCTGTATAGGTAATACACTATACGATCGAATCACTCTTTATAATAATAATATTTATTTTTTAATATGGGAAAGTAAAAGCTAACAAATAATAAAAATGAGGTTAATTCTTAATTATATTATATATTTATGTCCATCTATATATAATTAACTTTTTTAATTAATTATATATAGATGGAATATTTATAATTCCATTATAAACTTATTTATTTTGATTGATTGATTTTGATTATTTATTTAAATAAATTAAAGCCATATGTGTATATAAATGTGAAGTGACGTACCTATACGATCGAATCACTGTTTATAATAACAGTAACAATAATTGTGTTTTTTATAATGTTTAATGATAATGTTTTTTTAAATACATAATATTATAATTTTCATAATGATAAACCACTAACTACATACACTAACCTCACAATGTAAACCAAGTAATTGTTAACAAAATCATTATTACCTATCAATAATAACTATTATTGATTGAACTATAATCATTTCGACGCCTTAGTTCACTTTGTGGTTAGTGCCAAAAACAACATTTTACACGAGTCAACATAGATAATAATTTTACATAAGAAATACTGTTCAAGTTTAACCACACAATATGTTTTTGTAACCTTTACAGCTTCTCTATTAATTTATATCATCATATAATCTATGACTTCCTGATCACAACTTTACAATATTATTGTATATATAACAAAACTCATTTTTGAAAAATTTGCACTTATCGCATTTGTGAACTAAGACATCGATTTATAATAACAATTATTACGTAATAATTGAATATACTAAGCACACCGAAGAACAGATGACTATCTTTCTCGAGCGTTTCACCTAAGAGCGTGACGGGTCAGGCAAACTTACTAGCTGTGTGCCGTGCGCCAAAAAAATTTCACTTCAAAAAAATATCTTAAAATTAATTAAATTAAAAAAATTACCTGAACATATGGTAGTTCCGCCTGATCTTGAAATTCTTTTATTTGCTTCTTATACTATGGAGGTTTCGACAATTACTGAGGTAACGCAATTTTTGTCATCTTATTTCGTATGATTTCCTCGCAATTTTTTTAATATTTTGGGATTTAGTTTCATCATGAAATATAAATTAGCCATATTAAAAGCAACAAGCGTTTTGCGGTTTCCTAGGAGCTGTTTAATTTTTTGATATTGAGTTTTATCGCGAGATATAAAATTTATTAAAAGTTTTGTGAAGTGATGCAGTTATAAAGAAAATTATGAATTTAAATTTAAGTATTTAATCTCTAGGTTAATGCGAATAATGGAAAAGACTAGAATGTGAACAGATAAAGTTATAGAGAAAAGTATGTAGGGGAGAGTTGGACAAAACGGGATAACATTCTTGTTTTTATTTAACAACGGGAAATATGTTGGAGAAAACCACATATTATTTTTTTTTTAACTACAACATTTAATGAAGCACACAAAAACATATTTTTAATTAATTTTTTACCGAACCCTTACATATCCCGTTTTAGCATGCTTGGGTTGGACAAAACGGGATAGGGATTAATTTGTTTAATTTGTTGTGCAAAACTAACTTAAAAGCATAATTAGGTGATAGAAAAGTGTAAAGCAAAAGTTCCGCTTGAAACAACTATGTCTTCAGTAGTAAGGGACTTAATATAAGAGTTTTTTATTTACAAAATTGGAAAGAAGAGCTTTAATTTAGCAGAACAAAATTCGCATAAAAAGGTGTTGTCCTCTTCTTCGGCATGAGAACACACTTCGTGAGCCCATTCTTGGCAACCAGAACATTGGATCCAACCTTCACCAGCCTTAGAGTCGACACTTTATTTTAAGGTTTATTACACTTTTCTATGTTTTGACTTTTAAGATGAGGATCAGGCTTTCCTTTGGATTCTTTTGTAGGCCTACTTTGGGGTTTGGCTGGACCTCTTAGCTCTTTTTCTTCCTCTTTTCCATTTCCTCTTCTTACAACCTCCTTTTTTGGAATTTTAAGAGGGATTTCTTAGCAGCCTTTTCTTCAATTTTCTTGGTTCTTCCTTGTAGTTTAATTGTCATTTCTTTTTCTCCCATCTCTAACTCAGTCTTATATGGAGATGATGTCATTACTTCAGTTTTCCTCTTTCTCTTATCAGCCCTTTTTTCAAGTCGATAACAAGATAATTCTAATCATTTCTCCCCTGAGGATGTTGCAGGTTGGTCTCCTGGCAGGTTTGTTGTTGGTCTACTCCTACGATGTCCCTTGAAGAAGTTGAAGGTTGCTCTTGGTCTTTGCTCACATCAGTCTGGTGCCGATGCCTCATTGTAATCCCTCCTTATCCGTATTCCGTCGATCTTTTGCACTAATGATTTTTACTTTTTATCAAAATTTAAGAATTGTATAACAAATGTGATTTTCGAATGAGCTTCTGTTAACGGTGTTGGGTACAAACAGGGCATGGCATCATAAAATGGATAGTAAGTCCTGCAATATATTTTTTCATTAAACTCTATGAAGGATATAAAAAATTCTGAATAATAAAAAAGAAAAAGAAAATTAAATAGAGTGCGATTTTTATGTATTCCAACAAAGATAAAAAAAAAAACTTTTCTTTTCCCATACTAACCACCCTGTTCCCAGCTGAATATCTGTATAAATAAACATGAATCGTTAAATGTGTTCCTAAGCGCAAACTCTAGAAGCCTCGACCAATTCGGCTAATATACTTTTGATATTTTGGTTAATGCGGAACGAACGTTCTAATGGAGAGAAAAAACTTAAAAATGACAAGGGCAATAAAAAAAAAAAACACTTTTCTTGTCCCCTCCTTCCAACGTGTATCGATAACGAGGTCATCAAAAATGATTACTAACCAGCTGTTTTTTTTTTTACTTCTTATTTTTTGACTTCGTTATCGATACATATTGTAAGGAGGGGAATCTTTGATCAAACCATACATTTTGTAGGACAAATATTTTAGATAATTCTCTTGAGATTTAACTAAAAAAAAAACCATTTAGTAATAAATTTTTAAGAATCATCAAATCGACATATTTTATCCTTGCTACCTCTTTTAGCTTCCACAATCGAGAATTTTCACACAGTAAATTGTTAGGCGTCTCATCGAAACGAAGCTATTTATGAAGATTTAGCTTGATACTAATCAAGTTAAAAAATGGACCATGTATCCTGGACTATTTCTTTTCACATACAAACCACTCTGTTCGCAGCAAATGTGTTGCTAAGTGCAAAACTTGAAAACGGCTAGGCGAATTCGATTAATATATTTTTTGATATTTTTATAAGGTGCAACGAACGTTCTTATGGAGAAAAATAATTTTAAAAATAACGAGTGATAAAATAAAAACAACACTTTTCTTTTCCCGTACAAATCACTATGTTCCTAGGTTTCGAATTAAATTTTCGAAAAAATCCTCCTGAAACGAATCCTACCCATAATCGAATCCAATAATCTTTACTACAGTATATTTATAAGCTAGCCTATAAATTTCATCAAATATTGAAAAACAGATAATTAACTAAATTAAACGAATACAAAATTAATAATGCACTCCTTTCCACACCACCACAGGGGTAGAGTGCTGGGGTGCGTTTTTTTTAATGTGGTATCCCCATTAGGCCTAGTCCACATTCCTACCCTACAATCTTCAAGATATAAAATCTTGAAGAAGTTGGAACTACTATAAATCATTTCAGATCTAGTAGTATTCGACGTACGGAGAAAATTTGGGAAACGGGACGAATAAACCTAAATTCGACGAGTAAACCTAATTTTACGACTAAACCTAAATTCGACGAATCCTAAATTACATATTATAAATTAACCTAAAATACATACAATAAAATAACCTGAAATACATATTTTTTAAACCTACTCAGATGTTATAAGGTATTTTTTAACTAATTAAAAGGATTTTCGGAAAATCATTTCAACACCACAATGTCTGCTCAATACCAATCTTGAGTTAGATATAGTAGAGAGATATTTTTTTGAGGGATAACTCGAAATTGGCATGCCTTCAACATGCAATGATGGTGTGATGTCCCGAAAAATATTGAAAAAAATATTTAAACATCACAATGTCTGCAGAATCCTAAGCTTAAGTTAGATATAGTAGAGAGATATTATTTTGAGGGATAACTCAGCTTGGATTTCATTCAACATGTTATGATGCAAGATTAATAAAATTATTTCAATTATATACTAATATTAAATCTAAGTAGGTTTAAAAAGAAAATAAGAAGCCCCAGACATCCCTTCAACTTTGAAGGTGGTCTGAGGATATAATAAAATATAATAATAAAAACAAAACAAAACTTCATGCAATAGTGGTACTCACTTTTTCGAAGATCTTGCTCTCAACTCTCATGTGTACCTAAACCTAAAGTGTAAAGATTTTAAAATATAAGGATAAAAATTAAATTAGCAATGTAATAATATTACTACTCAATGTGAAATTTTAATTTTAATTTAATGAATTTTCAAATATTAAAAAAATAATATTTTTATGAAAAATAATATTTAAATTCTAATTTTATCAATCTATTAATAATTTCAAAATTAGAATATTTTAAAATTTATATACTATATTTAAGATTTAATTAAAAATTTACTATTGCTGAAAAAGTGTTGAGGCGTGTAATGAGAGAGGAGTCTGCAGCTGCAGTCTTGAAGGTCCTGAAGATCCTCAACTCTCACATTAAATTAATAAATTTGATAACTAATGACAATAATTGAATTTAAATAAATGACTTAATTACTTCAATAGAAATTAATGAAACCTTTAAATTTAATAAGTTAAGGGCTATATAATTCTAGTTAAATATCAATATATAATTAAATATTAAATTAATTGAAAATTTGATCTATTTAAAAAAGTCTAATTTGCTGAATGAATTTAATAATTTTATGAAACTGATTGATATGAAATTTAAATTAACTTTTTATGAGATTAAAAAAAATTTAATTTGATAATCATCAAATATTTAAACAACTGACGTAATAGCACTAAATAAAAAAAATAATGATATGAATCTTAAAATATGTGAGAGGAGGTCGCTGCCATAGATATATAAAAAATATATTTCACACTCATGCGTCATGCAAAAATACTGCCCACTAAGGATGTGTGACCTAGCCTACCTAACTTGTTTACTAAAATAATATAATTATGCTATAATAAATTTCTCATTTTAAAGTATTTTAACCATTAAATAAATAATGAAAATAATTAATAATCAATAATAATTTAATTTAAATATATCTAAAAATATTTAGATAGTAAAATACAAATATAAAGAAATCAAAAATTTTAAATTTATTTTGAAAATGATTATTTATATAAATGAATATTTGAATAATTTCACTGAAATTGATATTACTCAGCAAAAAAAATAATATTGTGTCATTTGTTGTTATGTTCCTTGAGAGTGTATATGTATGAAAAAAGCAACATCCACATGCAGTATCCAAAGTGGGCAGGACTGTGACCCAGATCAAAAATTGTTTTAGAAGTTATGGATAATTCATAACAATAAAGTTGTAATAATTTAAAATTAAGTTATAAAGTTTAAATTTTGTAAGACTTATAAGCAAGTTATAATTTATGTAAAACAATCGAAATAAAACAATATGAATCAAATAATTAATTCATTTTTCTAGTTGATTCTTTAATGATTTAATATTGTTCGACTGGGTCACAGTGCTTGCTTAGAACTTGTTCCACTGACTTGGCACCCTACGAGGTGTGATGGCTTCGGAGTCTGGAAGATCTACGAGGTGTAGGCAGTTATCTCCGAAGGCGGCTGCAAATCTTCTTCGTCCTGAAAAAAAAACAGATATATAAAAAACACAATAGGTAACAATAAATTAAATATTAACATGTTAAATTAAAAGTGCCGAGTTGCTGTACCGAAGGTTTCGAATCCCGCAGCTAGCTGATTTATTTTAATTTGTTAGCGCCCAGAGATGGATCCTAAAGGATCTGAACCCTCCTGGGGCTCTCCCATTCTCTTTAAAGTGGGTACCCAAATTATAATCCTTTCTTAGAAAAGGAAAAGGAAATGTTCTTGTACTTAGTCGACCTCACAAAAGCATTTGACAGTGTAAGGGGAGTGATATATTGCAGGCCTTAAGAGAAAAAAAGGATGGATCAAGGTCATAAACGAGATATGATACTCGTACTTGCGGTTGAAAGTGGATATAAGAAAAGGAGGAGTGTAGTAAGATTTTCCAACTGCATTTCTCAAGAAATTGAGAACTTTCGAATCCGGCAGCGATTCACAGCCCCCTACTGTTCATTTAGGCCAGGGATTTAGCTCTTCGGAAGGCCAAGATAAAAATGAGGAAATTTCACCTAGGATATGCCAATCTGAGCACAGACACTGACATTGTTGTTTTCTCGGAGAATGACAGGAACCAATATTAGCAGGTTAAAAGAAGAATTTCTGGCTATAAATATAAGCCAAGGAGAATAATGAGAGTCATTAAAGTCAAAGATAAACTCCTGGAACAAGTGGAGAACTTTAAACACCTGGGAGCAAACTTAAATGAAAATGGACAGATCGATTTGAAAGCGACCGAGCGAATTGGAGCTGTGGACCACATTCCCTACCTAGAAAAAAACATCAGTAGGTCTGGTAAAGTAGATGAGCAAATCAAAAACAGATTCAAAGTAATCAATATATAACCAGATCTACATCAGTGTAGTTGGACACCGAAACATGGTAGAAGAGATGAAGCTCCATATGCACAAACCAGTCTACCACAAATAAACCAGTCTACCAAGCACAAACCAGTCTTCATACCAACAATTACAAATGGGAGTGAAAGTTGGATCATTGGCAAACATATAAGGCGCATTAAAAGTGCAGAAATTAAGTACTTACACAAATTGGTCAGTATAGGATGGACCGAATTAGACAATAAGAAACAAACTGGAATTGCCTGAAACTAAAGACCTCCATTCAAAACAGACAATTGAAGTGGTACGGGCATAGATGAAGAACAGCAATCAAGGAAGGTAATGTAAGCCCGACCACTGAGCAGAGGAGTATCAAGACCACATACAAAGAATAGGAGCAAGAAGGGGGAAAACTCTGGCCTAAATGAAAAGGATATGCTGAAACCAAGAAGGATGGACCCGATGGATAGACGGCTGAAGAGGAGAATAAAGAAAAAACACTAAATATGGTTGTTTTTCGATTACTAATTAATTTTTTCATCGATTTTATGTTTCTTCTACAGAATTCACAAGTCAAACAATTCCTTCCTTCATTGCCACATATTACTCTCTTTCCCATTAGGATAATAATAGTGAAACTGCTTAATTTTGTTTTCCTAAGTCTTGGCAGGCCTCATTATTTTGAAATCCGGTTCAGGGATGATCGCTTTTTTATAATATGAATATTGATGTGATATTGTAGAAAAATATGTCCTGAATATTACTAGTGTGAATTACTAGTGTTTTGAAAATCAAAACATAACAAGTGTTGTTAACAAACAATTAAAATCATAAAAACATAGTTGAATAAAAACTAATTCTTACCTCGCTGTTGGCCGCCTTCTCCTGACACGAAGATCTGCGTTGAATCGGATGACCTACGTTGAACCAGATGACCTACGTCGAACCAGATGGCCTGCGTCGATCTGATGACCAAGCCCGACTTGCGAAGCCAATATTAACGTCTGGAAGATCTTCTGAGTAAGCTGAACATGTAATTCTGTACATGTTCTTGTAGCATTCCGGGTCCCTGTAAATATGAAATTTTAAATATAACGAAAGAGTTGAGCATGAAAATAATAATTATGCAGAAATTGGTATGGGAAGAAGTCTATCTAATTAAACCTAAATATAACGAATTTTTTATTATGGGCCAATTTTTAGTACTGACATTTGGACCATCATAACGGCAAAAAAAATTTAGGTCATGTTATTTTTTTTTCTAGGCCCTGATAATGTCTTAAAACTTAGACCGAAACTTCATGAGAGTAAACAATAAGTACCTATTAGTATATAATTTCATTTACTGCACCCCAATTTATTTCTATATATTTATTAAATTTAAAATTGGCATAGTTAGGAGGGAAATATATACCTCGGGAGAATTTCACCTTAAAACAGGGGAAATTATGTTTACTTCTAAAAATGGTTTGAATTGGTCAAGGGGTGCAGTGAAAGATAACAAAAAATAAGTTTTGCTAATTTCGTGTTACCTTGACTGGACCCCCTGACCAATTCAATCCATTATTAGAATTATCCAGTCAACTACACATTTTCCAATTAAACATAAGTTTACTCATAAAGGTTGGAAATGTGAAGCACTTAAGTGCCATGTCTAATTACAATCAATAAAATAATAAAATGGGTAGGCTCCATATTATGAAATTTTATTGCTAGATATAACTTTATGTTCATCTTTTTTTATTAAGACTTCATTAAAGCTCTAAAAAGGCCAATTTCTCTAATCCTCTTTCCTAGATTAAAGTTCTAATTATTATCCAAGCATGTAAATGAAATTACCTGTCACGATAATTTATAACAAAACAAATCCTGTAACACCACAACCCGTGAAGGGTCCGTGGATATGTACATAGTAGAGACTGTACTGTTTCCTGGACAAAGGTTATGCAGAGAGATGATTTGTCCTAGAACAGTCTCAATTGCCAGATTTCCATAACTCTTGTTTCATATAAAACTCAGAATTATTTTTATTTTCGAGATTATTCAAAAGGAAACAAATGAAGGGTTAAAACTAGTTTTGACTTACTCGAAGTGATGACCTGCGGAACTGGCATTTTTTTTTTAAGTTTTCAACAAAATTTTAATATTTGAATAGTAAATAATTTGCCTATCTAACAATTTTCTACAATTTCAGAAAGAAGAAAAATGGTTTTTGTTTACACAACTTTTTGCAAGAGAAATAGTCAAGTGCTCCTTAGAGGGAGCGGGGAGTGTGAAGTGTTGAGCTGCTAAGCTGAAATCTAGCTGTGGCAGATAAATTATTTAGCCCGTAAACAGCCGCTGATGGACCCTGAGAAATAATACAGACCCTTTTCAGGCCAACCCAGCCTCTAAAAAGTGGGTAACAACGATTTGAAGAAAACTCCGGCGAAAGACAGTCTCTGACAAACTACCTCCCTCCACAACCGTTGTCCTAGAAACAGTACAGTCTCTACCACGTACTGAACCCAAGACCCTTCATGGGTTGTAGTCATATAGTTTTTTATTCTTTTATTTCAATTTTACTTACATCGTTTCTCATCATTATTTTTAGCAACTCATATCCGATTGTTCTACAATAGTTCAAATATCTTAAATAATACCTTCATTTTATTTTATAATTTAAAATATCCGTATTTTTATATCTGGTTAATTACAGTAGATCCTTCGTAGGTTGTATTGATACAAGTTTAGAGTTTACTCATCTTTTCTCCATACTTAATTGCATTCCCCCCATAATTTTGAATTCGATACAATTTTTTTTTTTATTACTTAATTTATACATCCAATCATGTACATATCTAATATTCCAATGAACTATTACAAGAAGAGAAACAGTGAGAATGAACGGAGAAAAAGAAAAGGAAAAAAGTTTTCTTCAATTTTTTTTTAAGACATTCATGGAAAGAGGGTTTAGTACACTTATAAATATATGTTGCAGTATAAAATCAATAATTTTATTGGAATTAAAAAGAGTTAAACATTTAAAAATGTTTAATGTTCAAAATGTTGTATGATTATTCAGGTGTTTAAAGATATTTTAAATTAATGTTATGGTTAATATAGATCGATATCTGTTCCGCAGGTTGTCGATTCGAGTTGAGATACAAGTTTTAACTGTTCATTCGTTTCCTTTTTTATATTCTCCAAAAATATAAATTATCGTAAGCTTTAGCATCGTTAATGTGAGATTTTTGTTTATATTTCCGTAACTATTTCATCAGGTAAAGAAAGTTTCAACAAAAATGTAACATCTATACTTCGAAATGTTCGTTGAAACGTTTATTTCTTGATAAAATAACTACCAACAAATTTTCTATAACTATATTATTTTTCCCATACTAAAAAGTTCATGATAATTTGTATTTTTGAAGAATATTTAAAAAGAAATGAATGACAGTTAAAACTTGTACCTCGAAGTGACAATCAGCGGAACTGATTTTAATATTGATACCAATACTTCATATCCATTCGATAGTATCAATACAGAGCATTCTTCTATATATCATGTGCCTCTTTTGTATCAACAGCCTGAGCTAATAATAAAATAAGTAGTATAGGATTTAATGCTTTGTAAAGAAACCATCAAAAGTTTACTGCAGCATATAAAAAATATTTAAAAGTGATTAAATATGTTATAATTGTGTAGTAAATAGCAAACCTTATATGTGCAGCATTGGTCTTCATGGGTGTTTGCTCAGCATGAAGGCTCCAATGGTTTCCATCGTGACGAATGCCTTCTTCCACTCAATGTGTAGTTTCCACCCTGTTCATTGTACTACAAAGGACCTGATACTCTGTGGAGGTTACTCGAAGAGATTCCAAGATTCCCTCGGCGACAGAAGACTCCTCTCTGGAGACGAAACGATCCGCACTCCTGAGGACCTGGCGAGCCACCTCCTGAAGCCCGTCCCATCCCTCGTGAGCAGCAAGAGGCCCTCGATCCCGCGGGGTGGTTGAAGGGACTCGAACCCAACCCTCCGGTGCTCGGCCCGTGCAGGGAACGGGTCCACCGTCACCGGCTTCCTTCGAGTCCAAAACCTCCGCGGATCTCTCCGACCGCCCCCTCTCCCCCTTTCCTGAATTTTCTTCCCCCCGAACAGGCCCTTCCTCTCGAAGCCAATCCAACTCAAAAAGCTACTGCATTGTAACGGAAGAGTCGAAAGAAGAATGGATCGAGGTATTCAACGATTCGCCGGGTAGAGAATCCGAACCGCGCTATCGAAGTGATGTCACTAGCTGAGCGATTTTCGTGTCATGTTCGCCCAAGAAGAAGAACATCCCACAACTGACTAAAGTTGGAACAGAAATTAAAGAATCTAAATAAAGTTTTCTGCAAATTTCGGAACTTATTTAAAAACGGAACTCAGAAAATTCTTGATTAAAAGAATTCTGATTTAGATCTTAAAAAATTATTATTTTTTTACCGAGTGATCGCGATTTTAAAATTTAGTGACTAAAAACCTATAGCCAATAAAAGTCAAAACTTAAAGTTTACTTACATAATTATTTATGTAAGTGATCAGAATCATTGGCTTTTTAACTATTAGTATATAGGACAAAACCCCATCCTCAGGTGCCAGCAAAAATCAAACCAAATTATCCCTCAAATTTAATATCTCTCTACTATATCTAACTTGGTTTGATTTCCTTTAGCTCCTGAAAAAATGAGGCGTTGAACCGCAACTAATAAAAGCCAATGTTGGGTGAGCTTCGAACAGCTCTAAAATTTTGGGGGTAAAAAATATATATTAATTGTTTTCCACAATATTGATTATATAAAAGCATCTGCTAATTTATATATATTATAACTAAAAACCGGGCAGATGCAGCTAAATTTAGACTGAATTTAAAATGGTGGTTGGTGAGAATTTTTATGTTAAAAATACTGAGGGCATACAGGTTACATTCAGACCCAGACAGGGCTATCTGAAATATAATAGGTCTACAATTTTATCTTCCTGAAATAATAGTATACAAAAATTCAACCACCAAAATAGTAATTCCTGTTACCAACATCGGCAAGTTGTGCGATGCTCTTCTTCCTGTGCGACTGTGACACGAAGACTGCTCAGTTGCGACATCGCTTCGATGACGCGATTCGAGTTCTCAAACACGACGAACCGTGGAATACTTCGATCTCCCCTTCCTTCGAATCTTCCGTTATAACGCAACATCTCAACGAGTAGAAGTAACCTCGACAGAGGGGTTCGGCTCGAAGACAAGAAAATCTGGAAAAAGAAGAAAAGAGCCGGGGGGAAGAGTCAGCTCGAAGTTGAGGACTTGGAGGATCCCGATGGCCATGGATCTGTTCCGAGCTGAGCCGAACACAGAAGTTCTGGGGTCGCATTCTTTCGACTGCTCTGCAGGACCAAGAACGCCTCACTAACTCGCCAGGGAAAGAGCCGAGTTTCAGAAGGTGGCATGCCGGGTCCTCGGGAGAGCGAATCGTTCCGCCTCCTAGGAGGAGTCTTCCGTCGTTGAGTGAATCGTAGAATCACTTCGCAGTTCTTCTGCAGAATACCAAACCCTCTGCAGTACAAGTTTGCTGCAGGCTTCTAGATTCCAAGGATAAGCTTCTGAACTTGACTTGTGTCTTCCAGAATAGATAGCGGGCTTTCTGTAAAAAATTCAAAAAAAAAGTTAGTAAAATAAAACATAATAATTACACAATTTAAAATGAAATGTAAATACATTTTTATTGAAATTTTTATTAAAGGTAATATAATCGCGTTAAGTGATCACATCACTCTCACCAATTTTGGTACATAGTAATTTTTTTTTTAATTAAATAGTTTGAGTTACTTAATCATAATACTAATTCTATATTGACCTTATTTTAAAAAAATATATAATTAAAATCTTATAATTATCCACTTTATAACGTATATTTATAAGTAAAATGTATATTCACTTACTTGGCTTGGTCATCATCATCATCCTCTTCTTCTCCTTAGCATATAAATGTGAAAAGTCAATCCGATTCTTATAGCTACGGCATGTCTTATTTCACCAGCTTCCTTCAAGTACTTCTGCAGTAGATTCTTCAGAATTTGAGCCTGAAAAATAAATTACCATAATTATAATAAAAACAAAATAAATATAATAACAGTAATTAAAATAAAAATTATATTGAATTATATGTAATTGAAATATAAAGATAATAAACAGGTATATTATTCATTTAATGTATATATTAAATAAATTATGGGTACTTGTGTATTAAACCCACCACCTGTAAAGGCCAATGCACAACCAGTTACGTTTTATAACAGTTATATTTCTAACAGTTATCTTGGATAACCATTTTAAATATTTTTATACATAACATGCAATATAATAATAATGGAAACAAATAAATAGAAGAAATAATAATATAATTGAATATGTAACATATATAACAACATAATGAAATATATAATATAAATAAATATAATTATAATAGAAACAAATAATGGAATATATCATCAACAATTTAAAATAAAAACCACCCATAACCATCCCTAACCACCAAACAAACAACAAATCAGCAACAAACAAAAATGAGGATACAACTCTAGAAATAATGAAATATATAACATAAATAAATATTATAATAATAGAAATACTTAATGGAATATATCATCAACAATTTAAAGTGAAATTTACCCCTAACCACCAAACAAACAACAAATCAGCAACAAACAAAAATAAGGATACAACAACTCTAGAACACACGAAGAAACAAAGAACAATGAATCGGTAAACAATGTAACTGTTACTGTTAGAATTATAGCTGTTACAAAATGTAACTATTTGCGCATGCGTACAACTGCCTTTTAAGGTAGTAGATTTAATACATAAGTACCATATTATGTATTTCACATAGAATTAATATTGAAAGGGAACCAAAAAATAATTGATAGGCGCAGTAGGCATCTCTATTACAAGCTGCGGACATCACTACTTACCTAAGACAAAAAGAAATGAAAAAAAAAAAATCATCTTCCTTCTTAACCTGGAGAATAGTGAAGAACTATAAAAATTATGATAACAGCACATTTTTGGAGCTGGCACCTTACTGGAGGTACGAAGTATAGGTTCAATGTCCACGGATTAGAGGGGATGGAATAATTATTAACTTTATATATTTTTTATTTCATTATCAACGTTATAAAAACCTATTTCATGAAGTTAAATTTACCTAACTTAATGGATGGTTAATTTAACAGACATTCGATTTATTAAACTTGTTAAAGGAACCTTATTTCTGATTTGCAATGGTAAAAATTGGTTCATTACCTTATTTTAATTGTAGAATACTTTATTTTATCTGAATATATTGTTTAACTTTAGTTCTAATAGTTAAACTATAAACTGCAGCGATGTGCGCAGTTAGGAACCCAGAAGGTAACTAAAAGGTACGAAGTACAGGTTCAATGTTCACGGAGTAGAGGGGATGGAATAATTTTTATCTTTATATATTCTTTTATTGCATTATCAACGTTATAAAAATTATTTCATGAAGGTAAATTTACCTAACCTAATGGAGGCTAATTTAACAGACATTCGATTTATTAAACTTGTTAAAGGAACCTTATTTCTGATTTGCTATGGTAAAAATTGGTTCATTACCTTATTTTATTGTAGAATACTTTATTTTATATGAATATATTGTTTATTCAGAATCCATAATAATATGAATGGTTAATTTAACAGACATTCAATTTATTAAACTATATTAAAAGTACCCTATTTTCTAATTTTCAATAGTAATAATTGTTTCATTACCTTTTTTTTATAGTAGAATACTTTATTTTATCTGAATATATTGTTTAACTTAATTTTTAATAGTTAAATTATAAATTGCCGAGATGTGCGCAGTTAGGAACCCAGAAGGTAACTAAAAGGTCCGAAGTACAGGTTCAATGTTCACGGAGTAGAGGGGATGGAATAATTATTAACTTTATGTATTCTTTTATTGCATTATCAACGTTATAAAAACATATTCCATGAAGTTAAATTTGCCTAACTTAATGAATGGTTTAGTTAGCAAACATTCGGTTTATTAAACTATATTAAAAGTACCCTATTTTCTAATTTTCAATAGTAATAATTGTTTCATTACCTTTTTTTTATAGTAGAATACTTTATTTTATCTGAATATATTGTTTAACTTTAGTTCTATTAGTTAAACTATAAACTGCAGCGATGTGAGCAGTTGGAAACTCGAAAGTTAACTAAAAGGTCCGAAGTACAGGTTCAATGTTCATGGAGTAGAGGGGATGGAATAATTATTATCTTTATATATTCTTTTATTGCATTATCAACGTTATAAAAACCTATTTCATGATGTTAAATTTACCTAACTTAATGAATGGTTTAGTTAACAGACATTCGGCTTATTAAACTATATTAAAAGTGCCTTATTTCTGATTTCAATGATAAAAATTGGTTCATTACCTTTTTTTAATAACAGAATACTTTATTTTATCTGAATATATTGTTTAACTTCAGTTCTAATAGTTAAATTATAAACTGCAGCGATGTGCGCAGTTGGAAACCTGGAAGCTAACTAAAAGGTACGAAGTACAGGTTCAATGTTCACGGAGTAGAGGGGATAGAATAATTATTAACTTTTTATATTCTTTTATTGCATTATCAACGTTATAAAAACCATTACATGAAGTTAAATTTACCTAACCTAATGGATGGTTAATTTAACTGACATTCGATTTATTAAACTATATTAAAACTACCCTATTTCTAATTTTCAATAGTAATAATTGTTTCATTACCTTTTTTTTTATAGTTGAATACTTTATTTTATCTGAATATATTGTTTAACTTCAGTTCTAATAGTTAAATTATAAACTGCAGCGATGTGCGCAGTTGGAAACCTGGAAGCTAACTAAAAGGTACGAAGTACAGGTTCAATGTTCACGGAGTAGAGGGGATAGAATAATTATTAACTTTTTATATTCTTTTATTGCATTGTCAACGTTATAAAAACCATTACATGAAGTTAAATTTACCTAACCTAATGGATGGTTAATTTAACTGACATTCGATTTATTAAACTATATTAAAACTACCCTATTTCTAATTTTCAATAATAATAATTGTTTCATTACCTTTTTTTTTATAGTTGAATACTTTATTTTATCTGAATATATTGTTTAAGTTTAGTTCTAATAGTTAAATTATAAACTGCAGCGATGTGCGCTGTTAGAGAGCCGGGCCTGATCTGTGGGTACTAAGGTCGAGGAGGAGAGGGGATAGGAAAATTATTAAATGTATATATTCTTTTAGGGTTTCATTAAAGGTTTAGAAATATATTTACATAAATTTTACCCACAAATTAAAGTTTTATTAATTTAACATACAAACGATTTATTAAATAATTCAAAATGTATCTCATTTCTAATTTCCAGGCGTAATTACTAGTTCATTACATTCTCTTATAGTTGAATACTTTGTTTGATTTTTACTATTCTATAATTTAGTTGGCGAAACGTTATATTATAGCTATACAAGTACATTACAGTTATAATAGACTGAATAATGGTACTAATTTCATTACAGACTAGTTCGTTTAACACGTGCCTTTTAAATATTTTTTTTAAAACCCTTTGTACTTTTTAAAAGAACTCCAAATCGAAATTTTTACAGAAAACTTTACTTGAACTTCTAAATTCTCAAAGAAATGTTATTGAATTTTAAGTATTACTAAATAAAGATAAAGCAATACAAGAAGAATACATTTTGCCAAAAAAAAGAACACAGGAAAAGGGTGACAAAAATCGTTAGAGAAGAGAATAATCGAAAACTTCCATTCAAATAAAAATTCAGTGAAATTTAATGGAAAAAGTGGTTATGTACATTGTTTTTAAAGAGAACCTAAATTCTAAAGAAGAAATTAAAATACATATATAGATTTGAATTTGTTTTCCCTGTTTATGCTATATTTAAAAAAGGTACTTGTGCAATAGCTGGTCTACATGAAACCTACCTCCTTATTTCCTTTAACCTCCTCTTATCACTCCTCTCATTTCAGTTATTCAATTCTTATCATTATGTATTCAAATTTTAAAGCTTCCAACTTTGGTATATGTAGATTTAAATATGATGAGATACCAGTCTCGATTCACCTTGTTTATTCTGAGTTGCAGGAGAAATTATCACTGTCCAGCACCATATTCATGTATTAGGTAATCATTCCGCAGGTTGTCTCTTCAACTTGAGTTACAAGTTTTAACGATTTATTTGTTTTCTTTTTTGATATTCTCCTAAAATACAAATTATCGTGAGGTTTAGTATGGAAAAAAGAATGTTATAATGGGAAATGTGTAAATTTCTGTAATCATTTCATGTTGAAATGATTGTTTCAACAAAAATACATCATTTATACTTTCAAATGTTAGTTGAAAAGTTTGTTTCTTGGTGTTTATTTCTTGTTTATTTACCGAAATCTACACATTTCCAATATATACATCATTTTTTTCCATACTGAAGCTCAAGATAATTTTTATTTTTGGTGAATATTAAAAAGGAAATGAATAAAACTTGTAACTCAACTCGAAGCGAAAACTTAAAGCAAAACTTGAACTTAAAAAATCAACATAAGAGGTTCCAATAAATAGTATATGTAGAGGGATTATTAATTTACATAGGTCAATATAAATATATCTTTTAACTTACCATATCAAGAGAGAGTTTTTAGTTTTAAAAATTCCTGATTTGTTTTTAACAAATGAATACCAACAAAGGAAGGCAATATGCTTACAATATTTTTTTTTAATTATTGGTTCTTAGTTATACTTTTAACTAACTTTGCAATTCTAGAGACTTGTGAAAATTATTTTGGAGAAAATGAATGATCCAAAGATTATGAAAAACCAACCATTGAGTAATTCTGTTCTAAATATTCAGTGCTTTATAACATTTCATTCTGATTTAAAACCTTAAGATATATATATACTTACTATATGAAGTTATTCAAATGTTAATAATACTTATGGATATTAATGTAAATAAGATACCAAATCAAGAATAAATAATTTTAAAACAGCTAGTCCACCTCAGTGAAAAAAAATACCGGTTATGAGCCAGAAAAGGCTACTACCAACCTTGTAAAAACAAAAATGCACATGTAAAAATCTATCCAAGCTAATGACGGAGCAACTCATTCCTACTATTTCTTAACACATATTTCAAAGAATCTAAATGATCTATACTTTGTTAAATAATATATTTCTCCCAAAAACATTTGTTGAATAATATGATGTCTGATTAATAAGCTTGAGTTGGATGTTTCGGGTTCTTTTCTCATAATTTGAGACTGGATGGGGGGGGGGGGGGGGGTCAAGATCAAATATGTAACAACTAACGAGTAAAGATTGTTCTCGACAAGAACATAACTATTGGAATATTTTTTTGTTTTTCTTGTAACATTAGAACAACGCTCAGAAAGTTCATTATTACTAAAATTTAAAAAAAGTGTTCCCTTAACCATTAAATTTCGTACTAGGGTTTGTTCATAGTCGTTGGGTTAATTTTACTATTGGAATGCGTTAAACTCGTATTTAGACCTCTGTAACTCAAAAACGGCTATTAAAATAAAGTAGAGAACTTTTAATTTTTGTATGTTCTCATTCATATCCATAAAATAAAAGTAAAAACCTACAGTCATAGTCATAGATTTGATTTTCAACAACATGGCTATCTTGATACATATACCTGTATATTTTTTGATATTCGATATATACCTGACCTAAAATTACTAAAATTGAATTTTAATAAATTTCGAACAATTAAGTTTGTTGTAGAAACGGTAAGTTGCATTGAATTGTGGGGGGAGGGGGAGCTTTATGCTTTTCACTGGCTCTTAGGCTATATTTGCCATTATAATCTTGACTCCCAATAATCAAAATGTATTTTTTATTTATAAAACATTTAGTGAAAATGTTTGATAATATGACATGTTGGGCAAAATGTAACTTGCAAAAACTTTTCACAAGATTTTTTTTTTTACAATGTTTTAGTTTCTTAACCCTAGATATCTCAAATTAGGATGCCTCTATTTTAATTGGAACCAAATCCAGATCGAAGGGTTGTCAAAAAATGAGAAAGCTTCTAAAAATTTCAAGAAAGTTGACTATCGAGGTTCAAAATTTAACTCACCGTCGTGGTCACACTTTTTCAATCACATAGCTTTATTCTTAATATAAACCAATTTTGAAAACAAATTCTATTATATTTTAACAATGTAAATTCTGAAACATAGGCTGAAATATATGAGGTTTAATAAAAACATATAAGAAAGAAAAGTATATATTTTTCTTAACCCTTATTGAAAAACAATCTTTAATCTTCAATATTGAAGCTAATTTTTTTTTCTAAACAGTTCGAACGTTAAATCAGAACATGGTAAACATTTTTCACTTTGGAAGGTCTAAAACTTTAATCTTTTTATGTTGGATGAGAGTTTAGATATTATATCTTAAAAGGAGTCAATAATACTTGGGATACATTAATCGATACAAGACATATATTGTTATTCATGTATCAAAAAGTAACAGATTTCTCGAAGTTTTATCAGTAAGCACAATGAGGCAAAGGCATACATAGATAAGATCTTATTTTAAAACATTCTCATAATTTTTTCAATAACAAATATTAACCTTTAAAAAATCAACATAAAAATATATATAATTTTGTACATATATATCTCAGCTAAATGAAAAAATATAAATATTTTTCTACTATATAAAAATAGCTAGATAGATCACATAATACTTTTTAAAGTGGCAATTAATTTTGAAAGACCAGATAAATAATTTTCATCCTTCAGACCGTAAGCAGGAACAACATGGGCGAAATCAATCATTCGTATCTTTACCCAAGAATCACTCGCTACCAGTTCTTCTTCTTTTAAAGCTTGCAAAAGCAGATTCATTATTTTTTCAGCATCGTATACGAGCAAAATGGAACTGGAATAGACATGTATAATATCCTGTGATTTCCACCAATCCAAGAGATTGGCCATCTGGTAAGTTATATGTTTTAAAATAATTGAAGAAAAACCAGAAGAATGGTTGAAAAACTGCTTGAAAGCTGAAAAAAAAACAATAATCAATAAAATTATAACGACTTACCTTGAATAGCCAAGAAACAGAACTAAAAAGAATTTAAGATTGATCCTTTAAACAAAAACCATTCATTCTTAGAGAAATAATTTTTTAAAAGTCACAATGTACTCAATTACAACCAATAAATTATTTTACACAAAGATACATGGATTTTAAATAAATTTAAAAATCTTTCATTCCTCAAATATTGATTATCATATTTTTGAAAGTTGTTTATAAATTATCAAAACATTTTCACCAGAGATCACCTATGGTGTTGTGGTTAGCTTAAAAACCTTCCATCCCCGATATCGTGGGTTAACAGCCAGAAAGGAGAGTAAAAAATCTTAAATTATGCCATCCTTCGGAGGAGACATAAATGGGCTGTGCAGTACTCATTAAAGATCCCAATTATATCATGGTTGGATAGGACCTATTTGAGACTTCTAGTCTAGCATTGTCCGATTAGCCGTAGGAGCATAAAGTAATGTTAAAACAAAAACCAAACAAATATTTTCTCTGAACATGGTGTGTTTAAAAAGAAAAAAAAAACAATGATGTAAAGCCCACTTTTGGAGCAAAGCCTAAAAAATATGTTATGAAATATACAATTTCTGTAACTAAAAAAAAAGTCAAAATATAATGATACTCCATTACAATCACACTAAAGTTCGTTTTTTTCACATAGGATTGGATCATAATAAATGAATTGAATAAGATTTTTTTTAATAGACTTGGGCTTAATGTTAACGAAAAAATAAAAACTACTATGGCAGGTCTTGGGTATTGTAGAACTTAATAAGAGCATACCGTTTAGGAGTCAACTGTTATACAAGGAAATGAATTGCCAGGTTTTTCTCTCAATTATGTTAGCGACTGAACGGAAGGTTTGTGCTGAGGGCTCAATAGACTCAGATACTAAATACGTTTTTTTATTACTCGCCTTGTTTTTTTTCCATCACAATTTTATTTTCAAAGCTTCCCATTCTTTATTAATAAATTATTAGAATTGGCAACTTTTTATTTTATTTAAAATATTTTATACCAAATCAAAACTGTTGAAATCAAAAGAAAACATGATATTACTACTTTATGAACAATAATATTGTCCCTACCATTTCCAACTATCGAATGTGAAAAAAAACATAGTTTTCATTTTCGACTTATAACAGTTGCTGTAGGATTAATAATTGATATAAAATTCATATAGGGGCATCTATCAGTCACAAAAACAATGCAAAACGAATGCCATTGGTTCGACTATAGGCACAAATTTTTACTGAACCTAGAAATTGCTTTTTTTTTAATTCTCCTCAAAAGTACCGATTTTCACATTCGAGAGTTGGAAATGCTAAGGACGATATATTAACCAACAACTACCTCAACAATCAAATTAAAATATCACCTTCAATTGTTGATTCTCTTCCCAATCTCTTTCCATCTTCTTTACCAAATTTAATTACCTGTCCTGATGTTATATCAAAAACATGGTATCCTGGAATACAAAAACCAAATTCTTTTTTGGAAAGAGCGTATTTGGCCTGAAAAAACATCATCGTCATTATGAATTTTTCTCACTGCCATAATTTATAAGATATTTATTAGAACTGATAAGTTACATCTTCTGATTTACGTTTTTCTACTGGTGCATTTGGTTCCCAAGTCTGTTTTCCTATTTTGACATCCATCACGCAAGGTTTTAAACATGAGTTGGTAATATCTTCCAACTTCAAAAACCTAACGTCTGAAATTATTGATAGTATGTATTAATGATATAACTTATTCACCAACCACAAAGATCACTTAACCACCAAGATTCTATTTTAAGCATAGTAATTATTACGTAACATTCTGTAATCATGTTAAAGAATGAAAAAGATTTAATTTTAAGCTATTTGGTATTAGAAGACTACTAGTTCACTTTTCTAAATTTTAAGAGAGATAAAACTGATTAATACATTATATAACTAATAAGAAGTGAGGGATGGTTGACTGGATGATAGATGTAAGGAAGAAAATAGTTGGGGGTGCAGTCAAATAAGACACTAAATAAGTAACCACTTATTTAGTGTCTTATTTGACTGCACCCCCAACTATTTTCTTCCTTACATATATATATAACTAATAGTTATTGTTTCTGAGAATTTTATTTTAATTGTAAAAAAAACTCACTTATAAAAAATATTGGGAACTATACAATAGTACACAGCGGTATATACATAAAAAGAATGTATAGTTACAATTTTTGTTTATTCTATTATTATTATTTTTTTTCTCTCTGTTGGAAGTTTTTTATATATTTTTTCTTTCATTGTAAATTATGATTCTGCACAGACACATTTAAATTTGTACATTTTTTTTTAATTTGAGACTGGTATATTTGGTACAGCATATACTTTGTGAATTGTATCAAATTAAACAAGAAACAATTTTTTTTTTAAAAATTGTAATTGTACCATAACAGTTACTTATAAAATGTGTAGAATAGATTCTTATCTCATATCAGAAAATGGTGATTTTTTTTCTTTCTTTTTTTTACATGGACAAGTTCCTTTTCTACTGTTTTTCTAAGGAGCATTTTTGGTAATTCAAAGCTCACACACGCTAAATGGTAGTTGTGTTTAGAAAAACTTATGGCCACAGTTTAGTTTAATCAGCAGACTATAAACAAAATTTTGAAAGGCAACAATTTCTACAGTTAGCGGATCATTTCTCAACCTGTGACAATGTAAATTCCAACCATTGGTTATAAATAATATAATGTGTTGTAAAAAACATGAAAAAATAACCATATTATATTACCTGCATTGTTGATCGTTAAGAACAAGCAACCAAAATACTCAGGAATAAACATTCCTAATGGAAGTAAATCCACATCATTTTTAACTCTCTCATAAAACGAGATTTCATTGTCACCTTGCGGCGACTTTTGAATAGGTTTTAACAAATAGCCATCCTTATGTTTTAAAATCCCTTCATTTGGAGGAGATATGGAAGAAAAGATAAGAAAAAAAATATTCTACTGACAGTTATAACATAAAAGTAATTATTGCTATTATTACAATACTTTCAAAATGCAATTGAAATAAAATATGTACATTAATTACCACTGCAACCAGAGTTATCTGTCTTGTGGCCAGCAACTTGATATTCAAAACGTTGAATATCAGGAAAACACCCACCATGCTTTTGATCCATTTAAGGATTGAAATTATTTAAATTAAGTAATTAAGTAATTAGGCGAAGATTTAAAATCTTCATTTAGCTAATCCCTAACTAATCTTATAGTAATTATTTGATTTCATCACCAACTCGGTCGTGCTGTCAAATATGCATCTAAAGTTATATTTGTAACCTGGAGGAGGGAAGACTTCTTGCCAAAGAACATATAAAATTGAAAATTTTTAACTTATTCTCCATTTGACATTATACCATAGAAATTCTTATGTAGGATACAGTATTGTAATTTTTTGAATCAGCTAACTCCTATCTTATTTTAGTATCTACATCAGGTTCTAACTGTTTATTTGTTTCATTTTTAATATTCACCAAAAATACATACATTTTGAAAAAGGGAACGGTCAACAGAGACATCAAATAAATGTTAATACATTAGTGGAAAAATTCCAACTAAAAACCTTAAGTCTCTAAACTAAAACAGGACAGGTATTTTTAATTTCCTGTTTTAGTTTAGAGACTTAAGGTTTTTAGTTGGAATTTTTCCACTAATGTATTACCAAAAATACAATTTATTGTGAGATTTAGTAGGGAAAAGAGAATGTAATTGTGGACAATGAGTAGATTTCCCATAATTACAGTCTCTTTTCCATGCTAAAGCTTATGATAACTTGTATTTTTGGAAAATATTAAAAGGGAAAGAACTGAAAAATTAAAACTTGATGTGACTCAACTCTAAGAGACAACCTGCGGAATAATTACCTTAATTTTCCTTCTTCTTTCCCTAACGCATTTTCTTCAGCACCATTGTGTAAATTATAGATTTCAGTTATATCCGCTATAACATTGTAATATGTAGTCTATTAAAATTGCGCAAATAAAAACGGCTCACTTTGAGAGTAAATTCAAAACGCTTGAATGGCAGAAAATGTTTTTCGTTTTGTCTTGAACGATCCAGATTATTTTTGAATGTGATCTTTCCTAAGCCACCTTTTCTATTTGGAGGTGATTCTTATCCCCTCCCATATTTACCAATACCTTCTAATTATAATAAGGCTTATCAAACCCGAAGGTTCGATGCCGATACCTCCAGATCTCTGCGAACAAACTTCCGTCAACGGACCACCACCCAAATCCCCCAGATCACTCTTAACGCAATCCTCCCACTTACGCCCCGATCTACACCTCAAACTTTTACCATTCGGTGCTTATTAAATGTTTAGGAATCCGTCCGTTAATCATCCCGACAACTTTACAATCTCATCTTAGCCTACCCGACGCTATCACTTCAATAATATTACAGACTACCTTCTAAATCCACCGATATTGTTTGGCTTTGGGCCAGAGCAGTTTCGTCTCGCCAAGATCTTTTCCCTCTTATTCATAACAACCATAGACTGCTTTTAAATACTACGATACAGAAATATAATTCCAATATGATAGCTTCTAAAAATAATCCTTGTATGCACGAGTACCGTTTTTCCACACGTAGGTGAAGTGTTCGTGTGTAAGAAGTAAAAATGTTGACCCATTCTTATCGCATATCCATCATCAGCATTATAAGAAATGACACAATTAAAAGTTTCACTTCCAATAGCATTGCAGTTCTTACGATTCATTAATCAATTAAAGCAATCCGTGGATGAAGTTGTTTTTTTTCTCGTTCTTTTAGGAACACGTTAGATCAATTACACAGGTCTGTGATGAAAAAGTTGTAGCATATTTAACTAGTGGGTTTAAAAGTATTTTTTGTGCTGATTACGGGAAAAAAAATCCATCACCGCTTGAAAAGTCACAAATTTCACTTGAAAATTTATCATATGATTCATAAAAATGGAATTTGAAAGCTGTACTTCTTCACAATGGTAACCGATATGCTTCTGTGCCTGTTGGAGACTCAGTCCATTTTGAAAGAATGCTACGAAAATCTTGAGTTTGTTCTTAATAAGCTCGGCTACTCTGACCATAAATGGACCGATTGACAAATTTGTGGATATTTGAAAGTTATTTCCATGCTACTAGGTCAACAAAGTGGTTTCCTCAATGAATGGGATAGCAGTGACAGGAAGCAACACTATGTCAAGCAGACGTGGCCAATCAGAAAGGCTCTTATTCCTGGAGTTAAAAATGTTGAAAGACAAAGATTAGTGGATCCTAAAAAGATCTTACTTCCACCACTTAATATCAAATTGGGGCTAATGAAACAGTTTGTGGAAGCATTACCCAAAGAAGGAGAGTGTTTCAAGTATCTTTGTGAACAGTTTCCTAGTATATGGCCTGACATCAGAAAACTTTTAAAAGGTGAAAGCTTTGTCACAAAAATGGAAATGGAAGAAAAAAATGCCTGGAATTCATTTAAACTTGTTGTAACTAACAGGCTTTCTTGGACTACTTGCCAGAAAATCTTGGGGCTGTAATTGAGGAACAAGGAGAACGTTTCCATCAAGATATAGAAGAAATGGAGCACAGAAACCAAGGTCGATGGAATGTCAACATGATGGCAGACTAGTGTTGGAGGTTAAAAAGGGAAAATTCACAAGAACACTGCCGAAAACTTCACTATACATATGCATCACTTATATGCTCATTATGGCTAGGTGTCGTTTTTTTTTTCTTTTAGTTCATGTTAAAATAATAAAAACAAATCAAAAAATTTCCATTGTTTGTACTTTTTCAAAAACTTCAACTTTATTTTGTTGGCAAGCATTACATGATAGAAAAAAAACCAATGTCATTTTTGAAATCAGTGCAAAAAACTACATAAAGATTTTAAAAAGTTTTTTTTCCAGACCTGTGTTATTTATTTGTGGACATGGCGTGCTTTTTCATTCTTTCTATTAATTATTCCTTTGTCTGAATTTATTTTTGGTCTTATTTTGGTGCTTCCTGGAACCTCTATTAACGCAGGAGCCTATGGTGCTATTATAGAAAACAAAATTTACTTCTACTATCCTTGAAAGGTCTTGGGTTCAGTAGATGGTAGAGACTGTTGTTTTTCAAAGACTACAGCTGTGCAGTGTTCATGCTCAACTGCCAGGTTTTTCCAGCAATTAAGGGTGACTTATAGAGGATAGGTGAGGACCAGGATGGTCTTTAGATCTCATATCCATCCATGGTGGTAAATAGATTAAATAATTTATCACCCCGATTAGAACCTACGACCTTAAGCACAGCAGCAAGGTGCTCTCCATACTGTGTTATTCTATCCCCCATGCTTTTATTATACTATAAAAAAACATTCAAATCAACACAAACATCTATGTCCCAAAGTGTAAGTGTATAGTTTCTGAATTAGAAAAAGAAAGAGTTAACAGTTGAACTGGTTCCTATGGAATTCTGCATCTAGGTTTTCAGATTCCAATTTTTTTAAATTCACATGGAAGGGCCTGAATAAGAAGATATGAGGTAAAGTGAGGAAAAGGAAATCAGTAAATATAAAATAAAAAAAACTAAATATACAATGAATAAGGTTTAATGTAGTTAAAAATAATATAAACCTTACATAAAAGTATACAGAAACAATAGTTAAACAATGATTTATAGGTATTCAAATAATTAATACTTGGCATAATAAACTATAAATATAAATAAGTATGTCCAAAATTATGATTATTAAGTTAAATAATATTATGTACATTTTATTAAAAATTTGCTGTCATGACACAGAAGATATCGGGTTGTTTGGAGATCCCATATGAGTCAATACGTTGTCGAGCCATTGGAGTGGTCCGTGGAGATGTATTTCAATCCAGCAGGGAGTCGAGGTAACGTCCTGGCGATGGTATTCTGCTCCCCAACCTTTTACGAAGGACATCCTGAAGAACAAGATATAAATAAATAAAAATATGTGATATCTTCATTATTAGCTTAATTATAAAAATTAATACCAATAAATTAAAATCATGATGATATATATATATTGCTCTCTTTCCGCTATTACGGTAGGTACATTAAAGATAAAACTTTTGCTAGAATGTCTTTAAATTTATACCTTTTCAAAATTAAGAGGAAGAAAATGGGTGGTCAGTAAAAATTGTCTTTAGTAAGAATTTAATCACCTCTTCTAAAGTAACTCTTCTATAATTTTTTTTTTTTTAATATTGTCATTTTGTATGAATATGCAAGAATAATTCCTTATTTTTTAATTTTTCATTTGTTAATCTTTTAAGTAGTACCTCTTTGTTATTAAATTAACCAATACCTTCTGTTGTAACTTTCTATAATTTATCTTAACAAAATGACAATAAACTAATGAATTTTAAAAATATTAATGAATATACCTTATTGTGCACATCTTTGTCAACTCGTACACAGCATCAAATCCATGATGGACACTCTCTGAAAGAAGTTGTGCAAATTCTCGGTTATTGAATATCTTCAAAGAACATCCTGATGGAATCTTGCACACAGTTGAGAGGTGGAAACCATGATGGTGATTGCAATTCCTCGACTGGACGAATATAGCTGCATCTGACAGGCATTCAGCGTATACTTCTCCGCCGACATAACATAATTTTACCCCTTTAAACGGGAATAAATAAATTAAGAGTTATTCTTATATATAATTTTAAAATAATTATTACCTTTCATTCCAATACAATGTCTGATTTCAATGTACAAATAAATAAATATTTTAATTTAGAAGTCTTTATAGGTCAAATAAGGTGAAAATACTTTATCAAAAGATAATATAATTAGCTTTAAAAACAGTAAATGTTTCACTAAATCCCGCATCATCAGTACGTACACCAAAATAAAAACTACATCAATGAAGATGAAGTGCAGTACATCTCATATCACCAGTCCAAACAGACACATCTAATAGAGATAACAACCTTCTTCCAAGATGTTCTTCGCTGCAATTTTCATCTTTGACGTGACTTTTATTTTGGTGTAGGTACTGAATTGGCGAAACTTGTGACTAGTTATTTTTTCACCAGTATTTAAAAGACCCAAGGCTTAGTTTTGTGGAATTTTTCCTACTTAATATCCTAGGATTTTAATTTATAATAAACAGTACTTAAAAAAACAAAATAAATATATTTTCTAGATAACATGTCTACTGACTACTAACACCATTCAAATGAAAGTAATTTTCAAAAAATCAATTAGATAAAAACAAACAATATTATCTAAAATTTGTTCATTACAAGAAATAATTCAAAACATCTACACTCCATTACTAATACCATTCAAACAAAAGTAATTTCAAATTATCAAGTTGATAAAAACGAACAATATCTAAATATTGTTCATTACAAGAAATAATTAAATCATCTAAACTTCATTACACAAAATATAATATTTAAAAGACAACTGAAGAAGTTAGCTACTAAGAAAATTACAAATAAATCTGTACATATTATAAAACAAAGTCCTCGGCCGTGTTTGTTCGCGGTAAACTCAATAACTACTGCACAGATTTTCATGCGGTTTTCACCTATAGATAGAGTGATTCACCAGGAAGGTTTAGGTATATAATTTGTCGAGGTTTTGTGTAAATGGGTTGGAATATCCATGGATTTCACTGAAGGCGCTACTTGCCTAATCACGTGCAATTATCTAACGTGCAAGATAATAAATTCGTATATAAAGAAATATTTGGTTTTGTTTTTATTTTTATGATTTCTATATAATAAAGTGTAAATAAAGGTTAGGCTTCTTTGGGAGTCTTGATTTTCTGAGATGGTAAGAAAGAAAATCAAGACTCCCAAAGAAGCCTAACCGATATTTGCGTGGTCCTTAGTGGCTGGTACGTGATAAAAAAAAATACATTACACAAACAAATTATGTAGGCATAATATGCCTTATTACCCGAGCAAAGCTGGGGTGGATCACTAGTAATTTATAAATAAATAAAAAAGTCATGATATTGAAATCAAAACTCAAGTGAAATTGGTACACGTTCATATCAAGCAATCAATCAAATTGAGGGGTCGCAATCAAAAACCATCAGTAATTAAAAAAAAAATTAATAGCACTTTGTAGAGTACAATAGGCCATCCTAGATAAGCTTAAGAACAAAGAATTTGGTGCCCAATTAAATGTGATAAAATTCATCCAACTCACAGAATATTTAAAAAAAAAATTAAGTACTCATGGGATGTAGATGAAGTCTTCTACCCCTAATTTCTCAAATTTCCTTATATAAGGTTTTTTTTATAGCACCTGCAATTTCAATATAAAGCAATAATTTAATAAATTAAAAAGATTTACCAGAAATATATACAAATAACTAATTCTAACCAACTCTGCTACAGTCCTGTGTATGTCTAAATCCAAATGCTACAAATGACTTATAATGCAATCAAAACATTCTACGTGGACGGCTAAAACCACAAACCCAACTTTACTCTACAGATGTTCTTACCTTATGAACTATCGGATCCATAATTTTGTTACTTCTTCCAATACTGGTTAGCCTCCTGGGCAGTAATAAAATGGCTGTTCATGTTATTAATAACAAGTACTAACACTATTTTTAAAGAATACCAGATGTAAAAAAAAAGGTATAACTTAAAAATTCAAGAAAGCCTATGTAAGCAATTAAGGATTTAAAGTCAAATAATGAAAAATATAAACTATTATAATTTTTGTTTATTTAAAAAAAAAAAGGTTACTTCAAGGTATCGACAAATGAAATGAATAGGGCTTATATAGGGCAACATATGTTGAGGATTTATAAACTAAATTGATTTTCCTGAGATTTTAGAGCTGTCACTGAAGTTAAACATGATGCGAAAAATTAAAAAAATGGCCTAACTAAAACATCAGCAAAATAGGTTTATTTTTTTTTCAATTATTATAATGTTTATATTAATATTTGAACAATAATAGGTCTAAATTGGAAAGCTAAATAGTAATATCTGCAACACTTAGGGGCAATAAGTATTACAGATTATCACACATTGCCCTAGGGATCTCTGAGCCCAACTCCACCCTCCACGTGTGGAGAGCAGAACGGGACTACAGGAGACCCCAGCGCTTCTTTCCCGGGCACGTCACTGGATTTTATACCACAAAAAGGTTTAAAAATGAAATTTGAATGTTTTAAAATTAAAATCCATATACTTCACCAACCATTTACATTACATATTTTAATTTTTAAGAGAAAAGATTTTTCCAGGGCCGGGATTCGAACACCGGGTTGATTGAATTCACCCGGGTTTTAATCCCGGCCCTGGACAAATCTTTTCTCTTCAAAATAAAATATTTAAAAATTATAACAATTAATACAAAAATGAAATAAAATAAATCATATACATTACAATTTATCAATAGTATAAAATGATGAAGTTAGGCGAAGCAAAGTACTGTCACTTCGTAATAAATTAGTGTCTTTTATTATATTGTAAAATTTAATCAGCATATTTGTGATCTTCCTTTTTATTCTGACTGGAGGATGTTTGACTTGAAAAAATGTCAACTGGTTATCTGTTAACCATTTTTTTTTAGAGAATCAAGGCATTAAGTATTGGATCTTCCGTTTTTCATCATTTGCAGTTTCCCATGTCTTTCTTTCTCTCAGACACAGACATATACTTAGTAAGGTCCGAAAGTTTCTGGCCTGGGATAGAAGGAAAGGTGAAAGAAAAAACTGGTCTTACTGTTTTTCAATATATTCTATAAGTTTAACACACTTAATACAACGCTTTGGCAACATTTCTATACCATGAAAAAAATAATTGTCTTCTTTGTTTAAAAAATGTTTTTCCACTGCTGCTTGGAGCTCTTTGTCGGTGTTAAATCGCCTCCCACAAAGGTCAGATTTTAACTTTGAGAAAAGGTAGAAGTCGCTAGGGGCTAACTCTTAGCTATAGGGTGGATGAGAGATTTCTTGGAATCCACAGTCCTTCACAGCGGCCTTGGAAATCAATGCTGTGTGGACAGGGCCATTGTCGGGAAGGAGGCGGACACCTCTGCTTAACTTCCCCAACCTCTTATCTTTAATGGTGTCTCGTAACCGGTGAAGTAGGGCTGCATAATACTCACCATTCATTGTGGTATTCCTTTCTTTAAAATCTATCAGTACTATTCCTTTTCAGTCCCAAAAAATTGTGGCCATTACCTTTTTTGTTGACTGAGTGACTTTTGCCTTTAAAGGAGACGCTTCTCCTGGTCTTCTCCATTCCATGGAATCTTTTGCTGAGTGGATCATAATATAGAACCATTGTCTCATCCCCAGTTACAACTGAGTCCGAATAATTCTTTGAGTTGGCATTATACTCGCATAAAAAAATTCATTGTAGCAGTGAACTCGTTCCTGTTTTTGAGCAGCTGAAAGAATTTTTGGAACCCATTTTGCACTAACCTTGTTCATATGCAAATGTTCTTTGATGATCCTCAAAACACTTGTTTTTGAAAGCCCTCAACCTCCCTGCTATTTCTTTGGTTTTCAGTCGCTGGTCAGACAGCAATTCAGATTCCACAAGTTGGATTGTTTGACAGCTTCCAATGGGCGACCGGGACGTGGGTCATCTTCTAGATTTACTCCTAACTTCTATTAAATTTTGACCATTCTTTCACTGTGGAATACGAGGGGGAGGACTGCCCCTATACACAATCCAAGCGCTCTTTAATTTGCGCAGGAGTGAGACCCTCTTTACAAAAGAATTTAATAACTGCACGGTACTAGAGTTTGAACATAGTAAAAATGGGGAGTTTCCTTCAAGGCTGGACACTGACTGACAGGACTGAGGAAGTGCGGGCGATGGGTAGGGAGTGAGAAGGCATGGACCTACAGGTCCCGGCACGTTTGAAGGAGGGGAAGCAGGACAGGCCGGAAACTTATGGACCTTACTACGTAGATTTTCATTCCGTAAATTAGCAGCCACAGTAATGGCTCAACATCGATAATCTCTCAGGACTCTATTAAAACATTAATTATCTTCTTGATGGAAATTTTTAATGACATTTTTTTCAAGGACATGATATAAACAAAACTAATTTTACAATTTTTGAGATGGGATTTTAGTTGGCTCTTGTTTTAAAAAAAGACAATATAGAACAACAGCTGATTAGTCACAGTTATATCTAAGCTAAATCTTCTAAACCAACCAACCCACTCTAAAAATTAAACTATCCATTGTTTTTATTTTTATGAAATATTTAAACTAGGAGAGAAACAATATTGTGGTTTAAAATCTTTACAACTAGGCATAAAATGGGGATGGGTAAATGTTAATAATAACAATTCTCAACAACAAAACAATTACAGGTTTCAGATTTCAAGAAGTCTCTTACCTTTCCCAATGTGCCGCCTTGTATTCTCAATTGTGGAGTTCCTATTGACGTTCGAGACCTGTCCGAGGCAGAACCGGTTATTGATAGAACATGGATTTGTGAAGCCATCGACTATTACCTCGCGGGCTTGGCAATGGAAAACTTCACCGACCCGACAATTCAGTTCGTAATAAGCAATAGTGGCCCAATACAATGGTTCCTGAAAATAAAAATATTTATTAATTTCTTAAATTAACTATATATGTGAACAACAGGATTCAATAAAAGAAAACTTATATAATGTAAAGATAATTGTCGACAAATGAGGTTCATTGAAGAAAATAATTGATAAAAAGAAAATAATAACTAATAACTAATATGGATACATTTTCTTTTTCTCGAATATTATTTGACCTTATATATATATATATATATATATATATATATATATATATATATATATATATATATATATATATATATATACAGGATGTTTCGGAATTGCACGGCACTATTTTAGGTATGTGTTCTCTAACACAAAATAATCAAAAAAGTTCATATTAACATATATCTTAAACTCATTTATTAAACAGATATCAAAGGTTAAAGATTTATTATTTATTTACTACATTAAGACTGGCTGTACAAAGTTTAGCGTGTTTAATGCTATTACAGGTTTTAATCACCTGATAAACAAATGAACTATAAGCAATGACAATAGTCGCTTATCTGTTTGTCTAGTTCTGTGTGTTTTAGTGTGAGTGAATACTGTGAAACAGTTCAATTTATGATTATAATGGGAGACAGCACACACTTATTCACTTTTGCAGAACGAACGGACAGCTTTTAACTTATGGCGAGGTACATAGAAACGGTGCTGCTGCTGTTCGAAGATATCGTGAAAAATTTCCTAACCGAAGAATACCAAATCGTAAAACGTTTGAGGCCATTGAAAGACGCCTTAGGGATAATGGCACTCTAAAACCTATACCAATAAACGCCAGTCGACAAAGATTTTGACGAACTGCAAACTTTGAAGAAGAAATACTCGATGCTGTTCAGTTATCTCCTACAACTAAGTACCAGAAGATTGTCACGTCATTTCGATGTTTCCTCTACCAGCGTATAGCGAACTTTACGCCAACAACAATTGAGGCGTTGACATTGAAAAGGAGGTAAGTGCCAAAATTTTGCCACCTAGGCAGTCAGGTATATCTTACTTGTGTTTTTTGCAAAATAATCTTCATGAACTCCTAGAAGATATTCCACTAGGCATTAAGTAAAGGTTTATGCATGACAGTGCTCAAGCTCACTTTCCTCATAGTGTCACTGATTATTTAAATGCAGCTTATGGAGACAGATGGGTTGGTCAAACGGACCTGTTAAATGGCCACCACAATCTCCAGATTTAATGCCATTAGATTATTTTGTGTGGGGCTGGATGAAGTCTATGGTTTATTATGCACCAGTTGGCACGCAAGAAGAGCTAAGAAATTTGATCGTGGAAGCCGCAGTAATTATCAAGCACCATCCTGATGCTAAACGAAGAGCTAGAGAAGCATGGATTTGTCGTGCTGAATGTTGCATTCAACAAAACAGAGGCTCTTTTGAACAGTTACTCTAAATGTTGTAATAATAATACATAAATAGTAATAATAAATAATAAATCTTTAACCTTTGATATCTGTTTCATAAATGAGTTTGATATATATGTTAATATCAACTTTTTTGTTTATTTTGTGTTAGAGATCACATACCTAAAATAGTGCCGTGCAATTCCGAAACACCCTTTATATGTATGTATATATATATAAACATGAAAGAAAATGGTCTGTGTACAAAAAAAAATTCTTTTAAATAGGGAGAACTGTTTCTTGATAAGCCAATGTTTCGACCTACATTGCAGGCCTCAGGGTTAAATATACAAGATACAGACAAATTAAAATTATACATGGTAAATATTAATAATACATACAGGTCAGATGAGTGATAAAAAATAAAGATTAGGAACCGTTAGATAAATGTTTTTATAGAGGGAATAATTATAGAGTATTATCAAATATATAATAAGGTAAAACAAATCAATCAAGTGAATATGGATATGGATTCATTATACATTGTTATCAATACTGTTAAAATTTCTAAAGAATAAATAGAAATATGATGATTGATTAAGAGAACGAAATAGAAAGAAAAAACAAAAAGTAAGGCCTTAAGCCTCTTAAGTGCTGGAACCAACTAACTGGCCAGATTGCTTAGTTTTTTAAAGACTTAAGCTTTAGTTTTTAGGATTTTCTATTGCGTTCTATTTATAATTCTATTGCCTTCTTTTTGAGTTTTTGCCCATTTCTATGATTTATTTATTTATATTTTTAAGTGATGAGTATCTCAGTACAACCAGTGGGTAGTCTTCTTTCTTCCGTCCAGGTCTAGGACGGAAATTGTTTCTGCCTACCACCTTAATGTATTTTTGGTATTCTGTTCTGTTTTCTAATTAATCTTAGTAATTCCGTATTTCTTGTTTTATTTGTTCTGTGTATCCGTGGTTGAACTTGTACCCTATAATTTTTTGTTAAGTCTCTCCTCGTTCGTCCTCTCCATGTGATCATAAAATGATCTGAGTCTTTTTACCCTCATTTCTGTTTCCAAGTCATGGATTTCACAGTAAATTTCTTTGTTTGATTTTAGCCTGTCTCCTTCTGGTGTTATTTTTGACCTGTGGATGCATTAATTTAATAAAAATAAAACTGAATAAATAAACGTTGTGAAACTGAAACATGCTCCTGAAAAAAAAAGAAGAAAAGATTAAGGATTTAAAAAATAACACTGAACAACAACATTTAACTTTTTGTCTGTTAAATGAATTACAATGTTTCTATTAGAATTTGGTCCTCTAAATGCAAATTTGAAAAGCTTTTTTGTCTCAGGGGCAAGGATTTTGTGTAATTTCAAAATAAAAAAATAAAACAAGCAATTTTATTTAATCAGCTTTCATACCGTAATTTAAATCATAATGTAGCCTTTGATGATTTCCTGCTGTATTTTGGGGCTGGTACATTGTATGGTACATACATGGTTATTCCAGTGATTTTTGTGAAGCAGAAATAACAGTCAGTTGAATGGTCCCGAGGTTCCCTCCACACCATAGGAACAGAAAAGGGCATATGTCGTGACTGCCCATTAATCCAGCCACAAAGCAATGTAACACAGGAGGCACAGCATATATAAGGTGCCCAAGATTTGTACTGGCCACCAACTTGGCACCCAAAATAATGAATATATGCCTTTTTTACTAAGGGAGTAATGCTTCTTCTTTAACTCTTTAAAGTTAGTTTACCATACACATAACAAAAATTGTTTGGATGGTTTTCACAATTTTGCGGCATATTGAAGATGCTAAGAGGTTCTGTTTGGACTAAATTAATAGAGGCACCTAACTAGGCCGACTAACAGATGTAGACTAATGAGAGGAGTCCAGAGGACCCGTGTCCGGGGGCCAGTGTTTTGACTGAGCCTGTTGAAACTTGTTGGCTAAACATGTTTTAAGAGTTCAGACGACTTATTTGTTATCTCTATTGCATCCAATACTATCGTGCATTGGTGGTGAGCCTTATTTAGAGCAAATAAATAGAATATATTAATCAAGACATGTTCATAGCTATGAAATATCACTTTTTTTTTTACAAAATTTAAAATTACAAAAAATCTGAGCCCCATGGACAACTTTGATGGTCATATTCGGAATTACCACAGCAAAATACATATGAGACAGCCACATTTACCCATTTAACAAAAATACTGTTGACCAGTGTAATTTTTTTTAAACAGAATATAACGTATTCTAAAATCACCTGATATGAAACGGCAAAGGCATCAGGAGCTGGTGTTGTCTCCATAGCATAAGGTCCACTATTTCCCATCCGTTGATTACTGCTTTGATTATTGGAAAATGTCGGGCCGCTTGCGTAATCTTGAATTATATCAATTTTATTATGAATCAAAATATAAAAAGACAGTTGTATTCCACCAAATTATTAGTTATAAAGGAGAAATCATTAAATACCTGGAATGCCATCGGAGTATGGACTATGAGGTTGAGGGGAAGCGCCTGGGCTCGAGATGGTACTCATAGGAGAAGGAGGGTTGCCGCTAAACCCGCTGCTGCTATAGCTCACGTTATGAGGCATCGATGGCTCAGCTACTTGCTGGAATGGGAGTAACATAGAATGACCGGGTGCGAATTCCGAGTGGCGTGGCACAAGAACGGGTGGCAAAACTAACAAAAAAAAAAATGAAAAATTATAATAATAAAATAAAATGGTACTTTATAAATATCACTTTAAAAAAATAAAAAGTAATCAATAATAAAAAGAATGAATTTCATAAAAATTTACTGTTTTGTGAATGTTTCTGAGCCATTAAAAAAAAAAATGTCATTTTACACCTCTTATGGTACCTATTGCTAATTTTTTAGTATATATTATTTTAAGGCTGAAAGTAAGAGAGACAAGTACACAATCTGTTCTGTAGAGCTTGCCATGGTACATATTTATTCTTTATCTAGTTTATGTAATTCTACAGACTATAATATGTTATAAATATTATCTACATTAGAGGAAATCCTGTACTTCTGATCGATACTTTTGATTTTAAACTTAAGATATTATTAGGCAAACAAATAAACTTTATCATCATATTTACCTGGACTCTCTACCCTCTTGTAGTGATACGGATTTATACAAACGTCTTTCTGTTTTGAGGAAAAAGGGTATTGACAGTGTTCCACTGGTTTCAGTTCGTGGTGGGATTGTAAGTCGGGCCATCGCCAAACACGGCAATATATTACGTGTGGCAATCCCTTCCTGTGTGAAACCTATAAAAAAATAATAATAAATACAAATTAACCAATTCAACATAAGTGCATAATAGGAAGGAGTGCATAATAAATTATTTAAAAACATATGACAATTTTTCATCAATCAAAATAAAAATTTTACCTTGAGTATGTCACCTACTGTTTACATTTTAATATTCCAATGTACAAAGTGATAATAAATAAACTAAATATCAACAGTATATATCTTAATAGTAACTTTTAAATTGAATTTTGTCCAAAATAATTTAATTGTGTTGAAGGAAGTGGAATCGTGTCATTCTCGAAGATTTTGGCTTGAAATGGATACAAGCAATATCACCCCCAGCCCATCACCACAGTCCAGGCATCCGCTATTTGGTTGCCCTGAAGATGGCCTACATCGTAGCCTGAAACGTTGGCACAATTAAAAAATAAGTTCTGCTCATTTTGCCTAATCATCGACCGCGCCCCCTGACCAATTCAATCCATCGTTAGAATTATCCTTTAGACTACTTTCCACTAAAACATGAATAAAAATTATTTTAATTGTGAATGGATAAATATTAAATAAAACTGCATCATAGCAAGGTTTGTTGCTTCCTTACTATAGACATATAATCCTCAACATTTAGTATGGTGTCCCCAAAACACAAAAACCTAAACATTATGTGTCTGATGTTCCAACAATTATTTACTCCTACCTGATGAGAAATCATTTTGCAATGAAACCATTTCTCACCGTTTGCCATTTCTATATAGAATGAAATAGAAATAATGGCAATTTAAAGGATCTCTGGATCTTACAAACCAAAAACACAGCAATCTTGCACCCATGACTTCCAAAATAAGTTTAAAAAATAACCAGAAACTGTAGTTAAACCAAAATTTGCACTTGCAGTTTTAAACAGACCATAAGTTCATTTTCACTTGTTTAGGAAATACAAAAATTCTCATAAGAAAATCGTAGTTAGCGGATTTAAATCTATTAATTTATTTTAGTGGATCGGTATTTATTTATCCTTGAACAAAAACTCGACCAGATGACTGAAACCAGTTATGGGAATACTGGCAGTCAACTCGTGTTTGATGGTAGTAATGTTTAAATTACAACTATATTATGATAAAGAAAAAATATAAAATATTAAGGATTATTTAATATTTAAGGCTACCCGTGTTTGTCTTTAACACATATCACTTCTTCAAAATAACACCTTAACTTAAACAAATATTGGTATTTTTGAATTAACGTAAACCTATGGTAGCAATTGTACTGGTCCAAGTTTTTCAATTCATGAATGACATTTTTGATATTCCATTTCCATGATATGATGACTTTTTTTTCTTTAATTAAATTTCAATCTGAGTTTAGTAGGAACAATGATGTAAGTTAAAATTGAAAAAAATTCAAGCTTTTAAAATTTTTCCAATGATTAATAAAATAATTTTAATATCATTACAACAGGAATACTCTGCTTTACCAACAACCATTTTTTTTTCGACTCATCTGGTTTAATTTTGGCAAGACGTGGAACTTACCTCCCTTGAAAAATTAGGTTTTTTTAGTTATGAGTTAGATGTTCTTTTGAAGGAGCAATATATTATAATTTTATTTGTGTTGTAACAAGTAATAAAATATTCGATTGATTTCATAATGAAACTTTTCAAACAAATCTTCAATATTTAATTAATACCATATTTAATTAAATATTGATGCAAGTTATTAATCATTACTTAAGATTAAAAAGTGGATGATATGGTTTATAAGAAAAATAATGCCACCGATTGGTCATGGAAAAACTTTCACATTTTGTGACCATTGTATAGTTCCATAGGAGATAAAAGTGGAGGGGATATATCGCAATGTTATATTACATGATTAATTCTTAGGTAAAATTAGGAATCTTAATCCAAATCTTAAACTATTTATAGGATGCAATTGGAAAAATCCCAAAAGCATAGCCTTAAGTTTCTGCCGAGTCTTTCAGTGTTATAGAGACTTAAGGATTTTTCTTATTACATCCTATTTATGTATCTTATATATATAATGTATGTATTAGAATGCAAATGGAAAAAACCACAAGCAAAGCCTTATATTTTTACTCCAGATTTGAAACATAAGGCTTTGCTTGTGGTTTTTTCCATTTGCATTCTAATAAATGTTAATGTTTCGTTTTGAGTATTGGCTCTATTTTATTGATTATCATGTAAGTATCTTTTTTGGGTTTTTGGTCACTTTTATTGCTGAAACTTTATATTTGATAAATGGGAGTTTTCAACATAGCCAGAAGGTTTCCTGAATGCACACTTTTTTTCTGATTATTTAATCAGTAGCTAGATTAAATAGTTAAAATTGAGCATATCATTTAAAAATTAGATAATTATTCCACGTGTTGGTGCTTCGACTTGAGTCACAAGTTTAAACTTTTCATTTGTTTCCCTTTTAATATTTTCCAAAAATACAAGTTATCATGAAGTATTGAAAAAAGCATGTAATTATGGGAAATATACTTCGGTAATCATTTCATCTAAAAATGAACGTTTCAACAAACATATATCTACTAATCTTTAAAATGTTATTGAAACTTTTATTTTTTGATGAAATTATTACTGATAACTACTCATTGATGATCTTGCATTTCTGGAAAATATTAAAAATGGAACGAATAAACAGTTAAAACTTGATGTGACTCAAATCAAATCGACAACCTGGAAAACAAATACCATTTCTTTGATAAATGGGAGTTTTCAACTTAGCCACAAGGTTTACATAATGCCTATTTGTTTCTAATTATTTAAATAATAGCTAGGTTAAAGGTAATTTTAAAATTGTGAGTATCATTTAAAAATCATGGTGAATTAGCTTATGATAGATTATAAATATTCTAGATTTACCTGCAGTCTGCCATCAAGGCTCCTCGGAATCGTAACACAATTGCTTGGTTGTCCCGGACAACTCAATGCCTTTTCGAGTTCATCCAATGCTCCTTTCTTTTTCTTCAACTTCTTGACTAAAGCGTCGACAGCTCTCTCGGCCCACTTTTCTTCTTCATCGCCTTGCTTCCAACCGAGTAGTTTCTTAACGGCAGGGGTTGTGAACGAGAATAAGCTGTTTATAGAAGCCAAAGCTCCACCGGACTTGGGTGGTTCGGATGTTTCCATTATAACTTCATCGACTGCTCACTGTTCACACACAATACACAAATAATGTTGAATTATATTTGAATTTTCAGTTTAATTTATAAACACAGTATACAGAAAATAAAACACTGATTTATTCAAGAAAATTCCAAACCTCACTAATTGATCATATACAATTTCCTATTTAGATAACACTAAAACGTCCAAGGACGAATAAAAATTCCTTAATAATCCTTAAACTTCCTAGATAACTAATAATCACGATCTAAATTGGCCAGCAATTTGACAAACAATTACAACCTTGAACTTCCTGTACAGGTTATGTTGACAATTCTATCAATTACTACAAAATTTATTAGGTGGGATTAGTAATGAATTGGTAATGGGTATTTTATGAGTGCGTTAAATTTGAATAATACTGGGAGGTTTTAGGCGATTAATGTAATATGGAGTTATACGGCAGTACTGAATAGCTATGGATAAATGTTTGAGATTTATAAGTGTAATGAGTTTGAAAAGATGGAGTCAAAGCTAGAAATTACATATAGTGGAGGGTTATAAGGATTCGTGAGTTTTGAAACAGTAGAACCCTTGTTGTATTACCCTACAACACAGGCAGGATAGAAATGAAGTAAAAAAAAAAAAAATTTTGGAGGTGGGGATACGAGAAAAACAAAGGCACTAGGTGAAAACTGAAGACACGTTGCACAACCCGAGACAATAAAAAGCGGTGAAAATGGAAGAAAACTCCTTCACTTACACAATCCTCTAGATCTTTGGCGACAACAAGGCGGCATACGGAGTTTTCCAGACAAATGTACACTACTCCAGCAAGACGAGAGTAGGGGAAGGATAACCTTTTGCAGGTAGTGGACGTACCGTCCTGTGACCTTTCCAGGTAGTCGAGTGCAACTGACCACTCTTCATTCAATCCACATCATTCACCAAGAGATTACTTACATGGTAATTAATTTCCACTTCTCTCTTCTCCTGCAATCTCTGCAACTCTATACCCCGGTTCTGTACTCATCTTTTTGCCTCATAAACATTTTAAAACCATACCAACCGACACTTAATGAAGATTACATTAGTCCATTTGGCAAAAGTAAAATATCAGTTTCGCAGGTTGTCGCCTCGAGTTGTTAATAACTCTTTATTCGTTTTATTTTTAATATTTACATGCATATATAATCATCTCATTATCAAAATTTCTTAAACTTATTTCTCTGAAATGATATCCTTTTTTCGTAGTGATTGATAATAAAACCTGGATAATTATCTACTTTGTATCTGATGATTAACCTAAGGGGAAATATAAGTTAAAGTAAAAGTCACTGTAGTGACTCTACTGTTTGTAAGAGAACGTATTGGAGGAAGGTAATTTACTGATCACTCGCAACTGTCACGTTTTCCCCCAATTAAGGCTGCCCTCTTTATAGGGACTGGTTGAGCTCCAGGAGGGTCTGTAGATCCCATAGGCTTCATCCGTGGCTGTTAACAAATTAAATGATTTACCATCATAGCAACTGAGTGGTCTACACACTCAGCTACCGCTAGGACGGGTGCTGACGGTAATTCACTGTGATGCAAAAGTCTTCGTATGAATGTGTAAACCTGGTTTACACAGTCGAGAATGTCAATCATCAGTAATACTCTTATTCCGATTATTCGCTTTAGTAAAGTAGATCTCTTGGGAGATCTCTCACCAAAACGCCTGAGACTAAGGGGCAGATAACCCTAATCCTTTTACCTGAGGCATAAACCTGGGGGTTGCATGTGGATGCTACTGACCACAACCTATTGTTAAACCCACATTTGTATTAATATAGATGTATTTGGATTTCATTACGATTATAGCTTTATATCATAATTTACTATATAAACGATGGGTATCACTTCCGCAGGTTGTCGCTTCTCGTTAAGTCACAACAAGTTTAAACATTTCATTCGATTTATTTTTATTAATATCCAAAAATACAAATTATCATGAGTTTCACTATGAAAAAATAGTATAATTATATTCGTCAAGAAATGAACTCTTTTAACAAGATACATCACGTATACTTCGAAATGTTATTTGATGATATATACTTCTTGAAACGTTCATTTCTAGATGAAATGATTGCAGATATATTCACATTTCCCATAATTGCATTATTTTTTAATAGAGAAACTCAGGATTATTTTTATTTTCCAGAATATTACAAAGGAATGAAAAGTTAAAACTTGCTGTGACTTACCTCGCAGTCAACAAGCGGAACGAATACTTTTCGTTAACTATGTTATAAGTATTACCTTAAAGTATCGAAGTGCATTCTACATAATAATGCTTCGACTATACTATATCATAATCACAAAATATTAATATTTTTGTTTTGAAGAGAAAAGATTTGCCCTGACTGGGATCGTCTGCATTTCCCTTGCAGTTATCTAAACCATTGAGCTACCAGGGGTCGTATCCAATCAGACAAATCCGTTCTCTTCACCGATCCCCTATCCCCGTGTTCTCGAAATTTGTGCGATGTATACAGGGGGAATAATGTTCATTGAACATTACTTTAATTAGAATCTTGTTGACTACGTCAATATATTATATATAATTTATTTTTATTAATCGTTATTTTGATGGTGATTATTGTTAAATATTTTGGTTTTGGAGAGAAAAGGTTTGTCCTGGCCGGGATTCGAGCCCGGGTCGTCTGCTCTCCCCAGCGCAGTGGTCAAGAGCCTTCAACAAGATCCTAATTACAGAAATGTTCAATGAGCATTCTCCCCCTTGTATACATCGCAAAAATTGAGAGAACACGGGGATGTAGGATCAGTGAAGAGAATGGATTTGTCTAAAAATAAAACTCTAAAAATAATCACCATCGAAATAACAATTAATAAAAATATAAATATTTATCTATCTTATATGAGATGACATTAAAATCTATTTCATCCGGTGTCTTATTTCATAATTAGATGTTAAAGCAAGTGGGAAGGTTCATTGTTTTAGTAAACAGATTACGTTTCGTCGGACAACAAACTCGTTTTTAATGGCAAATTTTACTGCGTTTCAATATTTTGCAATGTGTCGTAGGCCTTTTTGTACTGTTGTACTTGAAATAGATTTCTGTCAAATGATCTCATTGGTCTAATCAAATTCATTAATTTTAATTGTTAGTGATAAAAGAGGAATTCATAAACAGAGCGAGAGAATCGTGACCGTGAACGATAATTCTTATAAGCAGGGAAAAAACCCATCTATTCCCATCATTCATAGATAGCTATTTTACGATCAGGAAAACTTTTATGATTATTATATACGTCTTATCATGTACTGTATTATTTACCTATAATATATATCTCTTCCCAAAAATAAACGAAACGAAAACTAAACGTAACTCAGGGAGGAAATAAAGTTAAAAATAAAATAGATTTTTTTTTTTATAACTGATATCATTTATGATAGTGAATGGTCAAAATAATTGACTTAAAAATTATCTGTTTATTATCAGAATTGATTAACAACTAAAAAACATTATTCAAAAGCAGTACATCTAAGTAAAATATGTACCTCTAGAAACCTTAACCCAAATATAGTTTAAAATATTATAAAAAGTTTTTTTTTTTACTTAAATCTATTATTGAATCGGATGCTTTTCATAACCTTCAATTGCAACATGTTCATCTAAATTCAATCAACTAAAATGTTTTTATTATTATATAATTAAACCCATTATTTCTTATAAATCTGTATCTGTAAACCCTGTGAAGGGTCTTGGGCTTAATACAGGATAGAGACTGTACTGTTTCTGAGACGCTTATTTAACAGTGTTAAATGATATTGATTTGAATATTTAATACAATTATTTTTGTGTCACTTTATGCTGCAATGGCTAATCGGACGATGATACAGAGGTGATCCTAAATTATGCCTATTCAGGTTTAATCAAGATAGAGATTTTTCTCCCTTTAAAAAGTCCTTAAAGGGCTGCGAACCCGAAATCATTTAGTTAGTCGGTTGTTATACCATTCAATAAGCTACCGGTGATCCATATTATTTAGTAGCAGATATGCAATACAATTAAGCAGTAATTCAAAAGTAAATCGAAATATTTGTTCGCAATATATAAATGTGATATTATTTATTTCTATAAAGTGATAAATAACATTTAGCATTTATTATTAGTTTTGTGCACTTCTTAAATGTATAATTACTTTAAAATATTAATTAATCAACACAATATTGATAGACGAAATCGAATTTATTAAAACAATCCAATGATTATTTGATTTAATTTATTTCCGATGAAGAAAGCCATTAGTAAGGTTGGAGAGAGAGGGTTTGGCTCATTGGCAGAGCTCTCGGTGTTCCTCATGTTGTCGCTCTGGCATGATTACAAGTTATCAAATATTGAGGATATGTCTTAATAAAAAAGGAACCTGAACAAGTGAAACGTGTTACCAAAATAAATCATAAGACCCTTATTTAACAGTGTTAAATTATAATGATTTGAATATTTATTTCCGATTATGAAAGCCAGTAGAAAGGTTGGAGAGAGAGGGTTGGCTCAGTGATAGAGCGCTAAGTTGTTGTGCCAATGGTCCCGGTTCAAATCCTCCCGTATAATAGATAAATTATTATTCATGTTGTCGCTCTGGGTTCATTACAAGTTTTAACTTTTCATTTTAGATATTTTCTAAAAAAAACAAGTTATCGTGAGCTTTAGTATGGAAAAGATAATGTAATTATGGGTTATGAGTAGATTTCGGTATCCATTTCATCAGGAAATGAACGTTTCAACAAATATTTATCATCCATACTTCGAAATGTCAATTGAAACTTTTATTGTTTGATAAAATGATTGCCGAAACGTACTCATTGGCCAAAATGACATTCTTTTTTCCCTATTCAAGCTGACGATAACTTTTATTTTTGAAATATTAAAAATGAAACGAAAAAATGAACGAACGAACAGTTAATTATTGTAACTCAACTCGAAGCGACATCCTGTGGAATAGATACCAATTATTTAATCTGTAAACAGATAGGGATGATCCTTGTTGGATCTGGAGTCTCTCCTGGAGCTTAACCAGCCTCTATAAACTACGTACCTTTAATAGGCGGTAAAACCTAGCGGTTGTGCGTGATCTAGGACAAATCACCTCCATGCATAACCGGGTGCTGGATATAATTACTACAACGCTGCTGTAAAGTGCAATAAAGTAATGTGATCCGTAATTATTACTATTAAAACGGATTTTAAGGTACAGTTTTTATCATGTACTCAGCTCAAGAACCGTAATAGGTTGTAATGGTACAGATTTTTAAGGAGAAAGGTAGGTATTAAAACAATATAATAATAAAAATGATCGGGAAATGTAGTAACGTAAGACTAGATGATACTACATACATACCTGAGTATGGAGACAAATGACTATGAAATATATTGTGTTTTTTTTGTTATACTTATATAATTTCAACCCTTGAAATGCTTTGAGGTGGCCCAAAGACAGCCTTCTGGCACCAGGCTCAGGTAGTTTCCCTTTGACCGTCCTATTCATCGCTGTTTCTTGAACCACATGTTGTATGCCCAGTTTAGAAGGCCGACACAAGTCCAGTAGGGTTAAGTCGATACAATAGTATTTAGAAATAATAACTTATATTCCAACAGAATAACAGCTCATTAAATAATTTAGCGACACGGTCTAAACCAGAAGAAACCAATGAAGTCTTTTGTATAAATAGTGGCTGTGGAAACTTAAAAGAGTATTTAAATTAATAATATGATTCATGAGAAGCGAGGGGATGGTTGACTGGAAGATAGACGTAAGGGAGAAAATAGTTGGGGGTGCAGTCAAATAAAAACATTAAATAAGTGGTTACTTATTTAATTATGTGCCGACGTTTCGACCCACTTTGTGGGTCATCTTCAGGGCTAAGAAATGAAAAACAGACAAAATAACAGAACTATAAAAATACATTGCAAACTAAGTATATGATGGGTCGAAACGTCGGCACATAATTAAATAAGTAACCACTTATTTAATGTTTTTATTTGACTGCACCCCCAACTATTTTCTTCCTTAAATTAATAATAGTTTAAAAACATCCTTATTACAAAACGAAGCCAAAATGTAGAAAATAATATTCAATAAGTTTTAAATAAGGATAGAGCGATGAACAAAAATTGATTTTATCTAAAAAAAACCTGAGGCACTTTTTTATATATTTTCATAATAACTACTTTTACCAACGTATGTCAGTTAATAATATATTTACAACTGTTAACATCAAGTACCCCTTGATTTCTTTACGATTAAATGAATGTTTTTCTTTATGACTTTATTCTTATTTTGAACTTAATTAATTTTTTTTTCTATTATTTAGCATTGTTTCGTATTAAAGCGTATTTTTTTTTTAAATTTAATAATTTGAATGATTTAATTTACTCTTTTAAGTTTCCACAGCCACTATTTATACAAAAGAGTTCATTGTTCCTTCTGGTTTAGACCGTGTCGCTAAATTTTCCGCCAACGTTTTGCCAGGCATGCTGCTGGCTTCCTCAAGGCTAAATTGAGACTCAATATTATTCATTTTTTCTTGTTAAGTCTTAAGCGATTTAAAGAGTTACCAAACGATCCATTATTTCATGGATCAAAGATTTAAACTCATATGATCCTTATTAGTTTTATTTTATTTTATCAGCCAATAGTTAAGTGTGTATTTTAGTTTTTCAAATTACATTTTTGTTTATTGCGAAATATACGAAACTCCCTAGGCAACGCCATAAAATATTCCATCACTTTCAACTTTTATAACAGTTATGTACATAATTTATTTAAAGAGCTGTTATTCTGTTGGAATATAAGTTATCATTTCAAAATACTATTGTATCGACTTAACCCTACTGGACTTGTGTCGGCCTTCTAAACTGGAGCATACAACATGTGGTTCAAGAAACAGCAATGAATAGGACGGTCAAAGGGAAACTACCTGAGCCTGGTGCCAGAAGGCTGTCTGTGGGCCACCTCAAAGCATTTCAAGGGGTTGAAATTATATAAGTATAAAAAAAAAAACACAATATATTTCATAGTAATTTGTCTCCATACTCAGGTATGTATGTAGTATCATCTAATCTTACGTTACTACATTTCCAGATCATTTTTATTATTGTATTGTATTAATAACTACCTTTCTCCTTAAAAATCCGTACCACTACAACCTATTACGGTTCTTGAGCTGAGTACATGATAAAAACTGTACCGTAAAATCCGTTTTAATAGTAATAATTAAGGATCACTTTACTTTATTGCACTTTACAGCAGCGTTGTAGTAATTATATCCAGCACCCGGTTATTCATAGAGGTGATTTGTCCTAGGTCACGCACAACCGCTAGGTTTTTCCGCCTATTAAAGATACGTAGTTTATAGAGACTGGGTAAGCTCCAGGAGAGACTCCAGATCCAACAAGGATCATCCCTATCTGTTTACAGATTAAATAATTGGTATCTGTTCCACAGGTTGTCGCTTCGAGTTGAGTTACAATTATTAACTGTTCGTTCGTTCATTTTTTTGTTTCTTTTTTAATATTTCAAAAATACAAGTTATCGTCAGATTTAATAGGGAAAAAAGAATGTAATTTTGGGCAATGAGTACGTTTCGGCAATCATTTTATCAAACAATAAAAGTTTCAATTAACATTTCGAAGTATGGATGATAAATATTTGTTGAAATATTCATCATCCATTTCCTGATGAAATGGTTACCGAAATCTACACATTACCCATAATTACATTATCTTTTCCATACTAAAGCTCACGATAACCTGTTTTTTAAAGAAAATATTTAAAATGAAAAGTTAAAACTTGTTGTAATGAACCCAGAGCGACAACATGAGGAATAATTTATCTATTATACGGGAGGATTTAAACCGGGACCATTGGCACAACAACTTAGCGCTCTATCACTGAGCCAACCCTCTCTCTCCAACCTTTCTACTGGCTTTCATAATCGGAAATAAATATTCAAATCATTATAATTTAACACTGTTAAATAAGCGTCTTATGATTTCTTTTGGTAAAACGTTTCACTTGTTCAGGTTCCTTTTTTATTAAGACAGTTCCTCAATATTTGATAGTTTAAAAAACTCCTATAAAACAATTACAGTTTCCAAGAGTTTAAATGTTCCATGGATTTAAATGTTGCTACTACATCAAGCGTTTTCTAGTACTTCACAAAATGTTTATATATATATATATTTCAAATTTCATTATTAATTTATTAATTTCATTATTATAGCTGTGTTTGGTATAAGAAAGGTCCCTGGTTCAAATCCGGCTGTAGCAGATATATTATTTAATCTGTTTACAGCTACAATTGTATCTGTGGGGACTCTCCTGTGGCTCACCCGTGCTCTATAATGTAGGTACCCTTAATTGAGGGGAAAATATGTTGGATGAGCGTGATCTCGGATAAATCACCTCTCTTTACAATCGTCTTAGAAACAGTACAGTCTCTATCCTGTATTAAGCCCAAGACCCTTCACAGGGTTTACAAATACAGATTTTTTAAGGAATAATGGGTTTAATTATATAATAATAAAAACATTTTAAGTGATTAAATTTAGATGAACATGTTGCAATTGAAGGTTATGAAAAGCATCCGATTCAATAATAGATAAAAGCATAAAAAAAACTTTTTATAATATTTTAACTATTGTAGGATGGAAATAGTTGGGGGTGCAGTCAAAAATTAAACAACAAATAAGTATAAACCTATTATATTTTATGTGTGCCGACGTTTCGATCTACTGTGTAGGTAATCTTCAGGGCCAATAGGAGTGGCTACTCGTTGCAGAAGGTAACTGGCCTTCCTATATTTTTAACTATATTTGGGAGAAGGTTTCTAGAGGTACATATTTTACTTAGGTGTACTGCTTTTGAATAATGTTTTTTAGTTGTTAATCAATTCTGATAATAAATAGATAATTTTTAAGTCAATTATATTGACCATTCACTATCATAAATGATATCAGTTATAAAAAAAAAAATCTATGTTATTTTTTAACTTTATTTCCTCACTGAGTTACGTTTAGTTTTCGTTTCGTTTATTTTTGGGAAGATATATATAACATAGGTAAATAATACAGTACATAATAAGACGTATATAATAATCATAAAAATTTTCCTGATCGTAAAATAGCTATGAATGATGAGAATAGATGGGTTTTTTCCCTGCTTATAAGAATTATCGTTCACGGTCACAATTTTCTCGCTCTGTTTATGAATTCGTCTTTTATCACAAACAATTAAAATTAATGAATTTGATTAGACCAATGAGATCATTTGACAGAGATCTATTTCATAATAAAGTACAAGAGTACAAGAAGGCCTACGACACATTGCAAAATATTGAAACGCAGTAAAATTTGCCATTAAAAACGTGTAAACAACACAATAAGTAATAAAATTTGTTATCCCACGAAACGTAATCTGTTTACTAAAACAATGAACCTTCCCACTTGCTTTAACATCTAATTATGAAATAAGACACCGGGTAAAATAGATTTTAATGTCATCTCATATAAGATAGATAATTATTTATATTTTTTATTAATTGTTATTTCGATAGTGATTATTTTTAGATATTTTTGTTTTGAAGAGAAAAGAATCGTTTGGCTGGGATTCGAACCAGGGTCTCCTGCATTCTCTAGCGCAGTTATCTAACCAACTGAGCTACCTGGCTCGTAACACGGCCAGACAAATCCATTCTCTTCACCGATCCTACATCCCCGTGTTCTCTCAATTTTTGCGATGTACACAAGGGGAAGAATGATCATTGAACATTTCTGTAATTAGGATCTCGTTGAAGGCTCTTGAGCACTGCGCTAGGGAGTGCAGACGACCCGGCCAGGACAAACCTTTTCTCTTCAAAACCAAAATGTTTAACAATAATCACCATCAAAATAACGATTAATAAAAATAAATTAGATATAATATATTGACGTAGTCAACAAGATTCTAATTAAAGTAATGTTCAATGAACATTCTTCCCCTGTATACATCGCACAAATTTCGAGAACACGGGGATATAGGATCGGTGAAGAGAACGGATTTGTTCGACTTGGATACGACCCCTGGTAGCTCAATGGTTTAGATAACTGCAAGGGAAATGCAGACGATCCCGGCCAGGGCAAATCTTTTCTCTTCAAAACAAAAATATTTAAATTTTGTGATAATGATATAGTATAGTCGAAGCATTATTATGTAGAATGCACTTCGATACTTTAAGGTAATACTTATAACATAGTTAACGAAAAGTATTCGTTCCGCTTGTTGACTGCGAGGTAAGTCACAGCAAGTTTTAACTTTTCATTCCTTTGTAATATTCTGGAAAATAAAAATAATCCTGAGTTTCTCTATTAAAAAATAATGCAATTATGGGAAATGTGAATATATCTGCAATCATTTCATCTAGAAATGAACGTTTCAAGAAGTATATATCATCAAATAACATTTCGAAGTATACGTGATGTATCTTGTTAAAAGAGTTCATTTCTTGACGAAATGATTACCGAAATATAATTATACTATTTTTTCATAGTGAAACTCATGATAATTTGTATTTTTGGATATTAATAAAAATAAATCGAATGAAATGTTTAAACTTGTTGTGACTTAACGAGAAGCGACAACCTGCGGAAGTGATAACCATCGTTTATATAGTAAATTATGATATAAAGCTATAATCGTAATGAAATCAAAATACATCTATATTAATACAAATGTGGGTTTAACAATAGGTTGTGGTCAGTATCATCCACATGCAACCCCCAGGTTTATGCCTCAGGTAAAAGGATTAGGGGTTATCTGCCCCTTAGTCTCAGGCGTTTTGGTGAGAGATCTCCCAAGAGATCTACTTTACTAAAGCGAATAATCGGAATAAGAGTATTACTGATAATTGACATTCTCGACTGTGTAAACCAGGTTTACACATTCATACGATGACTTTTGCATCACAGTGAATTACCGTCAGCACCCGTCCTAGCGGTAGCTGAGTGTGTAGACCACTCAGTTGCTATGATGGTAATCATTTAATTTGTTAACAGCCACGGATGAAGCCTATGGGATCTACAGACCCTCCTGGAGCTCAACCAGTCCCTATAAAGAGGGCACCCTTAATTGGGGGAAAACGTGACAGTTGCGAGTGATCAGTAAATTACCTTCCTCCAATACGTTCTCTTACAAACAGTAGAGTCACTACATTGACTTTTACTTTAACTTATATTTCCCCTTAGGTTAATCATCAGATACAAAGTAGATAATTATCCAAGTTTTATTATCAATCACTACGAAAAAAGGATATCATTTCAGAGAAATAAGTTTAAGAAATTTTGATAATGAGATGATTATATATGCATGTAAATATTAAAAATAAAACGAATAAAGAGTTATTAACAACTCGAGGCGACAACCTGCGAAACTGATATTTTACTTTTGCCAAATGGACTAATGTAATCTTCATTAAGTGTCGGTTGGTATGGTTTTAAAATGTTTATGAGGCAAAAAGATGAGTACAGAACCGGGGTATAGAGTTGCAGAGATTGCAGGAGAAGAGAGAAGTGGAAATTAATTACCATGTAAGTAATCTCTTGGTGAATGATGTGGATTGAATGAAGAGTGGTCAGTTGCACTCGACTACCTGGAAAGGTCACAAGACGGTACCTCCGCTACCTGCAAAAGGTCACCCTTCCCACTACTCTCGTCTTGCTGGAGTAGTGTACGTGAGTCTGGAAAACTCCGTAGGCCGCTTTGTAGTCACCAAGGATCTAGAGGATCGTGTAAGTGAAGGAGTTTTCTTCCATTTTCACCGCTTTTTATTGTCTCGTGTTGTGCAACGAGTCTTCAGTTCTCACCTAGTGCCTTTGTTTTTCTCGTATCCCCACCTCCGAAAGTTTTTTTTTTTTTTACTTCATTTCTATCCTGTCTGTGTTGTAGGGTAATACAACAGGGGTTCTACTCTTTCAAAACTCACGAATAAATCAGTGTTTTTTTTCTGTATTCTATGTTTATAAATTAAACTGAAAATTCTAATATAATTCAACATTATTTGTGTATTGTGTGTGAACAGTGAGCAGTCGATGAAGCTATTATGGAAATATCCGAACCACCCAAGTCCGGTGGAGCTTTGGCTTCTATAAACAGCTTATTCTCGTTCACAACCCCTGCCGTTAAGAAACTACTCGGTTGGAAGCAAGGCGATGAAGAAGAAAAGTGGGCCGAGAGAGCTGTCGACGCATTAGTCAAGAAGTTGAAGAAAAAGAAAGGAGCATTGGATGAACTCGAAAAGGCATTGAGTTGTCCAGGACAACCAAGCAATTGTGTTACGATTCCGAGGAGCCTTGATGGCAGACTGCAGGTAAATCTAGAATATTTATAATCTATCATAAGCTAATTCACCATGATTTTTAAATGATACTCACAATTTTAAAATTACCTTTAACCTAGCTATTATTTAAATAATTAGAAACAAATAGGCATTATGTAAACCTTGTGGCTAAGTTGAAAACTCCCATTTATAAAATAAACTCCCATAATCAAATAGGTATCTGTTCCCCAGGTTGTCGATTTGATTTGAGTTACAACAAGTTTTAACAAAAGGCTATGCTTTTGGGATTTTTCCAATTGCATCCTATAAATAGTTTATGATTTGGATTAAGATTCTAAATTTTACTTAAGAATTAATCATGTAATGTATTTGCGATATTATAACTTCCTTTTTAAGCCAAAAATATCGAGAATGACACGATTCCACTTCCCTCAACACAATTAAATTATTTTGGACAAAATTCAACTTAAAATCTTATTTACCAGGGCCTTAGATATATACTGTTGATATTTAGGTTAAATATAAAAAATATCCAAGCTCCGAGAATCCAAACATCGCATCCTACAGCTGAACCTCCACATCAGCAAATTCCTCCCTATCATCAACCCTTACATGTCAAATTGCCGCCACAACAAAAAAATCTGGTCCCATCTTGTCAGAACCCTCAAACAAATTCCCTAAATCAAAATAGAACAAAAATAAATCCAGCTCCACAGATTCAACTCCCAGCTAACCCGTTGAGTGAAGTAACGTACGTATTTCTATGTACGGAACTACATCACTTATAGATCAGACCATTCTGACAACACTTCACATGCCGGATCCTGCATTCTCATCCATAAAACTCTATCTCATTCCCTTGTTCCTTCCACTCCAACTGATGCTATTCAATCAACATCAGTATCCATAACATCACGCCCTTTCCATATCACACTTTCAACTGTATACTGTCCTCCCGGTAGTTCCATCTCTCATAACCCTTTAGATTCCCTATTGGACCCTGGTCCCTTTTGGACCGCGTTTCATTGCTGGAGGATGCTACAACGCTAAACACCAACGATGGGGTTGTCGAACATCCAACTCCCGTGGAAATATTCTATCTTCTCTCACATCCTCAGAGAGCTACTCAATCCTTTCCCCAAAAAATCCTACCTACTGGCCTACATCCCTCAAAAAACATCCAGACATCCTTGACATAATTGTTACATCCCAGATTTCTCCCGCACAAGCCAATATTGAATCCTTGGACGACCTTTCATCAGATCACAGTCCAGTGCTCCTTTTCTTGCACTCAAGTTTTGCACCCAAGCCTTCCCCTCCCACATTGATTACAGGACGTGTCAACTGGGACGATTTTTGTTATGACTTGGAGGACAAACTGGACTTAAAATTTTACTAAAGACAAAACAAGACATTGATACAGCCATAGAAAAACTTACAACTTCAATCAGAAGCAGTTTACATGATAACATCACAAATCATACAATTAATAACTATCAACAGACTGATTTGCCACAGCATATTCGTATCTTATTAAGAGAAAAACACAGAGCAAGATCAAAGTGGCATAGAACTCGATATCCAGCAGATACAACTATCTATACAAAATTAACTAACAAACTAAAAGCAGAAATCAAGAAGCTCAAAATTCAAAATTTAATTACCTGGACTGAAAATCTCACAACCACCGACAAAACATTATGGATGGCCACCAAAAAACTCCGAAAGTTCAAAGAATTTAATCATCCACTCCTTACTGAATCAAATAAATGGACAAGATCTGACGGAGAAAAATCACAGTTATTTGGTCAATACCTTTTCAAAATCTTTCATCCACATCCTGATATCATTAACCCAACTCATATTGAATATATAAAAGAAGCGTTAGATCTTCCCCTCCAAATGTCCCTTCCACCCAAAGGATTCCATCCTACAGAAATATCAAACATTATTCACAGATTACCTTCCCGCAAAGCTCCTGGGCACGACCTCATCACAATTCATATCTTAAAACATCTTCCTAGAAAAGCCATTCTATTCTTTACCTATATATATAATGCTGTACTCCGCTCCACGTATTTTCCTGACCTCTGGAAATTATCCGTTGTAAAAATGATACCCAAACCTAAAAAAAACCCCAAAATACCCATCCTCTTACCGTCCTATCTCCTACCTAAATTCCTACCCCATACATACTTTCTCATTCTTCAATCCTATCTCACAAATAGAACTTTCCATGTAAACCATAATAATGTCTATTCATCACTTTTTTCCCAATCTGCTGGTGTTCCTCAAGGCCAAGTATCCTTGGCCCAATCCTTTATATAGTTTATACAGCTGACATCCCAACTCATCCTAATACTATCCTTACCATGTATGGTGATGATACATGTGTATTATCAGTCAACACCAATCCAGTTATTGCATCCCAAAGCCTCCAATCTCATATCACTGATCTTGAAGAATGGTGTCAAAACTGGAGAATTAAAATAAATTCTCAAAAATCGCATCAAATCACTTTTACCTTACGTCGTAAACCAATGACTTCCTGCCCTTCAGTACCCTTTAATAATATCTCACTGGTGCCTGTAGAACAGATCCGATACTTAGGGTTGCATCTCGACAAACGATTAACCTGGAATCCTCATACGAGACTGAAAAGACAAGAAACCACTCGACGTTCCAGGCTACTTCAACACTTACTAGACAAACGCTCTAACCTCCCAATTAACTACAAAAGACTCATCTACATGACCATCATACGACCTTTTTGGACTTTTACGACATCAGGCAAACAAAAGGAGTAGAGGTTTGGGGCTCCACTAGGCCATCGAATTCCTCTCGTATCCAATCCCTACAGTCCAAAATCCTTCATAAAATCCTCATTGCTCCTTATTTTGTTAAGAATAAAGTCATCCATAACGACCTTAATGTCCCATTTGTTGCTGATTTGGCCCGAACCCGGTATCTATCCTTTCATAGCGAAGTTCATTCCCACTCAAACCCTCTAGTTTCAAACCTAGCTTCCTCTTCAATTCCCGATAATCCTCCGAGGCGTCTGAAAAGAAGATGGCCACATGACCTTCTTGTTGAACTTGTGATTTGAGTACTATCAGTCGGTAGTTTCTCTACTTGTCATTATCTCATGTCATTATGTATCACTTAGCCTATTAACTTGTTGTATTATTGTAACAGTTTTGTAAATATCAATAAATAAATTTAAAAAAATATATATATAAAAAATTGTCATAGGTTTTTTAATAATTTGTTATTATCTCCTTTCTATTATGCACTTATGTTGAATTGATTAATTTTTATTTATTATTATTTTTATAGGTTTCACACAGGAAGGGATTGCCACACGTAATATATTGCCGTGTATGGCGATGGCCCGACTTACAATCCCACCACGAACTGAAACCAGTGGAACACTGTCAATACCCTTTTTCCTCAAAACAGAAAGACGTTTGTATAAATCCGTATCACTACAAGAGGGTAGAGAGTCCAGGTAAATATGATGATAAAGTTTAGTTGTTTGCCTAATAATATTTTAAGTTTGAAATCAAAAGTATTAATCAGATGTACAGGGTTTCCTTTTACGTAGAAAATATTTATAACAGGTTAGTCATCTGTAGAATTACATAAGCTAGATAAAGAATAAATATGTACCATGCAAGCTCTAGAGAACACATTGTGTACTTGTGAGGCTCTCTTACTTTCAGCCTTAAAATAATATATATTGAAAAATTCGCAATAGGTACCATAAGAGGTGTAAAATGACATTTTTTTTTTTAATGGCTCAGAAACATTTACAAAACAGAAAATTTTTATATTATTTTTATGAAATTCATTCTTTTTATTTTTTTAAAGTGATATTTATAAAGTACCATTTTATTTTATTATTATAATTTTTCATTTTTTTTGTTGTTAGTTTTGCCACCCATTCTTGTACCACGCCACTCGGAATTCGCACCCGGTCATTCGATGTTACTCCCATTTCAGCAAGTAGCTGAGCCATCGATGCCTCTTAACGTGAGCTACAGCAGCAGCGGGTTTAGCGGCAACCCTCCTTCTCCTATGAGTACCATCTCGAGCCCAGGCGCTTCACCTCAACCTCATAGTCCATACTCCGATGGCATTCCAGGTATTTAATGATTTCTCCTTTATAACTAATAATTTTGTAGAATACAACTGTCTTTTTATATTTTGATTCATAATGAAATTGATATAATTCAAGATTATGCAAGCGGCCCAACATTTTCTAATAATCAAAGCAGTAATCAATGGATGGAAAATAGTGGACCTTATGCTATGGAGACAACACCAGCTCCTGATGCCTTTGCCATTTCATATCAGGTGATTCTAGACTACATTATATTCTCTTTTAAAAAAAATATTTTTTAAATCCTTAATCATTTCTTTTTTTTTGTCTTTATTTTACATTTCAGGAGCATGTTTCAGTTTCACAACGTTTATTTATTTACATATTCAGTTTTATTTATTAAAATAATGCATCCACAGGCCCAAAATCACACTAGAAGGATACAGGCTAAAATTCAACAATGAAATTTACTGTGAAATCCGTGACTAGGAAACAGAAATGAGGGTAAGAAGACTCAGATTTTATGATCACATGGAGAGGATGAACGAGGAGAGACTAAACAAAAAATGATGTGGTACAAGTTCAACCAAGGATAAACAAAACAAATAAAACAAGAAACACGGAATTACCAAGATTAATTAGAAAACAGAACAGAATACCAAAAATTCCTCAAAAATACAGTAAGATGGTAGACAGAAAACAATGTCCGTCCAAGACCTGGAGGAAGAAAAAAGAAAAACTTTCAGTCAAATCATGAGGCAGAGATATGGACCAAGAAGAAAAAACTGAAAAGAAAAAAAAACGCTGCATCATAGTCTTGTAGTCCTTCAGGGCTGTTTCACATCAAATTAATAAATGGATTTATATTCTTCTCCAATTACTTCAAGTCTTTATGAATCATAAATTTTACAACATTCATCTTAGCAACTAGCAATTTCCACTAATTTACATTTATAATAATAAATGTTCTAAACTCATAATTTATCTATTAAAATTTACAACGGTATCATCACAACACAACAAGTAAATATAATGAATTATAAAAACGGCATGGATATATCCAACAATTCCCAATTAGAGAAACTATATTATTTTAACTATAAATTTTAGCAGTGTTGATAACAATGTATAATGAATCCATATCCATATTCACTTGATTGATTTGTTTTACCTTCTTATTATATATTTGATATTACTCTATAATTATTCCCTCTATAAAAAAATTTATCTAACAGTCCCTAATCTTTATTTTTTATCACTCATCTGACCTGATGCCTGTATGTATTATTAATATTTACCATGTATGATTTTAATTTGTCTGTATCTTGTACATTTAGCCCTGAAGGCTGCAATGTGGTCGAAACATTGGCTTATCAAGAAACAGTTCTCCTTATTTAAAAGAATTTTTTTTTTACCCAGACCATTTTCTTTCATATATATATATGAAATAAAATGGTCAAATGAAATAATGAAAGGTCAAATATTATTTGAGAAAAAGAAAATGTATCCATATTAGTTATTAGTTATTATTTTCTTTTTATCAATTATTTTCTTCAATGAACCTCATTTCACGACAATTTTTATCTTTACATTATATAAGTTTTCTTTTATTGGATCCTGTTGTTCATATATATAGTTAATTTAAGAAATTAATAAATATTTTTATTTTCAGGAACCATTGTATTGGGCCACTATTGCTTATTACGAACTTAATTGTCGGGTCGGTGAAGTTTTCCATTGCCAACCCTGGGAGGTAATTGTCGACGGTTTCACAAATCATCCAACTTCTATGAATAACCGGTTCTGCCTCGGACAGGTCTCGAACGTCAATAGAAACTCCACAATCGAGAATACAAGGCGGCACATTGGGAAAGGTAAGAGACTTCTATGAAATTTGAAACCTTTAATTGTTTTTTTGTTAAGAATTGTTATTATTAATATTTACCCATCCCCATTTTATACCTAGTTGTAAAGATTTTAAAGCACAACATTGTTTCTGTCCTAGTTTCAATATTTCATAAAAATAAAAACAATGCATACATTTAATTTCAGAGTGGGTTGGTTTAGAAGATTTAGCTTAGATTTAAGATAGATACAGAGAATATAGAGTTTAGAAGATTTAGCGACTGATCAGCTGTTGTTCTATATTGTCTTATTTTTATTCAAGAGCCAAATAAAATTCCATCTTCTCAAAAACTTAAAATTATTGTTGTTTATATCCTCTCCTTGAAAAAAATGTCATTAAAAATTTCCATCAAGAAAATAATTAATGTTTTAAGAGAGTCCTCAGAGGTTATTGATGTCAAGCCATTTCTGTGACTGCTAATTTACAGAATATGTCTGTGCCTGAGAGAAAGAATGATATGGGAAACTCTGCAAATGAATATATCGAGGGGGAAAACCATTGTAATACAGATAAAAAAGAGTATAAATTCAAAAATGAACTTACATTAATTAATATAATATAAACGGAAGATCCATAATATAATCTTGATATTAAACCAGCGAAGACTATCCTGGAGGACCACTGGAGGTTCGGACATCTGCTTGAGATGGAACCAGAGAGAATCGCCAGGAAGACTTACGAGACCCGCACGGAAGGAAAAAGGCACAGAGAAAGGCCTCGCATATCCTGGGAAGACAGGGTATGGGAGGCTTTCAGGAGGAGAGGAATGGACTGGATCCGAAGAAGAGAGCTGGTTCAGGAAAGAGATACTTGCTTGGTCCAGGCTCTAGAAGAAGGATCCTGACACTGCACAGCAGAGGAAAAGAATATGATGATGATGAAAAATGGAAGATCCAAACTTAATGCCTTGAATCTCTAAAAGAATGGTTAACAGAAAACCAGTTGATATTTTTGCAAGTCAAGCATCCTCCAGTCAGAATGAAAAGAAAGATCACATATATTCTGATTAAATTTTACAATATAATAAAAGACACTACTTTACTACGAAGAGACAGTACTTGAATTCGCCTAACGTTATCATTTTATACTATTAATAAAATTTAATGTATATGGTTGGAGGAGTATATGGATTTTTTATTTTAAAACTTTCAAATCTCATTTTTAAACTTTTTGTGGTATCAAATCCAGTTACACGGCCAGGAAAGAAGCGCTGGGATCTGTATTACTAGGGTAGAGATCCATAGGACAGTGTGTTATAATCTGTAATACTTATTGCCCCTAAATGTTGCAGATTTTACTATTTAGGTTTCCAATTTTCCCAGATTTCTCCTTCCCACGTATTAATCAAATCCCTGGATGACCTCTCCTCAGATCACAGTCCAGTTCTGCTCTCATTACACTCAACCTTCATTCTTAAGCCCTCCTCTCCTTCATTGATTACAAGACGAATTAACTGGGACCAATTTAGTAACGATTTGGAAAACAAACTAGACTTATGGATTCCACTCAAGACTAAACAAGACATTGACAGCGCAATAGAAATATTTACAGCAACAATAACAGACAGTTTAAAAGATAACACTACCATAAACAGAAATAATAGCACACAACAGCTAACCTGCCACAGCACCTTCGCATCTTGCTAAGCGAAAAACGCAGAGCAAGATCGAAGTGGCACAGGACTCGTTACCCATCAGATAAAACATATTACACCCAACTGACTAACAAACTGAAAACGGAAATTAGAAACTACAAAATCCAAAATTTACTCAGTGTGACTGAAAATCTTACGACTAGACTACTAACAATTCACTATGGACGACCACCAAAAAGGATCTTTAAATTCAAAGATTTTAATCATCCTCCCCTCACTGAAAATTAAACTTGTTGCAGATCTGATGAAGAAAAATCTCACATATACGCCCAACACCTCTTTAAAACCTTTAATCCACACCCTGATATCCTCAACCCTATTCACATTGAGCATATTGAAGCAGAACTAGATATCCCACTCCAAATGACTCTCCCACCTAAGGCTTTTCATCCGTCAGAAATATCCAATATAATTCATAGTTTACCTTCCCGTAAAGCCCCTGGACATGACCTAATTACAGCTCACATCCTAAAATCCCTTCCTCGAAAAGCTATCCTATTCCTCACATACATATATAATTCGGTAATCCGTACTACCTATTTTCCTGATACATGGAAACTATCTATAGTAAAAATGATCCTAAAATCCAAAAAGCCTGCAGAACTCCCATCCTCCTATCGTCCTATCTCCCTCTTACCCATAATGGGCAAGATCCTCAAAAGACTCATACTGAAACGACTGTATCCCGTCCTAGATAGTAACCACATAATCCCAGACCACCAGTTTGGTTTCCGAACATCCCACTCCACTATCCAGCAATGTCATCATGTGGTGGATGTTGTCTCCTCTGCATTGGAGCGTAGATTGTACTGCACGGGAGCCTTTCTCGATGTAGTACAGGCTTTTGATTGAGTCTGGCACCCAGGTCTCCTTTACAAAATCCGACAATTCCTTCCTCCTACATACTTTTTAATCATTCGCTCCTTTCTAACTGGCAGAACATTTAAAGTAAGTCATAAAGGTTCCTACTCGTCCCTCTATTCCCAGTCTGCTGGTGTTCCTCAAGGTAGCATCCTCGGTCCTATCCTCTACACAGTAAATACAGCTGACATTCCAACCCATCCTAACACCTTCATCTCCACGTATGCTGATGACAAATGTGTGTTATCAGTTAATAACGATCCATATATTGCATCCCAATCCCTTCAATCACATTTATCAAGCCTCGAGGAAGGGTGTCGGAATTAGAGAATTAAAATCAATTCCAAAAAGTCCCGTCAAATTACCTTTACCCTTCGCCGAAAACCCATGACTTCCTGTCTTACTGTATTCTTTAATAGTACTCCACTTATCCCTGTTGAACAGATTCGCTATCTAGGACTCAACTTAGACAAACATCTTGCTTGGAACGCTTACACAAGACTGAAAAGACAAGAAACAGCTAGACGCTTCCGACTACTTCAACACATACTAGACAAACGCTCAAAGCTTCAGATCAATTACAAAAGACTTATTTATGTGACTGTTATAAGACCTATATGGACTCAAGGAATTGAACTATGGGGCTCCACCAAACCATCAAATTCCTCTTGTATTCAATCCTTGCAATCTAAAATCCAAAACGCTCCTTATTTTGTCACAAATAAAACCATCCATAAAGACCTTAACGTTCCATATGTTACCGATTTAGCCCATTCCAGATACCTATCATTCCATAATAAACTCCAGGCCCATCCAAACCCACTAGTTTCCATCCTTGCAACCAATTCCTTCTGTTGCCCAATATAGCCCGTATTCCTTTCATTTGTCGATACCTTGAAGTAACCTTTTTTTTTTAAATAAAAAAAATTAAATTAGTCTATATTTAAATCTTTAATTGCTTTCATAGGCTATCTTGAATTGTTAAGTTATACCTTTTTTTTTACATCTGGTATTCTTTAAAAATAGTCTTAGTACTTGTCATTAACACTAGAACTTCATGACTGGTTTGTTTGTTTAATTAAACAAAATAGTAGAATTCAAGAAATAAAACTATAAATTCATAAGATAATTTAATTTTAAATAAAATAAAATATATTTCATTCAAATATTGTAATTACATAAGATATAGAGTAGTATCAACATAGAATAAAGAGTAGTGCGTGTTGCAACTTGCAACTATACACGGCCAGCAAGAATACTAAATTGAAATTTTATATATTACATATACACAAATTTACGCATAATAAATTATAGATGTATAAAAATTTTGGGAATACACATGTATTCATGATATTTTCATGACCAGTCAAAATGACTGGTTCGTAGATTTAGGTATAACACATAGATTCTCTGGAAATTAGAAGCGTAAGAACGAAATAATATATAATATTATTGTATACACAAATTTAATAAAAATCATGACATTATCGTAAAATATTAAATAAGACTTACAGAGGAAATGTTATAAATAAATCATTTTGACCGGTTCGTAGTTCTAGTGTTAATAACGTGAACAACCATTTCATTGCTTGAATGAAATGGTTGAATACATGGCTAACCAGTATTGGAAGAAATAACAAAATTATGGATCTGATAGTTCATAATTACACTGATAGTTCAAAATAGACAGGACTGTAGCAGAGTTGGTTAGAATTAGTTATTTGAATATATTTCCGGTATATCTTTTTAATTTATTAAATGATTGCCTTATATTGAAATTTCAGGGTTGCTATAAAAAAAACAACCTTATATTAGGAAATTTGAGAAATTAGGGGTGGAGGACTCATCTTCATCCCATGAGTAGTTAATTTTTTTTTTAAAATATTCTGTGGGCTGGATGAATTTTATCACATTTAATCGGCCACCAAATTCCATTTTCTTAAGCTTATCTAGTGTTTGAGCAACCTCGAGATAGTTATTGGACCTTTCGATGAGAGCTCCGAAATGAATAAGGAAAATAAATGTCTGATTCAATTATACCAGATCGCATGTCATTTTGATTGTAACCTTTTATTAAACTAATAACATAAATCAATTTTCATAAATTAAATAACTAATATTTTTGAGAATGAAAAAAAAACAACAATTAATTAAATTAAAAGAACAATTTAAACGCTTTTATAATGAGAAAATGAAGTTACTAATATTAACTAAATTATCAACAACTAATTAATAACAAAAAGAAAACAAATATTATTTAATCTTACGATAGTAAATTTGTCTCTATTAAATTACAAATAAATCTATTACAAAATAATGAATGTTTATGCGGTTTTCTGATTGCAATGATATAATAATGAAAACTCTTATCTGTCTGTCGAAGTAGTTTTCAGTAGATGGTAGATTCTCGGCAGGGGGAGCTGGATGTTGAGACGACAGAGGATTTTCGTCGGCAGGGCGAGCGAGGATGGTGAAACAATAGAGGTTGAGATGATCGACTAGGTCAATTCGAATTGGTCGAATCTATGACTTAGTTTAAACTAATTACACCTGCAGGTGGGCAGCAAATTAGTATCTTCGTCAAATTCACACAAAACAATTTTGGGCTCCTATAGAGCATACGATGTGCACGTCAAGAGGCTCGTGGCAACACTGACTTCAAATTCACAAAACACAACTTTGGGCTCCTCTAGAGCATACGATGTGCACGGCTAAGGGCTCGCGTCAACACTGTCTGGGTCTGTCTAGCCGGAGCGAACAAAAGCCGATCGACTCTCTTTTGTTTTTCTCTCTTCACTTTTATAACATATGTTTTCAAACTTATTACAAATATTACACTTATATCTAAACAAAATAAATTACCTTATAAATTAAATTATTCTAACCAACAATGAAATAAACGTTTAAATTATTATATTAAATAAAAAATGAGAAAAGATAATGTTCTTTCTTTTTAGAAAAAATGATTTAAATTTTTATTATTAAAACTGATAATACTTTATAAGGTTACTACTTCATCTGGCCTTAACATCTAGGATGGCCTATTGTATTCTACAAAGTGCTATTAATTTTTAAAAAATTACTGATGAGTTTTTGCTTGCGACCACTCAATTTAATTGAGTACTTCAGATGAACGTTTATCAATTTCTCTAGAGTTTTGATTTCAATATCATGACTTTTTTTTTTAATTTATAAATTATTTATTGGTAATTTATGTAATTTTCTAAGTACCTTTAATTTATGTAACTTCTTCAATTATCTTTTAAATATTATGTTTTGTGTAATGCAGTTTAGATGATGTAATTATTTCTTGTAATGAACAAAATTTAGATATTGTTCGTTTTTATCAACTTGATAATTTGAAATTACATTTGTTTGAATGGTATTAGTAATGGAGTGTAGATGTTTTGAATTATTTCTTGTAATGAACAAATTTTAGATAATATTGTTTGTTTTTATCTAGTTGATTTTTTGAAAATTACTTTCATTTGAATGGTGTTAGTAGTCAGTAGACATGTTATCTGGAAAATATATTTATTTTGTTTTTTTAAGTACTGTTTATTATAAATTAAAATCCTAGGATATTAAGTAGGAAAAATTCCACATAGCTAAGCCTTAGGTCTTTTAAATACTGGGGAAAAAATAACTAGTCACAAGTTTCGCCAATTCAGTACCTACACCAAAATAAAAGTCACGTCAAAGATGAAAATTGCAGCGAAGAACATCTTGGAGGAAGGTTGTTATCTCTATTAGATGTGTCTGTTTGGACTGGTGATATGAGATGTACTGCACTTCATCTTCATTGATGTAGTTTTTATTTTGGTGAACGTCCTGATGATGTGGGATTTAGTGAAACATTTACTGTTTTTAAAGCTAATTATATTATCTTTTGATAAAGTATTTTCACCTTATTTGACCTATAAAGACTTCTAATTTAAAATATTTATTTATTTGTACATTGAAATCAGGCATTGTATTGGAATGAAAGGTAATAATTATTTTAAAATTATATATAAGAATAACTCTAATTTATTTATTCCCGTTTAAAGGGGTAAAATTATGTTATGTCGGCGGAGAAGTACACGCTAAATGCCTGTCAGATGCAGCTATATTCGTCCAGTCGAGGAATTGCAATCACCATCGTGGTTTCCACCTCTCCACTGTGTGCAAGATTCCATCAGGATGTTCCTTAAAGATATTCAATAACCGAGAATTTGCACAACTTCTTTCAGAGAGTGTCCATCATGGATTTGGTGCTGTGTACGAGTTGACAAAGATGTGCACAATAAGGTATATTCATTAATATTTTTAAAATTAATTAGTTTATAGTAATTTTGTTAAGATAAATTATAGAAAGTTGCAACAGAAGGGATTGGTTAATTTAATAACAAAGAGGTACTATTTAAAAGATTAACAAATGAAAAATTGAAAAGTAAGGAATTATTCTTGCCTATTCATAGAAAATGACAATATTAAAAAAAAAATAAATTATAGAAGAGTTACTTGAGAAGAGGTGATTAAGTTCTTACTAAAGACAATTTTTTCTGATCACCCTCTTGTTTTCTTCCTCTTAATTTTGAAAAGGTATAAATTTAAAGACATTCTAGCAAATTTTTTACCGTAATAGCGGAAAGAGAGCAATATATATATCATCATGATTTTAATTTATTGGTATTAATTTTTATAATTAAGCTAATAATAAAGATATCACATATTTTTATTTATTTATATCTTGTTCTTCAGGATGTCCTTCGTAAAAGGTTGGGGAGCAGATTACCATCGCCAGGACGTTACCTCGACTCCCTGCTGGATTGAAATACATCTCCACGGACCACTCCAATGGCTCGACAAAGTATTGACTCAGATGGGGTCTCCACACAACCCGATATCTTCTGTGTCATGACAGCAAATTTTTAATAAAATGTACATAATATTATTTAACTTAATAATCATAATTTTGGACATAGTTATTTATATTTATAGTTTATTATGCCAAGTATTAATTATTTGAATAATAATAAATCATTGTTTAACTATTATTTCTGTATACTTTTATATTATTTTTATCTACATTAAACCTTAATCATTGTATATTTAGTTTTTATTTATATTTACTGATTTCCGCAAGTCATTTATAAGATAAAAGTTAATCATTTATATTATTTATTAACCCCTCCCTGAAGTAACTAAAAGCATTCGGTAATATTTAACAATTATAATGTGTTTAAAATTAATATACTTTATTTATTTTACATAATTTATAAATTAAAATATACTGGAAGTAGCCATATTTCCTCACTACTTTAAACTTTAGACTCGACAGATCTGTGTAAGTTCGAGAATCCTACTTCTTCTTCAGTCTAGGTCCAGCTCTCAAGAGGTGTAGTTCGCTCTAGTTATTTCAATTATTCTTTATTACTGAAGTGTAATAAAATCTACAAGTGAACAAAACAGTATAAATAACTAAAATAATATATTTTCAAGTCATGCAGAAGGTAAGAATTAATAATTATTTCTCCTTTATTAACCACCTCCCTTAAGTGACTAAAAGCATTTGATAATAGGTAACGGTTATGATGGCTTTGAAAATTGATATATTTTAGAATAGAATAGAATAGAAATTTTACATAATTTATAACTTAAAAATATTGCAAGCAGCCATATTTCTTCACTACTTTGAACTTAAGACTCGACACTTATTATTTTAGTCTACAAATCAATGAGAAGATTTTAAACAATATAAGTGACTAAAATAATATTTTTTCTACAAGTAGATACAGAAGGTAAGATTTAATCATTTCTTCCGTCCAATTAACCATCTTCCTTGACTAAATAAAACGATTTGTAATAATTAGCATCTGTGATATGTTTGAAAATGAATATATTTTATTTATTTCACATAATTTATACATTAAATATATTGGAGGAGGCCATATTTCTTCACTACTTTACACTCGACGGTCTGTACTTCCTTCTCAGTTAAGTCAGCTCTGAAGTCGTGAAGTTATTTTAATTATTAGTAATTACTGAAGTTTAATGTGTTCTACAAAAGAATAAAAAGATTTTAAGCAATATAAAGAATTAAAAGTGTTTTTCTACAGTTCGCGTGTTACTTAAAAATTAATTATTATTTCTCCTTTATTAACCACCCCTCCCTGAAGTAACTAAAACCATTTGATAATATTTAACAACTACAATGTGTTTAAAAATGAATATATTTCATTTATTTTACTTAATATGTAAATTAAAACGTATAGAGAGAAGCCATATTTCCTCAGTACTTTGAACTTTAGACTGGACAGATCTGTGTTAGTTTGAGAATCCTACTTCTTCAGTCTAGGTCCCACTCTGAAGGTGTGAAGTTCGCTCTAGTTATTTCAATTATTCTTTATTACTGAAGTTTAATAAATCCTGCAAGTGTACAAAAAGATTTGGCATTACATATGTATCATCTACATATAAATAAAATATATCATCGATACTTGATAACAACTGTGTGTTAAAATGTTAGTTGAAACTTTTATTTCTTGATGAAATGATTACCAAAATCTACTCAATGCCCACAATTATATTCTCTTTTCCATACTAAAGCTCATGATAACTTGTATTGTTGGAAAATATTAAAAATTAAAATGAATTAATACTTAAAACGTGTTGTGACTCAACTCTAAGGTCAACCTGAGGAATGTATATTAAAGATTTTAAACAACAGAAAGAACTAAAATAATATTTTTTCTATGAGTGATTTATAAGAAAAAAAAAAAACCTGTACCACTACGGGTCCGGGGTTCAGTACATGGTAGAGACTCTGCTGTTTCATGGACAACGGTTTGCAAGGAGGTGACTTGTCATAGGTCACGCTCAATCTCCAGATTTCCCCCCTTATTTTGTAATATTTTATAGAGGCTGGGTGGGCCCTAGGAGGGTCCTACTAGATCCTATATGATCCATCTCCCGCTGCAAACAGACTAAATAAAAGTCATGGCCTGCAGCGGGATTTCAACCAGGATTCCCGGCATGGCAACTCACTGCTCTACCACTGAGCCACTCCGCTCCCTATGAGTGATATATAAGGTAAAAATTAATTTTTTTTCCTCCTTAATTGACCACCTCCTTGAATTAAATAAAATCATTTGGTAATATTTAATAACTATGATGCGTTCAAAAAATAATATATTTCTTTTTTTCACATAATTTATAAATTAAATTATAATTGAGGAAGCCATATTCCTACGAACTACTTAACATCCTAATTGTTAAATATGCCCTGATAATATTTAGGAACTATGATTTGTTTTAAAATCTATATATTTGTACATAGTTCATAATTTCCAGTAACTCGGAGGAAATAAAGTGTGAAAACAACTAATGTTGAGCTAACAGAGCTCTATAAGGAACCAGCCATTGTTAGGTTATCGAACTGCAGAGGTGATGCTGGACAGGTATTGTATAGTATGTCTAACAAGAACACTAGATCTAAACTAACATATAAATTAAAAATCTAGTATCTAGTGATCTTGTTTATCCCTTTCAACTAATTATTAAAAATCGGTATCTGTTCCGCAAGTTGTCGCTTCTAGTTGAGTTATAACAAGTTTCAACTGTTCATTCGTTTCATTTTTAATGTATAATATCATGTTAAAGAGAATGTAATAATGAATTATGAGTAGATTTTGATAATCATTTCAACAAAAAATAAAAGTTTCAACTAACATTTTGAAGTATAGTTGAAATATGCTAATTGAAACATTCATTTCTAGATGAAATGATTACTGAAGTATACACATTTCCCATAACTACATTCTCTTTTCCATACTAAAGCTCATGATCAATAACTTGTATTTTTGAAAAATATTAAAAGGTAAAGGAATGAAAAGTTAAAACTTGTGACTCAACTCGAAGTGACAATCTGTGGAACAATTATCCTGAAATCAACTGTTATGTCTATTTCTGTACAAAAGTGGACATGACAACAGGTTGGGGTGAGCATCAAAGAATGCCCGATTTGGAACAATCTGGATTTTATTCCCACCAGTAATTAATTACTAATTTCACAGAGAAATGAATATTTAAACACCCGAAACCATTCTGATTAGTACACTGTGGAGACCTAACATAGCTATCAGCCATACAAACCAGTACCAATATCTCTGCACAAAAAAAAGAAATATCAAAAATCATCATGGAATTTTAAAGGACCTTAAAAAACATCGAAACTTCATTAACATATTTATTTCTTGGTAAGTATAAACTTCTGTTGAACAGTATATACACATTTACAGGTTAGTAATCTAAAACCTTTTCAAAAAGATTACGACTAGCTATTAGAGGTTTTATTGCTAAACAAAATATACATCTGTAAACAATTATTACAATAATTAACAAAACAGGAATGTAATATACATAAAAAAAAAAATTTAAAAGAATTCTACAAAAGTCTCATTATTTTTTTTTTTACATACATAAACAAGAATCAATAATGTAACAACAATAAATAAACAATATAAAAAATAAATGATATTAAGGACAATTATAATACAATTTTCTTATCTAAGTCCTATTTACACTACTAACAAATATTGCTTTAAAGCAATTTAATAATTAATTTTAATTAGATCTGATTAATGTAGTAGAAGTGTAATGATATGGAAATTGCAACTGAACAATTGACTAATAGTAACATCGGTAAGACAATCTCAATTTTAATTGTCAAATTTTTATTAACTATATTGCGTGAAGTTTTACAAAAATACTTTTAATCTGACTTTTTCATTTCGATTATCATACACATAAGAACATCCATCTCAATAAATTATTCGTTGATAGTTACATTATTTTGCCTATAAAACAAAAAGCAGAACAAACGGATAACATGTACATACAAAGTATTAATTTGTTTTGATAGATTATGCTTAAAATAATTAATGAAAAAAGATGATACACCGAGAGTAAAACATGTGACCACCCTTATGTTTTTGTTTTAAAGAGGAGATTTTATCAGTAACAGTTTCATCCTGATAAGTTGAAAATATTTTAAATTTTGAGAACTGATATTATTACATATTTTTTGTTGCTTTTGATATTAATAAGAAATTTAATTTGTTTAAAGGGAAAATTAGTAAATCACTAAAATATTTATACTCTACTAAGCCTACAACACATAATTATTTATATTTATAATTATAATATAAAAATTATTTTCATACAAAATACTTAATTTGGAAGCCATTAATTCTTTCATTAAAATTTATGAATGGTATATTTACGTGGAGGTCAACAATTAATAATTTTCACGATAAAGCAACAAATTATCCTTATTTTAATGTTTAAATTAGATTTTATCAAAATGCATTTAAACCCCCCCTGTTGTTTGTATTTATTAAGCTCTATTGTTTTCTGAAGTAAAATAACATTAATCTTATTTAATGTTTTTATCCATTTTACCATCTCAAGGTTCAATTTTGATTTTTACACTCAAAGTTTTACAAATGTATAAAATTGAAAAAAAAAAATTAATCATCCAAAAGGCATTGGATTTTTTTCATTTGTCGAAATATTAACAATATTTCTGATTTGTCAGTAAATCATCTGTTATTTACTTTAACATTCAATAATGATATTACATGATTGAAAATATAAATCATTGATAAAGGGTAGCCACTTTTTTATTTCTAAGCATAAAATCAATATGTATGAAGGAACTTGAATTATTCTCCGATTAATTTATCAATTAAATTGTCAATAGCAATTAACAATAAAAGAGGAAGAAGGAAAATGACCACAGCCCTCCTCAGTCACTTTCGATATTTTACTTAACTTTACATTACAACAACCATATCACATGACTTTATAATATACCTCAGCGAGTCTTTGAAAGGAACCCAAGCCTCCACGCTTGAACTTCTCGTTTAGTTTACTTCACCGGATATTTTAAATATTATTAATACTTCAGACAAAGAAATAGGCAGTGTTTATAGAGTGTGTATTCTGATTTAAGTAAAAAAAAAAATAAGCATTAACAATACCTATTTATCTCAATATAATCTTCTAACAGCGAAACCAATATACTTTAATATGTCCTAGTTAAAATTCTTTTAGAAACAGTTCATTTATTTGTAAAGATACACGAAAACACAAACATTAACTAATTTTAGGCATACTATTATTAATAATCATATGTATACCAAACATAAAATACAGAAGTGCATTGATTATATCGACTCAAGTATGAATGTCAGTTTTCTTACCGAAGTTATAAAAACAGCTTAAGAGGCTTTTTTATTTCGATCATGACAGTCGTTTCAGTTTTTATAAACGATTGTCGTATATTAACACAAATTAATACTATACTTTTAAGATCAGCAATTATTATTTAGGTATAAAAAATAAAAATATTAGAGTGAAAAATCCACAATTAATTAATGACTTTGTATGGTAAAAAAACAAAACAACTGCTATAAAGCAATCAATTCAATTTATACATAAAAGTTAAGTAAAATTTGTAAGCAAGCTTTTTGTTTATTATCTGGAAAGGATTTGGTTTTGTAAGGTTGACTTATTTAATTTTAATTGTTTCGGATAATTTCCTAATGTTGTTTTTTATTATTTGTCAAACCATCCTTGGTCACAAATGAGCTGATATAATCGATATACTACTGTAAAATTTAGAAAATTGTTTAAGGAAAATAGCCAAGTCACATATACAAAAAAAAAATACTTGGCCAGTCAATAATTAAAAACAAAACAAAAAATCAGTAATATTTGGTGTTCGATTCAGACTTTTCTAATGTAACTACTTAAGCATTTTGACTTTCAACATAACTGTTCGAAGAAGATAAGAAAAATTGGCACATAATAATACTTTTTGTATAAGCGTCTAAAAAAAACAATCCTGTCTCGGACTATATTTTTTTTGAACATTGAATTTTTAATTAATCTAATTTCAATTATTTTTTATAATCTTCCAAAAGAATTTCACTAATTCAATAAAAATTATAATTTTTTTCCCCTAATTTACAAATATTTCAATTTACTTTGATACTATTTATCAATAAGATATTCATTTAGAATGTTCGGTAAGAGCTATGTGGTTAACGTATGCAGGTGGTGACGGTCGCGAAGTCTTGATGAGTCGCGAGCTGGATCCGCTGCTGGAGCTGACTCCAGAATCTGTCGACTTCTCGCTACCACCTTTCGTTTCTAATCCACATCTGCTGACCGGGATGTTTGGCAAGAATGTAGTCTCTCCTATTTCGCCCTCCCTTTTATCACAATTTCCTTCACCTACCAACAAATATATAATATATTATCCACCAAATGCTAACAATAACATATTTATAAGAATGGAATAGAAAAATAATTTTATTCTAGTGCCCCTTAAAAATAACAGTGTAACTCTATGTGAGACAGATATATATACATAATTTTTGATATGACATTAAAGAAAGACAGATCGTGAAAAAATTATTAGTTAGAAAAACATTAAAAGTAAGTCAAAATACAAATGAGTTAAAATTAACTGAAATATCTTAATTTCTTAAATAAGTTTCATGATAGACATGATCTAAATATTGTTCCAAATCGCCCAGACCCAATATCTGCGAAGGCACTCCAGATTTTTTATTTTTATGTTGTAAAATTTTAATCATTTTGATAGATTATTAATACTTGTAAATAACGTTCCGTTATAAAACAATCTGAAACCAAAGAAATACTATAATAATTTGTTACTCCCGACTTGAACATTTAACCAAGCAATAGAGTTGGCATGAGCTAAAAGTATTCAGTCCGCAGCAATGGTAAGCGCAGTCTCTCTGGACCACATCGTCTTTACTTTAAGGGTTTAAAACGTTTTTAACAGGATATATTTTTTAAATGCACCGTTTATGAGAAAACCAATTATATTTAGACTCAAATAAATATCAATATTTGAGCGAAGGAGCACAAAATACCTGTTTTGGATAGGGTGTTGTTTTGGCTCAAGTTGTTTGCCTCAGTCTCTGGTTGTTTGAGGGAGAGGATATCGCCTGCTCCATTCGGATCCCGCGTATCCATGCTGTTTAACCATTCTTCGTCATCGCAAACTAAAATACAAATTAGAAAATTACTTGATATAAAAACTTATGTACTATGGTGGTATCGACATCGTGCCTTCGGGTTCGCTAAGCCTTATAGTTATTAAAAACTTATTTAAAAGTGAGCCCATAAAATAAATATGTGTGTTCCTATATGCTGGTTTGAATATACCAACATCCATAAAATAACTGATAATGGACACACTTATAGACTATTCTTGTTTTAATGAACTCATTAATAAATATATCTTGAATAATATTAGTTGAACTTCCATATATATGAGCAATAAAATAGTCTAGGTGAAGGTAAAAAAAAATTCTCTTAAATAAGGGAAAAATCTCTTTACTATGTATAATTTTATTAGAATGCAAGTGGAAAAACCACAAAGCAAAGTCTTATGTTTCAAAAACCTGGAGTATTACAACAACTATAAATAATCAGTTGTTTGTTGAACGTCTTGGTGTAGAGGTGCTGTCTCAGGTTATGAGCCTGTTTGGGCTGTTGATGGTGGGATGTATTGGACTTTCTTCTTCTAGATGTGATTTATCTAACTTTTTGTGTCTTGATAATGCCTGAACAGGTGAAACGTCGACTGCTAAGTGTTTGTTTTACTCCAGATTTTTGAAACATAAGGCTTTGCTTTGTGGTTTTTCAACTTGCATTCTAATAAATGTTAGTGTTTCTTTTTGAGTTTTGGCTCTATTTTATGTATAATTTTAATTTGTACGTATCTTGTATATTTAGCCTTGAAGAGGAGCTACATGTCGGCTGAAACGTTGGCTTTGAAATAAATATTTTAAAAATAGTCTCTCCTTATTAAATAGTTTCTCCTTATTTAAGAGATTTTTTTCTGCCTCACACTTGGAACATTTGCTTCCTCATTAATAAATATAACAATTCATTTCAAGCATAAGGAATTTTATAATTTTCTTTTCAATATTAATAATTATAATTAGAGAAAAAAAAAACAGACACAGTATAACTATCTCAGAAGAAATAAATAATCATTAAATTAATGTGCCTCATTAATCTACAGCTATGGTGAATAATTGATTAAGTCTAATTTTGGTTGAAATGTGTTTCTTGTACTAAGGAAAGCAGAATCGTGTTCATTTTGTAGTGAATAAGTCGGCTAAGTCAGCCATTTACTTGAAAAGGAATTATTGCTTGTATTATAACTCAATTTCATACTCAATGACGCTTTACTTAACCCCTTTACGGTCGGTTTTTTTTCCCCACAAAAATGTAACCAGGTTTTTTTTATATTGTATTTAAAAAGCTTATATTTTTTTTTAAATTTGTCATTTTTGATTTATACTTTTTTGATTTGTCATATGTAATACGAACATGTGGAAACCTGCGAGCAGCACTCAGGTTGGTGCATTAGAGAATGCCGACCGCAAACGAGCGCTGCTCGTTTAAAATCATTAACCGGTTAATACAATTGGACAAAATTCGACTGTGGCTGTAGAAATATAGTTCTTGGAACCATCTCACAGACAGTAATATGGAAATTAAATACTATTAATCATACTAAAAAAATAATTACCTTCAAAATCGTGTAGAACTTGAACTGCTGCTAGGATTTTGGCCCTATGTTCAGGATCAGTAAAGCCCAGATAGTCAAGATCATCCTCAGTTATTTCGCAGAATGACGCAAGATCCTCATATCCATTTAGAACGAATAACGACATGTGTTCCTGTTAATAATTTTTTCTATGAGAAAGAATAACAAAGATTTTCAAAAGATAATTGAAAAATTGAGAAAATCTTTGAAAGTGGAATTAATTTTATTAATTCTTTTTAATTTTGACAGTTTTAATAAGAATCACTATTTAAGCCCATTGATCATTGGCTAAGGAAGAAAAAATATATCAAATTTTGACATTATAAAAAGTTTTTTTATAATTTCTTTTCCACAATTGTTATTGGTTAAAAAAATAAGTTACATTTTTTATGTTTAAAAAATATATACAAAACAAATAAAAACAACTGATAGCAGAGAGTTTTTTCAGTTGGTATCATACTGAAAATCCAACTAAAAATATGTTTGCAAAAAAACGGGCTGTCATTATGTATACATTTATTTATTGGATGCCATCAATACATATTCAATAATTACAAAGATTTATGTATTGGAGAGGTGTAGCACAAAACAAAAAAGACTGTCGGATAAGACTACGGGAGGCCTTGACTCTTGTAACAGCATCGATAAAGAAGAAAACTATGTTTTATAGTAAAATAATCAGGAAGCAAATAACACTAACATTTGCTATGAATTTAAACTCAGTGTTTTAAAATTTTCACAATTTTAGAATAGAATACTCTTTCAATCTGTCAATTTTATCAGATATTACTTGGGTAATATATTTATGTAATATGTTTTAGGTATTTGTTAATTGTATCAATCCGAATTTTTCTTAAATATTGGGGGGGGGGGAAACAAATAGATAAAAATTACCTCCATCTGTATAGCCTCTAACATTTGTTCAAGGGTGTGAGGCCTGTTGGCAAGCCTGGATTTTGATGGTGTCGTTCTCCCTCGACAAGGTGGCAGCAACTTGACAGCAGTAAACTTGAAATGGCCGACTCGATTGTTGACTCTTCCACGCCAAAGCCCACAACGACTCATGTTAAGTACTTCGATTATGTCACCTTTCTAAAAATATTATTTGAAAATAAATTATAATTATTTTAAATAAACATATTCAGTTAAAGGAAATTGAAGAAATAAAATATAACCTTAAATCTGAGTGCCTCAACATCGTAATGGCTGGGGTTACTGTCGATAAGAGCTCTAGCAATAGGGTTCGATATCGTAGGACCTTGCTCATCCATGTGTGATACCAGTGCTTGAGTGCCTAGAAATGAAAAAATAATAACTTAATTATTGTTATGACAGTCTTTTAAATCAGACCGAGTGAAACCTATGTTTGTCTATAATATCACATTTTAATTAAAATATTTAAAATGTTGAAAAATATCAATTGAATATTTGTTAAAACATTGTAGTCGGGATATGTAGTTATCAAGATTTTTTATAGATGAATGGTAGCATGAGAGGAATAAATTTATATGGGTTATTAATATTTGCTGTTGCTCTGTATAATACACAGTACTATTTAGTACAAGCATACACAAAGCAAAAGATTAGGTCAGATCAAAGTGCCTTTATAAAAATGATGAAGAATGCATTTTAAGTCAAGAAAATAAAAACATTTAAAGCCTTTTTAAACTTGCAATTTTTTTGTAATAATTATAATATATAAGAATAAATTGAACCCAGCCTCTATATAAAGTGGGTAGCCTCTATTAGGAGAACGCCTGGTGTTTGAGTGTTATCAATGACAAATCACCTCCCTGCACAATCGTTATCCTTGAAACAGTACAGTCTCTACCAAGTACTAAACCCAAGATCCTTCATGGGTTGCAGTAATATTTTTTTTTTTTTTTTTTTTTGTAACAATAAAATTCAGGAATGTTTTTCAATAAATTACCTGCTCTAAGCATAATGTACCAGCACAAAACACCCAACCACAATGTGTTAATACAATCATTTATAATATTATGATGATAAAGAAGTTTATTAGCTATCACAGCAAAACAGAAGAATCTACAAATTTCTCTTTAGTATGATTTTATGAATGAACCATGGTCATCATTGGGCTCCAACCACCTAATTAATCATCTGGTTAGACGTTTTTATAATTTTGCAGAAAGGGATTCGGTTGAACCAGAAAGGAATGATCAGACTTCAGTTACAATTGAGTATCTTAAGAGAAAAGTACGAATATGAAGCAAGTTAAGTTTGAACCGGTGGCTTAGACGTTACTAAGTTAAATAAATTTAATTAAACATTAAGATTCCTCACTTTTATTCTTGTCTTCTGTATGGGTGTCTTGAAATTAGATTATGTAATAATTAAATACCCTATAAAAATAGGTAGGGCCAATCACCCAGGCGAGAGTATAACTGATTCATAGAAATCAAAATGGCCTCGGAAACGGACTGTCTCAACGGCAACGACATGGAACGGCAAAGGACTTAAGAATTGCAACGTGGAACATCGGGACACTGACGGGGAAAGAAGCCGAACTTGCGTTGGAAATGAGGAAGTTTAGACTGGACATACACGGGATAGCTGAGGTTAAGAAAAAAGGAAACGGAGAGATGACTCTGGAGAATGATTACATGCTTTTGTACTCCGGAGTGCCTAAGGGAGGATTCGCTAAAGAGGGCGTTGGAATCGTTATGTCTCCTGCAGCATATTGTAAGCTAGAAGACTGGGAACCAATATCCTCTAGAATAATAGTGGCTGACCTAAACCTAAGTATAGGAAAAGTAACGCACATCTAAGTCTATGCACCAACAGAGAATTATTCAGTCTTGGACAAGGAATTATTCTACTCAGAGCTACAAAGAACCGTAGACATGTGCAGGGCCAAGCAAAGATCCATAATCCTGAGTGGGGACCTCAATGGTCGAATTGGATGGAACTATATAACAGGCCATGGATCTATGGGAAGATACGGTGGAGAGAGCACCAAGAACGAGAATGGCCAGCGACTGATCGACTTTTGTGTTGATAACAATCTCATTATCGGAAACTCATTCTAGCCACACAAGAGAGTGCATAAGATCATATTCTCCAGCGAAGGCCGAAACAGTATCATAGATTATATAATATACGATCGCTGTATCAGAAGATACTTCACAGATGTGAAAGTTATCCGAGGAGCGGAGTTAGGAACCGACCATCTGTTATTAGTAGCAGATACCAGAATTATAAAAGATCGCTGCCCTCAACCCAAAAAGTACGAAAACATCAAGGTTCATGCACTGGAAGACCCTGTGAAAAGAATGGAGTACGCAGAAAAACTGGGGGAAAGGACAGTGATTTAAACCTAGAGGATAATGTTGGGAATCAGTGGAGTAACCTGAAACAAGCAATTTTAGAAACAGCTAAGGAAATCTGCGGCATGCACAGGGTGACAGGAAAAGGTAAACGTATCAAGTGGTGAGATGACAGCATAAAGGAAATTGTCGACAAGTAGAAACAAGCCTGGAAATCATATCTCCAAGATAAATCCCGGGAAAACCTCATCGAGTATTGCAGGGTAAGAGAGCAGTTCAAGCGGCCAAAAAGAAGACTTGGGAAGAATTCGGTAGAAGTTTGGATGAAGACCATCGTGATAATATTAAGAGGTTATGGAGAACATTTAAGGTCCTAAAAAGCCTTTAAGAAATATCAAAGACCATAATGGGAACATACTCTCAGAGATGAAAGGAATCCTCGACAGATGGAAAACCCACTTTGAAGTACTCTTTAAGAAAGAGGAATATGCAGTCCCTCAAATTATTGCCAATGGTAACACAAGCCAGGAGTCAATAGAAGAAGAGGAGATAGCCGATGCCATTGAGAAAATGAAGGTTGTAAAAGCCCCAGGAGGAGATGGCATTGCCCCAGAGCTTATCAAATATGGTGGCCAAGAACTGGTGAAGGCCCTTCAAGGGCTATTTCAAGAAATATGGGATTCCGGGAGAGTACCAGAGGATTGGAACTTCAGTGTTATTATTCCAATCCATAAGAAGGGCAACACTACGGAATGTAAGAACTATAGGCCGATTAGTCTACTTTCTGTTGTATATAAGATATACACATGCGTTCTCGAAAAGAGACTACGGCGAATTGTGGAGGAACATCTTGAACCGGAGTAAGCTGGATTTAGACCCGGTAGACAGACGCAGGACCACATTTTTGTTCTTAGAAAAGTATTAGAGGGAGCAAGGGACCGAGACAAGGACATTTTCCTAGCCTTTCTCGACTTGAAGGCTGCTTTCGACTCTGTTCCACACCAGGAGATATGGAATGCTTTGGCGAATAAAAACGTCCCAGGGGATCTTATCAATGCTATAAAAGCCTTTATTAGCCAGCTCTTTATTACTTGTATGTTTTATGGATGGGATCCATAAATTATGCAAGAGGAGAACATCACCAACTCTAATCGGTCGATGGAATTGGCGTCCTGTCGTCGTTCAGAGCCTTCTCTACGCTGATGACATCGTTCTTCTGGCATACTCTAAGGAGAAGCTGCAGCAAGCCCTTGTGGAATGGAAAGAAGAGCTCCAACTTAAGGGAATGGCAATAAATATTGCCAAAAGCAAAGTGCTTGCCGTATCTAGGCATGAACAGGAAGATGTGTGTTTGTTATGCAATGGTGAGGCTCTCGAAGTGGTGGACCACTTTCCCTACTTAGGAACCATCATTAGCAGGTCTGGTAAAGTAGATAAAGAAGTGTGTAATAGAATCAATAAAGCAAATCAGATATATTACCAGATCTGTAATAGCATAGTTGGCCACCGAAATGTAGGGAAACCAACGAAACTAGACTTATTTAAAGTAATTTACCTGCCAATGCTTGGGAGTGAAAGTTGGGTCATGCTTGTCAAACTCATCAGCCGGACAACAGGAGCTGAAATAAAGTACCTTCGCAGGGACCGAGTGCGGAATATAAACATAAGGGATCAGCTGCAGGTGGCAGAACTGAAGACCTCCATCGAAAAAAGACAGCTCAAATGGTTCGGCCATGTCTGTCGCATGGACGAAGAATGGCTTCCTAGAAAGGTTATGGAAGACCGCCCGATAGGCAGAAGACCCCGTGGACGCCCGAGAATCTTCTATGAGGATTATATCCAAAGGATAGGAGGTAAAAGAGGAAAAACCCTGGCACAAATGAAGAGGAGTTGTCCGGGACCGGGAAGAATGGCTCCAATGGATTGAGGCCCCTCTACGCTGAATGGCACAAAAGAGGTAGTGAAAGAAGAAGATAAAAATAGCAAAATAAGTATAATTTTGATACTTGATGCAGACGGAAGACTCTCAACGGAGCTGTGGTGGGAAGACTTGTGATGGTGATGGTGGTGGTGATGATGATGATGGTGATGCTTTCGACTTAAAGACTTAGTTTCACATTTCTGTCCTCTCACCCTTTGGCAGACAGTGCTAACTCCACACGTCTAATAAAATTAATAAATAGCAATGAAATAATGTGATTATAATTATTATAATCCATACTTATGAGTTTAATGATAAAACTACTCACTGGAGGCTGGTCTGTGAGAAGCTCTTCTTGTTCTGCGTAATCGGAGCTATGACCTGGTGAAATAGGAGGCTCACTCCCCTAAAACATAACATAAAAATAATTATTAAGTTCATTAAAAAAATAAAATGGATTACAACTAAGAGCTAAATGAAATATATATATACATATTATAAAACAAAATCCTTTTAAAAGCGTTTGTTCACGGTAAACTCAATAACTACTGCACAGATTTCCATGCGGTTTTGACCAATAGATAGAGTGATTCACCAAGAAGGTTTAAGTATATAATTTATCAAGGTTTTGTGTAAATGGGTTGGAATATAACGATAATGGTCATATAACGAAACAATGCATATTCCTCTTTTATTGATCTACAAAAAATTAGATAGCATATATATATTTCCAGGAAAGCTTACTATACCCATTTTATCTTGTAAAAATTGATCACGTAGAATGCGGTATTTGGAAAGCTATTTAGATGAGTACAGTATTAATATCAACTTATATAATTCAGTTATCTTAAGCATTTCATGCGCATTATTAGAATATTTTATACCATACAATTTAAATGAGTATATTACGCGTTATCGCAAAAACTTAACGCGTAAGAAAATAAATTCGTATATAAAGAAATATTTTGTTTAGTTTTTATGTTTATAATATCTACATAATAAAATACATTAGGCATACAAAAGATGTGGGCACAATATGTCTTACTACCCGTGCAAAGCCGGGGCGGGTCGGTGGTATATATACATATACATATATATATATATATATATATATATAAACACACACATATATATTTTTATAATAAACATAACATCTTTGAACAAGTTGACAGGTGGGCCACCTGTGGTATATTGGTTAGCATAACAACCTTCTATGACCAAGGTTATGGGTTTGCAGCCCAGTAGGTGGCCATAGGATTTTGTAAGGGGGAGTAAAAAAATACTCCTTAATGAATGCTATGCTATTATAGCCGGTAGGCAAAATTTAGGAGTCCCACTGTAGTATCGTCCAATTAGCTATAAAAGAATTGTGAATGACATATCATATCAAGACAACAGATAGTAAAAGTAGTGGAGTCTAAATACACCATTATATCGTTTAGTGAGTGTAGTAATTATTATTTTTATTCATATGTTTTGTTTTAAGTTTGTAAGTTTCAGTTGAATTAAGTTATTATTTCATTATTATTTATTTAAATCCATTCCATAATTTGATCAGATTTCTTAAATCAAACAACTTCCTTTAAGGCTATCAACACTGAAGGCAATAGATAATTTACATGGCCTTGGAAAATTTCAGATGAATGTCCAGTGCTGGACACCTGGCAAGGATGAATGAAGACTCTATCCCACACTTGTCACAGAAAACAAAAACTCAGAAATTAATGGGCCCAGGCATAAAAGAAGACCCAGGATGTGGTGGCAAGATGGGATTGTCCAGGATGCTTGGAGTGCAGGAGTGGATGATGGCTGCACAGGGCAGGGACACATGGCGTAGAGTGATTAAGAAGGCCTTGACTCAGCGATGATTTGTTGTGCTGCTGTTGGATTAGATAGATTTATGGCTAACTTATTTCTATTTGATTTAAATAATTAAAAAAAGTGATTACATTGAATGGCCTAAGCCTGTGATAGACCTCCATCTCTAAGTGTTCTGACCTGCTTGTTTCCATTGAGAGTGACGACAGCCTTGAGCTGAAAAAGTATATTATATTATTTATTATACCTTTAAACTCACATGGACTGACTAATGGGCAGAAGAAAAAACTAATGGATAATAATATAATTTATATATAAATTATACAATAATTACCAGACACTGTTCACGTCAGACGCAGCATAGTCTCCACTCTCACGAGACATGCGGTGCCTCATGAACGGCTGTTGGATGAGGGCCCGCTGTGAAGGGAGAGATATATCGCCAGCGGACCTCAAGGAGATCACTCCCGCATCGCTCACTCCACCATTTTCATTCATCGTAAAGCACAGCCTAAACAAAAACAATACATTCCATCTGCAACAATACACTTGGAGTACAACTCGGACTTAGTTGTAAGATGGCAAAAATAACATTTAAACTAATTATAATATTATTATATAGTTTTTAACATTCTTTCAACTCGATTAATTTTCAGGATTTACAGTTTTATAATTTCCCTGATTTAAATTTGATTTAGGTGAGTTTATAGAACTAAATTAAATATACAACTCTAAGACTGCTGAACTGTATTAAATATATATGTTCATAAATATATTTAAATGCTTATTGAAATGGTGATATTTATTTAATATTAAATTTTAATATGGTTTTATCATGAAATATAATTATTATCATAAAAACTAGCAAAATTTAAATAATTTTAATAGTTAATTGTGTGTTTAATGAAGTTAAACTAAACTTAAATATATATTAGAAAACTAAAAAGAAAATGCTGTTATCCATTTTTTTTTTTTTTTTACAGACTTCAGTCAGTTTACAAAACTGAATTAGAGTAGAGTATTATCATATTTTCAAAAGCAAATAATAAATATTCACTTCATAGTTAAAACAACATAATATATTGTATATCGAGATCATGTTTTCATAAATTAAGATATAACGAAGTGCCCCCGGGATTATTTTTAAAATACAATTTGTTGATACCTGGATGGTGGAGGATTGTCCCGCATGAGAAACTCTTCTGGATCACTCTCATATGGAGGTTCATCGTACCAATGACCAGTTCGCAGTTCATCTTCATACATGTAGGTGTCATCTCCTATGGCAGGAACTCCAGTTCGTACAGACTGAAAAGAATTAACATAGATGTATTTATGATATACAATATTAAGGTAAATCATATATACGAGGTGGCTATTAAATAAAGAGACTGACGTTGCAATAAAATTTATTTTTATTTTGTACAGAACTACTTACTGTCACCTTCAATATACACCCCTTCTCTGTCCCTACAACGCTCCATGCGAATTTTCCATTGTTGGAAACAGTGCTGGAAGTCATCTTCTGTCAGCTCCTTCAGGACGCGTGCCGCTTTTCTCTTTTACAGCTTCCACAGACTCAAATATCGTCCCTTTTAATGAAGATTTCACCTTAGGGAACAGATAGAAGTCGCATGGTGCAAGATCTGGTGAATAAGGTGGATGTTCTAACACTGGGATGCTGTACTGGGCTAGGAACCTCTTGACAGATAACGCGGAATGAGCTGGCGCATTGTCTTAGTGGAGAACCCATGATTTGTCCTTCCACATTTCGGGTTTAATAGTTTGACCTTCAGGAACCCAGTGAAGGTACACAATCCCATGAATATCGAAAAAAACAATCACCATTGCTTTAAATTTTGACTTGCTCATTCTAGCTTTTTTGGCTCTCGGTGAAGTTGGGGTCTTACAGTGCATGGATTGGCGCTTCGTTTCCGGATCATAAGTAAAAAACGACGTTTCATCACATGTTATTACCCTTTCCAATAAATTTAGGTCATTTTCAATGGTATCCAAAGTGCCAGTACAAACATTTTTGCGAGCTGCTTGTTGTTCAAACATGAGAATTTTAGGCACCATTTTGGCACACACTTTTCGCATGTTAAAATTGTCATGTAAAATTTGCCGTATACATTCTTTATCAATGCCTACAGTTTCAGCAATTGCACGAATACTAAATCGACGGTCAGACCGAATCAAATTACCGACTTTTTCAACATTGTCCTCTGTTTTTTTACGTTGAAGGGGTACCTGGCTGCGAATCATCTTCAACATCTTCTCGGCCATCTTTAAAACGCTTAAACCATTCAAAAACACGTGCCCGCGATAAACATTCACTGCCATACACTTCTTTCAGTAAATTATAAGTTTCAGTAGAGGTTTTTCCAAGTTTGAAGTGAAATTTCACAATAATTCGTTGCTCTATTATTGCACTAACCATTTTATCTGGCAAAATAGAAAAACAACACTCTGACTAAAAGATATTGTTTACAGAAGCGAGACTAACTGCATACTAAAGAGAAAGCTTCACGCTAAACAGCTGTCAGTCAATGAGAAATGTTCGCAATTGTCAGAATATATGAGTTCGAGGTTATATTGACTTTTTTTATAATTGAAAGATATTCCTTTATTTCCTGGCAGGCAATATAAATCTAAGACTGATTGGTTTTAACTAATCTTTCATAAAATCAATGCATCTTACGTTAGTAGTTAGGTCAAGGTAGCGATTTGCCAGAGACCATGCTCAACCTTCTAAGTTTTTCCCCCAATTACAGGAGCTACTTTATAAAGAATAGGTGAGCTCTAGAAAGTTCTGTAGATCCCCCACAGGGTCCATCGGTGGCTTGACAGATTAAACAACTTATCTGCCAAAGTCAGATTTGAAACCATCAGGAAAGCAACACAACACTCTCTACACAATGAGCACCCCACCCCTTGTCAACGACAAAAGAAAACAATATATCTATTAATTATATTGAATACATTAACGAAAAAAACAAATCAAATACTCCAGTCTTGGAGGTATCCCTTCAAAGGATGTTTGTAGTGGTGTTGTCACATTCCTTCCCAACATGTCCACTTACTATTACTATCTATAGCGATTTAAAGAGAGAAAAGAGATTAATGACCAAGTATTATAAATATACGTCGTTTTAGTATTATAAATCTTTTCTCTTCAAAATAAAAATATTTAAAAATTATAACAATTAATATAAAAATAAAATAAAATAAGTTTTAAATTTTCATTTGTTTCCATTTTAATATTCTCGACCCCACTGGTGCAGGTAGAACAGATCCGATATTTAGGGTTGCACCTCGACAAACGATTAACCTGGAATCCTCATACTAGACTGAAAAGACAAGAAACTGCTCGACGTTTCAGGCTACTTCAACACTTACTAGACAAACGCTCTAACCTCCCGATTAACTACAAAAGACTCATCTACATGACCATCATAAGACCTATTTGGACTTACGGAGTAGAGCTTTGGGGCTCCACTAAGCCATCGAATTCCTGTCGTATCCAATCCCTACAGTCCAAAATCCTTCGTAAAATCCTCAACGCTCCTTATTTTGTTAAAAATACCGTCATCCATAACGACCTTAATGTCCCATTTGTTGCTGATTTGGCCCGAACCCGGTATCTTTCCTTTCATAACAAACTTCATTCCCACTCAAACCCTCTAGTTTCAAACCTAGCTTCCTCTTCGATTCCCGATAATCCCCCGAGGCGTCTGAAAAGAAGATGGCCACGTGACCTTCTTAGTTGAACTAGTGATTTGAGTACTACCAGTGGGTAGTTTCTCAACTTGCCATTACTCATGTCATTTTGTATCACATAGCCTATTTACTGGATGTATTTTTTTTTATTATACAGTTGTAAATATCAATAAATTAAATTAAAAAAAAAAAAAAAATATTCTCGAAAATTTTTATTTTTATAATCGTGAGTTTTATCATGATAATCAAGAGCTTAGTTATGGGAAAAGTGTATGGTTCGGTAATCACTTCATCAAGAAATTAAAGTTTCAACTAACATATCGAAAAATAGATGGTTTACGTTTGTTGAAAGTTCATACTCATTTCCCATAATTACACTCTTTTTTTTAAGTATTAAACATTACGATTATTTGTGTTCTTGGAGAATATTAAAAAGGAAAAGGCAACCCGCGGATAACAAACGAATAAAGCACATCTTAACATCAAAATGCTGCAAGAGAGGAAACATCCCACCACCTCCAAGGACCAAATCCAACTACTCAAAAACTTTTTGGTTGGATTTTTTTCAATGGTGTCTTAACATACCTTCTATGTTCTTTTGAGCTTTTTATCTTCAATTTTAAAAATAACTGTAAAAGATAAAAAACCGAAGTTCGATATTTTATTTTTTAACACACAGCGAGCTTTCCGCAATGAAAACATAGTCAATGGGACACATAACTCCAGTCAACACAACTCGACTGCCTGCCCCTGATAGGCTGTCACCGCACTTCAGCTCCCCCCCCCCCTTTCAATTAATACCGCATAAAAACCCACTCGACCCAGTTTTCATCAGCGCCCCCCCCCCACTCAAATTCAATACCCCCCTCAAAACGTCAATTTAAAATTACCCGCTCAGAAAAATTATAAACTCCGGGATTTCGGGGGCATTCGCCTCTCTAGGACCGGAGAGAAGGACAAGACCCTCTCGAGATTTGGGAGGAAAATTCGAGGACTTTTTTTTTCTCCCTCCGGACGGGGAGAGGAATGAATAAGTAATTTCACACTTCTCGGAGCTCCTTGATCTTATTTAGTCAACGGATAAATTGCTTTGCCAAGCTTCTAGAATATTTTTTCCCTCACAATAATCGCAAAACCAAAAAAGGCGGAAAATCGGACTGGATTTTGGTGGGATTCAAAATCAAGCAAGCACGAATTAGATAAATTAGAGCTTGGGTCGGCAACCTTTGGGTTAGAGATATTTTCGTATTAAACAGCCCTTTTGTAAATAGTAAATATTTTATTAAGAAATAAGGTAATTATTCTGCAGGTGGCCAGCTTGATGTTAGGGGTAATAATAGTCCCGCCAGACACCATGACATAGACGTGACGTCACTTTACGGGACATTAACTATCCCTACTGCAAAGCTAGCAATCAGCGGAATACGAACCGAAAATATGGTATCAGTTTCGCAGATTGTCACTTCGATTTAAATCACCGCAAGTCTTAACTTTTCGATCGTTTCCTTTTAATATTCTCGAAAATTTACGTAATTGTTTTACTGACTTCATATAGGTTAAAGAACAGACTTACACAAAATGTTTAGTTATATCATCATCATCATCCTCAATAAATGAATAGCCATTGAGACAAAGAAGGAACAGAGCCGAATACTATAGAGATTACATGGCTCACCGCAACAACCCCATCGCCAACAACTGCGGCTAAAAGCAATTGAATCGACCGTACGCCCAATTGGACCTGACCAACTCAAGGCTACAATATTTGATCTAGAGGAGTAGCGAGGCACTAGAACATGAATTTCGGTAATAGGATACTTTATGAAACCAACTATCAACAATAGGAAGTCCAAGTGACCTCAACAATCCTCCTATCTACACTTCGGTCTTTAGGAAACTTGGTCAGATCAGCGCTAACTAACGTATAGGAAAATTAACCCCATTAATCGCATCAATTATATAAATACCACACAAGTTGTTGTTTTAAGGTCACATCTCAGATTGTCCGATGACAAAGAAAATATGGATTAAAAGTAATGCTAAAAAATTGGGATATTCCAGAAATGTGATAAGGATTATAAAGATATTGGTATTCCGAAGGAGAAAATCATTAACAGGGATGAATTCCAACAAATAGTGAACATTTGGGAGAGGAACCAAACGATTAAGAAGACCTCTGTCGTAAGAACGAAAGAAGGAAGACACTGAACGAAGTGTTCAGAAGAGAATAGCAAGGCATCAAAGCTGGTAGGGGAACAAGATCCAGGCACGGAAAAAGTCGATTGTTAATTTGCAGTCCATAGCTGCTCAATACGAATGAAAAAAAAACTAACGCAAACATACTTCTTTATTCTTCATTCATACATTTGGGCCAGCGATAGCAGGATTACCTCAAGGATCAATACTCGCACCATTATTACATATTTTATAATAAATACACGATATACCAGACTGTCCCAGTACTCTGGCAGCAACATTATTAAAACATTGTACCCAGGCCTAACATTATTTGAAAAATTACTCAAATGTGATTTTCATTACTGTATTAGAGAGGATAAAGTGAGAAAGATAGATTTGAATTGTCAAAAAATAAAAAAGAAGATAAAAAGTCGTTCCCAACTCATACTCCTGTTATCTATTTATCATATTGAGTAATCTACAGCATTAATAATATGTAATTATCTATCATATACTTCATTAATTCAAATTATATATAAATAAAAATACCATACCTCTTCGTGATCTCTTTGGATACGCTCCTTCTTCTTCAAAGCTTCCTGCATTTTCAGCTGTAAATCAAGAAACAATATAAGTGCAACAATTAATAATATAATAATGCGATTTTTTAAAATAATGAGATATTATAAAATAAACATAAAGCGCTGAACAATAATAGGCAATAATAATATCGCAAATTCTCCACTAAAAATTAAAAACAAATTATTAATCGATCAAATTCTTCAATTCCTATAGTTATCAATCATATGAAAAATTAAACTATTCTCCCCACTAGGTTTTTTCAAGAAAATGTTAACAAATTTAAGACCAAAACATTTCAATAGTTTTACTCCATTTGGGTACATAGCGTTTTTAGCCGAGTTTACATAAATTTTAAGAGGGACAAGAGAATTGAGCTACTGAATTATAAACAAATAATTAGCAATACATTCCAACACAGAGAAATGCAAATTTTATGGTGACTTTGACTACAACGTTAATGTCGTAAGGGAATCAAGATATTGAATATGTATTTATATGTATATATTCTCTCTATTACAGATTAACGAATAAGTTTATTTAATTATGTGACGACGTTTCGATCCACTTTGTGGGTCATCTTCAGGGCTAAGAAAGAAAAACAGACAAAATAACAGAACTATAAAAATACATTGCAGACTAAGTATATGATAAATTAGAAAAAATATATATGTAGAGAGGTAGAAATTTAGAACAAAAGTGAGGGAAATATATGAATAAAAAAAATTGACTGCACCCCCAACTATTTTCTTCCATACGTCTATCTTCCAGTCAACCATCCCCTCGCTTCTCATGAATAAGTTTATTGTTCGTTATTCAAGAACAACCAATAATGGTGACTCACTCATTATCTATATGTGCTATTTGTAATAAAGTATGAATTTTAATGTATGTAGGAACGATCTATCAGTCATATTTAAATTATTACTTTTGTGTTAGATTTATAATTTATCAAGGAATGTATTAAATTTTAATACCTTCTTATATTATGTACTAAAGATTATTAAATTATACTTTAGTACATAATATAATAAAATAAATATTAAGCGCTGAACAATAATAAACAATAACAATATCTCATTTTACTTAATAATCAACAACTAATGTTGACCCATATCTTGGATCAGTGACCATAAATAAATAAAAATTTCTAACAGATACAGTGGCCAAGAGCTTAAGTATCGTTGCTATAGTATTCCCCTCAACTTTGATACATCCCTCCGTTGTGAACTGACTACACAAATGACTACAAAACTATTTTTCTATCAAGTTAGTATAGCCTGACAATTTACAAAACGACCTTCTGCGAAATAGGAGGCGGGGCCAGCGAGGTGTAGTGGGGGAAGGAAGCCAGTTAGTGGGGAAAAGGGCGTGGCTTCTATATGCGCAGCCGGCCCGAGGCGACTTCTGTGCAGGTCGTTTTGAAACTTGAGCTATAATTTAAACCTTCAAGCTTTTTTTTATATTGTTTGTTTGCTGTAATAATATTTTCTGGATTTGTTAGGTACTAAAAATAGTGTATTAACCAATAAACATATATTTAATAATTAAAAATAATATAAATTAATATTTTAAATACAAATATATATTCTAAATTATAATAAAAAATAGACTCACTCTATGTATCGTCTCCTCAAAAGTGCTTCCTTTCTGAAGGAGCCGCATCTTATCGTAATCTAAGGGAAGAGGGCAGGGCTGCTCTTCGGGTGTCAGTATCTGAAACAAAATCGATAATTATTCGATGAATATAATCGATAAATGGCACCACAAACTTTTATGGTAATTCTCGAGAACCATTTATACAAAATTTCTATTAATTTAATGAGAATGAAATCTACCAAATGTGCCGAGAAGATGCATGTGTGATGTTCACCTGTGGTGTAGAGATAAGCATATCAACCCACTATGCCAAAGATCGTGGGTTTGCGGCCTCATTATGATTATTTTAAAGGGAGTAAAAAATTCTAGGCTATGCCGGCCGACCTTCCGAACGTGAAATGGCGGTACCAAGCCTATGCGCTGTCAGGTGCTCGTTTAAGATCCATATACTAACTATACCTGTATAGGCAAAATTTTGGGACTCCAAATGTCCAAAACAAACAGAACCCTTCTTAAGCTCTTTTTATTCTAGATAAATGGAATGAATAAACCACTGGACGTTACAAACCACAACTGTGTGTATATGAAACATAATCTCAGTTTTGAACGGACGACAATAAGTTATGTGTGGGTGTAATTAGGATCCTGCTTTGTAATTGTTTGTTTATTTAACGCCACTTTATGCGACATTTTTTAAATCTCCCAATTAATTATAAAAGACTCACATACACGACTATTATAAGACCTACTCGGACTAACGGAGTACAGTTTTGGGGCTCCACTAAGTCATCGAAAATCTGTCGTTGATATAACAATCCAAAATCTTTCCAATTATCCTCAATGCTCCTTACTTTGTTTGAGTCATCCATAGTGATCTGCTGATTTGGACCGAACCCGACATTAATCCTAGGATAATAATCATTATTCCCACCAATTTTGAACCTAGCTTCCTCTAAAAGACGACCTTGTAACGTTCTGAAGCTGAATGTTATTTGAGTACAACTAGTGTGTAGTTTCTCTATTTGACTTTATACAATATCATTCATTCTATTTACTTGTTTATATTATATATATAATATATTATATATATATATAACTCTGCTAGGAAGCCATTAAACTAGGCTGGAAGTACTGGACGAAGTTGTCCTCCCCCCCCAAACCCCCCCAGGATCCGACGGACGAGAGGAGGACAGACACGAGAGAGTTAGGAGTTCTTGGGAGCGGGGCAATCTAAGCCGGGGAAACTTACTGCCCTCTTCTAATCCTCAGGAGGGAATTCATCGGATTACAGTTGGCACAACTGCTCGGCTTAGCCACCTGTGGATTTCCCACCCCCTCCCTCCCCTTCTTTAATTACCTATTCTTTAAATACCAACTTGCAGAGCCACTGTCGTGATCCGTCAGCGAGGATCTGTGCTTAACATAAGCAGCTTACTGCGGTGGTGGATGCTGTGTTTTACAAATTCAATGATCTCAGCGATTCTATTTTCTGCTAACGAAGGAGACCGTATATATTATATATATACCACTAAAACCTTGAAGGGTATTGTGTTCAGTACATGGGTGAAGCTGTATGTAAGGTAGGTGATTAGTCCGAAGCTATGCTCAACAAAGTACCCACTTCATAGCGGCTGGGTAAACCTCTGGAGGGCCTGCATATTCCACAGGTTGTTGAGGCATTAAAGAAATCATCTGCCACGGGAGGATTTAAACCCAGGACCTTTAGCACAACAATTTCAATGTTCTACAAACCGAGCTACCCTGCTCCGTTAAAAATAACTACACTCCACTAATTTAATGTATTTTCAGCATCATTTTTATTAAAATCTGAGTATTTATTTAAAAATCTGTACTACTACAATCCATGAAGGGTGTCGAGTTCAATATATGGAAGAGACTGTACTGTTTCTATAATACAGGCTATACAGGAAGTTGATTAGTCTGAGGTAACGCTCAATTGAATGTACACTCTATATATGGACTAGTTGAGCCCAAGAAGGTTTGTAGATCTCACAGGGTCGATCCTCGGCTGTTAATAGATTAAATAATTTATACAAGTTTATATAAATATACATTTATAATTTATATAAATTATTTATCAAGAACTGGATTTGAACATAGGACCTTCAGCACAACTCCCCTCATAACAATATCCGCAACCCCGATAGCGGAAAGCTATAAAAAAATCATTTATTTTTTAAGCCCTACAGACTAAACTTCCTACAAAATCACCCTTTAGTAATCTTGACGCAATTAAAAAATGAACATATATAATGATTTATTCCTTCAATAGGAAAAGTCACCAAATGAGAAAAAAATAAGTAGTTTTTGTAATTTATCTACAATTATATCTGCAGTCATAGTGAATCAGTGGTTAAGTCGAATTTCGTCCAGAGAGAATTAACAATACCTATTAAGGATAGCGAAATCGTAGCATTTTTGTAGTTTTCGGCTTGAAATAGAAGTAAACACCGTAGAGACTGCACTGTTTCTAGAGTAACGGTTATGCAGGGAGGTGATTTGTCCGATATCACTCTCAATCGCCAGTTTTCTACCAATTCGACCAATAGGTGAGCCACAGGAGGGTCTGTAGGTCCTACAGGGGTCAATCAGTGACTGTTAACATATTATAATATTAATTTTCAACAGCCGGATTTGAACCCGGGACCTTCATCATAGCAACCTATACACACAGACCTTACTTAAACCGATAAAAGAAAAACGAAGATGATTAATCAAGAATCGACTTTGCTAACTCCCGATCAGATAATGACAGTTAGATGTCACCATCGAGCTTATGAAAGAAACTTTTTTCCACTACTACCCATGAAGGGTCTCGAGTTCAGTATGTGGTAGAGACTGTACTATCCCTAGGACAACGATTGTGCAGAGACTTTTCCAGAATCACGGCAGGCTATTTCTGAGATACAGACTTAAAATAATATATTTTCCCCTACAAATTAATATTTTAAATTATGAGCTCAAAATTCAAGTAACTGCTAATGCTGGGAGGAAATTTTTTAGGATTGAATGTATAAGTAGCAATATATCAGTCATCTTTAATTGAATTTGCAGACATAATTGACGAATTTCACAAACAAATATACAATGCTAACATTTTTAAATATTTTTATTTTGAAGAGAAAAGATTTGTCCAGGCCGGGGTTCGAACCCGGGTCACCCACGTCCGACTGGTACTCTAACCAACTGAGCTAATCTGGCTCTTAACAAGGCCAGACAAATCCATTCCTATATCCTCGTGTTCTTGCAATTTTGCGATGTATAGAAGAGGAAGAACGTTCATTGAACATTTCTTTAGGTAGGATCTTGCTGGCTTACGTCATTATATTATTTATAATTTATTTTTATTTTTTTTGGCCGTGTTACGAGCCAGGTTAGCTCAGTTGGTTAGAGCACCACGTGACGTGGGTTCGAATCCCGGCCTAGAAAATATTTTTTCTTCAAAATAAAAATATTCAAAAATTGTAACAATTAATAAAAAAATAAAATAAAATGTTAAAATTATATTTCGATATTATTGGGATTTTGGAGACCAACCTATAAGAAATCAATCGTTCGAACACACAAAAAAAGACATAGACAATAGTACAGTCGGTCAACAAATCAATGGATTTAATAAAGCTTGCACGATTCATCACACAATAGCGATGGTGAAGTTATGTTTTTTTCCATTTCTCAAACAGTAGTTTATAACAGGGAGAAAAAGAATTAACTCGAATATATGGGATATTAGTCGCACTTGATTTGATATGTGGCGTACTCGAATATGATCAACTGTTCGCCGAAACAATACAAGTCAATTTACCCCTATTTATGGATGTCAATATTTCGGTAAGTTTAAAATGTAGTCAATAAAAATGAGCAAAAACTCATAAAGAGACATAAAATGCCTAGAAGGCCAGTATAGTAAATATATTCTATAATGTGAGCCTATGCCATGCAATAAGCTTTACATAATAATCAGGAAAAAAAAATGCAAATTAATATCCTTAAGCACTAAAATTAACCTCTATAAGACTAGTATACATCCAGTGCTCACCTATGACTCAGAAACATGGTCAACCACTAAGTCCTATGGAAGCAGACTCATAATATTTGAAAGAAATCCAGAATTTTAAAGACATAAGTTATTCGTTTTTACATATGTACGTCTCTATTACATAACATTTTTTTCCGAGTATAGTAAATTTATCAATAAATAAATATATACTTTCAATTGACAAAATATAATAAATATATAACAACGGGAGTTGGAATGATTTTATAACATAGTCAATGAATAGTCATTCTAAAACGAACTGTCACTTTCCTTCATTCAAGTATGTTTTCAAGCCAATTTTCCTGACGTGAAATAAGTACTAACTGTTACTAAAAGAGTGGAAGACCCTTTCAAAATTATGTTGAACGTTTCTTATATTTGATTTTATTTATTTTAAAAAAAAATGTATACTCGAAGCTCCCTTTCCACACCAGAAAAGGTTTCCTCATTGGGTGGTAGGTACGCTTATGCTTAGAGATCTTTCTTAAGAAGTTACCCAAGCACGAACCATAGAAAGATTCTGTGGTATTGCATGGAAATAATAATACCACTTGCAATATGAAACACCATACATGAACATTATGCAATGCATAGAGGTATAAACTTTAATAGACTAGTACGTATAGTAGATCCTCGTCTCTTTGGAACTCAATACCTTCTTCTATTCGCGATTCCAATAACCTTTCAACCTTTAAATCCCGTATATTCAATCACCTAATTTCCTTAGAATCCCCCAAAAAATCGGAAATAATACGTTTAGTTTTGAGATCAAGGTTTTCTAAATGATGGATGAATGATTTATTTTATATATATGTGTGTATCTGCATAATCGTATATGTGAATACGCCTGTGATTGAGGTGTGAATATATATACATTTGCTTTCTCTGATAGTTTGGCTGTTCACACTTCCAGACACATATCTTTATATTTACTTATATATAACAGCTTTAATAGTTATCATAGTTAGTATTGTTTATATTTTTTCTTTCACTATTTTATTCCTTGTTTTGTTATTATCTTTTTTTTAAAAAAATTGTGTATACATGTATGACTATCAATTGTTTCTCTCTCTGTAATCATTGTTATCTTATTGCTATTTTCTTTTATTTTATTTTTCCTTGATAGAAAAAAGTTTTCTTTAAATATTGTTTTAGGAGGTAATTGATAACTTTATTCAATTATTTTTTTATTTATTCCTCATTTATTAATTTATTGTAATTAATTAATTAAATGTAATCTATTTTACTCTAAGACATTTTGGTTATACATTATTCCTGTAATGTTATTCTAAAGGGACTTGTCCCAGAATAAATAAAGTCTTTATTATTATTATTATCACTCCTTCAAAAGGACAACTTTTTTTTTTTTTTTTTTATTATTTATTTATTGATATTTACAACTATATTACAATAATATAACAAGTAAATTGGCTGAGTGATACATAATGACATGATATAATGACAAGTAGAGAAACTACCCACTGGTAGTACTCAAATCGCATGTTCAACTAAGAAGGTCACGTGGCCATCTTCTTCTCAGACGCGTCGGAGGATTATCGGGAATTGAAGAGGAAGCTAAGTTTGAAACTAGAGGGTTTGAGTGGAGATGAAGTTTGTTATGAAAGGATAGATACCGGGTTCGGGCCAAATCAGCAACAAATGGGACATTAAGGTCGTTATGGATGACTATATTCTTAACAAAATAAGGAGCGTTGAGGATTTTACGAAGGATTTTGGATTGTAGGGATTGGATACGAGAAGAATTTGATGGCTTAGTGGAGCCCCAAAGCTCTACTCCGTAAGTCCAAATAGGTCGTATGATGGTCATGTAGATGAGTCTTTTGTAATTAACTGGGAGCTTAGAGCGTTTGTCTAGTAAGTGTTGAAGTAGCCTGAAACGTCGAGCGGTTTCTTGTCTTTTCAGTCTTGTATGAGGATTCCAGGTTAATCGTTTGTCGAGATGCAACCCTAAGTATCGGATCTGTTCTACAGGCACAAGTGGGATATTATTAAAGGATACTGAAGGACAGGAAGTCATTGGTTTACGACGTAAGGTAAAAGTGATTTGATGGGATTTTTGAGAATTTATTTTAATTCTCCAGTTCTGGCACCATTCTTCAAGATGGGATTGGAGGCTTTGGGATACAATAACTGGATTGGTATTGACTGATAATACACATGTATCATCAGCATATGTGGTAAGGATAGTATTAGGATGAGTTGGGATGTCAGCTGTATAAACTGTATAAAGGATTGGGCCAAGGATACTACCTTGAGGAACACCAGCAGATTGGGAAAAGAGGGATGAATAGACATTATTATGGTTTACTTAAGGACAACTTTAAAACTGAAAAAAACTAATTTTTCAAACATTTGAAAGTTTGATGCGAGTTAAAACAATAAAAATGTGGGTATTAGTAGAGCATTCGTATTTTAATGATGTTATTGAAATTCTTTTATTAAGCATTATAAATTTTTTTTAAAACTTGAAACTAAAATAAAATATTTTTTAACTTATTTGGAGGGCTTTCTTTCCACATGGCTTTCTCAACGTCTAAAACTTAGAGTTCATAGAATGACTTTATTATGACCAGATGAAGTCTCTATCTTGTCATGCATCGTACATTTTATTTATATTTACTTTGTTGACACCCCATACAAACTTTATGATGTATTATGTAGCCTTTTGGCCGGGTACATATTATGCTTCTTTTTTTGCTTATGTTTGTTAGTCTAAACAGACTTAGTCCTTGAACAATGTTATTTTTCTTTTCTTTTCTACATAACTTTCGGATTTTATTTATTTTATATTATACGATAGGAGAAGAAAGGACGAAAATTAGATAAAGGAAGAGGGAAGTAAAGCAGAGGTGGAGGAAATACAGGATGGCAAGATGTGCTGAGCTTGCTGGAGCACTTCAACTAGGCCCGCCTACTCGAAAACACTCAATCTCAGGTTTCTGTCAGGGCCCTCGAAGCAGTAACGTATCCCGTAGTTAGTAAGTTAGTGTAAACTCCTGTGTTAATCCTTATATTATACAAATTCAAAAGAAAAATATCATCATAAAAATAAGCCTTAGCGAACCAGAAGGCTCGATGCCGATACCAAAAATTTGCTTACGAACTTCTGTCCACGTACAACTACACAAACCCAAATCCGCCAGATCACTCATAACGCAATCCTCTCACCTACGTCTCGGTCTACTCCTCAGTCGACACAGCGTTTATTAACTTTTTAGGAATTCGTTCGTTACTAAGCCTAGCAACTTTACAAGCACATCATGATCTTTGCGACGCGATCACTTGAGATTTGCGAATAAAATTAACTAATCTGGTCTCATCCTTTTTTGGACCGAATATTCTACGCAACACCTTATTTTCGAATACCTTAAGAGGTTGTTTATCCTTCAACGTTACCGGCCACGTTTCACATGAGTAAAGAAGAATTGGGAGGATGAGGGTTTTATAAATTCTGAGTTTCAGATTTTGGGAACAATATAACTCAAAAGAGAAATTTTTCAATAGAGGTATCTGAAAGTTCCATGTGAGTTAAAAAAATAAAAATTTGGTTATTGATAAAAATTAGGTATACAATTCCTACTGTAATGATGGCATTGAAATTATTTTATTAATTTTTAAATATTTTTATTTGAAAAGAAAAGATGTGTTCAGGACAAGATCCAAATTAAATAAATGTTCAAAGAACATTCTTCCCCTCGTATACATCGCAAATCTCGTGAGAGAACGCGGGGACGTCGGATCAGTGAAAAGAAAGGATATGACCATGACCGGGGAGCGAGCCTGATACAGCCAGGATGGCTCAGTTGGTAGAGTCCCAGACTAGCGATCTGGAAGACCCGGGTTCGAGTCCCGGCCCTGGACATATTTTTTCTTTTCAAATAAAAATATTTAAAAATTAATAAAAAACTAATATTTTATTAATCAATAGAAAAATTTTAAAAGCGTGAAACTTTTTTTATTTTATCTTATGTCATTATTAATCCCATAAAATTTCAAGTTCAAAAGAACATACAACACGAAATATGACTTTAATAACAACAAACGAGCTGAGTTGGTATGCTGAAGTTCCTGGGTTCAAATCCGGCTATAGCAGATAAATAATTTATTCTGTTAATATCCACGGGTGGACTCTGAGAGATCCATCATTAGATTATATTAACCCTCCTGGGGTTAAACCAGTCTCTATTAAGTTCGTACCCTTCAGTGGGAGAAAATTTCATTTTCTCAGGGAAATCACCTCTGTCTCTACCATACACTGAGCTCATGGACATTCATGCTTTGTTTTTTATTTTATTATTTATTATTATATATAGAATTCTCCGGGCAGAAAAAAAAGGCTGCTATGTCAGCAAATAACATACTTCACTAGCTTTCTTTAAAATTCATGACATAAAAAAACAACAACAAATAAATAAAGAAAAGTTAATGGTTCTGGATACTTGTATTTGACAATGGAAAAACGAGTCATTTCATAAAAAGAAATGGATCAAAATCAACTTTAAGGGGAATTTAATTCGCATTGCTTTACCAGCAGTTGTTAAAACAAACATACGATCTTTATCATAGTGTCAGAATCGAATAGAAACAGTAGATCATGTACTGAACCCAAGACCTGTCATGTGTGGTGCCTGGTACTCGTTAAAGAGTATCTTAATTATACCCGGAGAGCAAAATTTAGGATTCCTACTGTAGCATAGCCCGTTTAGCCAAAGTAGCCATAAAGTGACATTTAATGAATAAACGAACACAAATTTAAAATCCTTGCAACTGACTTCGAGGAAGTAAAACATATTATTATACAGATTCGTATTCAGAAAATTAATGCAAATATCTATGATAGGTGTATGCAGAGTCTATGATAGCCATAACGGTAAACATAAACGTTAACTATAGCGAAGGTCAACACATAGAGAATACCAATGGCTGCAACTTGTTGAGGAAAGTTAATGCAACTGAATTGCATAACGTGAGAGCGAGCATTGCGGTTGTTCAACAGCGTTTCCATCATAATATCCTGAGCATTATACCTGTCCAGGCGAAGGGTGAAAAAATCAAACGTTCCCAGGTATAACTACTCTTGTAGTTTTTCTTAAACATAATATTTAAGGGAGGTGTAACTACTATTCAAATGATTGGTGGTGTCAGAATCGATACTTCTGGTCCGCAAAGCCTTATTATTATATAGAAACAATTTTAAAAACATTAAGGACAACTATATGTAATAATTAACTAGGTTCGTACCTTCCAAATTCAGGTTAGGCCAGACTGAACCAGACTAAAGCGGATTTTTTCTGTTCAATCTGGGCTATTTGTTGGCAGGGAATTTTTCTCAATTAGATTTCTATCCTACCCCATTCGTTCATTAAAAAAAAAATCGTTTTTCTTTACAATTACCATTTTCCCCCGCTTGAATAATTAATTCTTTGATTATAAAACATTGTTCGTTTAATTTTTGAATACTTATTCTCAGTGTTGACTCTATTTTAACTACTTCAAATGTTTAACTTTTTATTTTTGTTGTAAGAAATACAAATTTTGTTGACGTGTCTTATATCATTACCTATTACATATTTAGGTTTCCAATTTTCCCAGATTTCTCCTTCCCACGTATTAATCAAATCCCTGGACGACCTCTCCTCAGATCACAGTCCAGTTCTGCTCTCATTACACTCAACCTTCATTCTTAAGCCCTCCTCTCCTTCATTGATTACAGGACGAATTAACTGGGAGCAATTTAGTAAGGATTTGGAAAACAAACTAGACTTACGGATTCCACTCAAGACTAAACAAGACATTGACAGCGCAATAGAAATACTTACAGCAACAATAACAGACAGTATAAAAGATAAGACTTAACCGAATTAACACGAATTAACCGGAAATACGAATAATCGGGATACGAAATATCGGGATTCCACTGTACTACTCTGCGGCGCTACAACCAAGTGACGAGTCCTGGCCTCCCTCACCAGCTTCTTTTAGTCTTCTCTGTCTTTTGTAGCCTTCATCCAGCTCCTGACTCTCATGATATTTCTCCGCGTCTCACCCCTCTTGTCCTGCAGGAGAGAGGTTCTGTCAAAACCTTTTTAGGAATGGGCTCGTCCTCCATTCTAGCCACATGAACAGCCCGTTGTTAGCTCTCCTTCGCCAGTTTCCATCTAGATAAACTTCACCGAAGATTCTTCGGAGGATTTATCTTTCAAAGAAAAGGAGATTATGCTGAATCAGCTTGGTCAATGTGCATGTCTCCGATCCATCCAAAAAAACTGTAAAATGTTTCGAAGCAATAATTTTTTTGGCTGGGAATTATTGGTATAATTATAATAAATATACGGAGAAGAAATGGTGAGGGTAGGCATTTGGGTTAAAATAACAATAAATACGACAGTTTTATGGGTAATATTTAAATGTTTTTATTTAGATATTATGGTATTTAATCGTAATAATATGACGTCTTTCAGGCAAATAATTATTTAAAAATACTTATGTGTGTAAAATTATGGAGAAACGATTCTTCAGGTGAAAAAATGAGATGGTAAAAATAATTCGATTCCGGAAATTCATCATAGATCGTTAAGTACTTGATTAATCCAAATGCTGGCCTAATTCGACACCTAATAATTTTATATGTAGTTTTTCTCATAATTAACTCAGAATTACTTAAAATAATATAAATATAATAGATCATAATAAAATAAATAATTAAAATGTTATATCACACACACACACACATACATGCTATATAATTTTTTGAAAAACGAATTTTTCCATTTTTATTTTCCCACGTTAAAACGTGATAAAGGTATTTTTTTAAATAAATTAATAAATGGAAAAAATAAACTATTTATTAGTTTTTTACTCAAGTATACGAGTCCGGTCTAAGGTGATAAATTAAGGAATAATCTACGTATTTATATGTAAAAGAATCCGAACAAATGAGTTATTGTTATGGCTATGGATTAAAGAAAAGAAACACGCTAATACAGAAGTTACATATCTGGATAATACAGCTCCAACCTCTACACCTCCACCTGTTGTATAGTATCCATGAATTATTCATTTGTTTGGACAAATGATACCTAAACGTTTAGGCAGGTGGAGTGCGAGCATCTGCCCCAGGTAGCCTAATCACCATCATCAACAGATTATGCTCCATGGGTGCCTCCAAGGCGATCCTGGGATATCACCTGGAGTCTTCCTAATGGCTGGAACCACGCTTCAATGCTACGACCGCAGGTTACCGTCCAATGAGCAGGTATACAATTCTGGATAGTTCGGGTTCTAGTCACGCTCAGTAAATCAAAGTGTCCCGAATCATAGAATAACGAAGGGGCCGATCGAGGCAGATGCTTATAATAGAGGAAATACAAAAACAAAGAAACAGGAAGATTTCAAAAGCAAATCTTAAAGTCTAAAATAACAGTGAGTAATACACAAAGGAACTTTTCGCCAATTCAGATTCTTTTTATAGTTTCTTAGGAGACTTCCTAATGCCTAAATATAATAATTATACTTATACATACAATTCATCCAAAAACTCGACAATTGTTTCTACAGATGTAATCACAATAGTCACGGATCTCCTGGTATCCTACCGAATTCTCCTCGACTTTTGCTGAGCGTAACCTCCTAAACAAAAGATGAGACTAAAACGATCGATGAACCAAAATAACCGGAGTTGCCAGAGACTAGAATATCTCTCACTAGAATTCCGAACAAAGGATTAAGGATTTCTCTTAATTTCTAACGAAAATACCACCACAGTTAGTCAATTTACCTTGATATAATAAATAAGGTCCTTGATTTGTTCTCGTTTTTTTTTTTATTGCACCATGTTTATGAGTAGTAGATAGTGATTTTTTAGAAAATTTTCTCAGTAACGCTTGAAAATAAAGCATATTACAACAGGTTTCTGCCATTGGGAGCGGTGTAGCTCAGGGGTAGAGCGATCTATTGAAATTCTATTGAACAACAGAATCAACATTTTTAATTCAAACAACTTATTATTACGTATTTATATTTTGAATTAAGAGATTTGCCCTGGACGGGATTCGAACCCGGGTCGTACGCCTCTCCGTGGCAGCGTTCTTACCATTTGAACTACCAGGGGTCGCCTCTGTCAGGACAAATCCGTTCTGTTCACCGATCCCATATCTCCGTGTTCTCAATTTTTGCTATATATACACGAAAAAGAATGTTCATTGAACATTACTTTAATTAGGATCTTGTTGACTGATGTATTTATATTATTTATAATTTTTCATTAATTGTTTTAATTTTTAAATATTTTGATTTTAAAGAGGATTCTATATCTTCCCAGCTGGTTGCGTATCACCTTCCTTTCAGTTTTGGGTTGGACCTTCTTGGGGTGGAGGTGCAGTCTCAGGTTATGAGCCTATTTGGGCGTTTATTCGTTGGGATGTATTGCACTTCCTCTTTGAGATGTGATTGATCTTACTCTTTTTTTTTGTGTCTTGATAATGCCTGAATAGGCGAAACGTCGAATGGTAATTGTTTGTTTTTACTCCAGATTTGAAACATAAGGCTTTGCTTGTGGTTTCTTCCATTTGCATTTTAATAAATGTTAATGTTTCGTTCTGAATTTTGGCTCTATTTTATTAAAACAACTAATAATAAATTATAAAAAACTTATTATTATTTATATAAATTTAAAATAGATGATAAATAGAACCATGAATTATAACCAATGAAACAGAAATAAGGTGAATTCGAGGAAATATGAATAATTAAATGGCGTTGATGACCAATACATTTTTATGAACAAAACCGTTTTCTTAGAATTAAAGACAATAAGGTATAAATGGAGCGGGTTGGCTCAGCGCTAGAGTCCTGAGTAGCAATGCTGATTCTGCATAGCAAGATTCTGGGATCAAGTACGGCTTTGACAGATAAATTATTTAATCTGTTAATTGCAACCCTATGGGATCTGCAGACTCTCCTATGGCATACCCAACCTGAATAAATTGGGTACCCTTAACAGGGAGGAAAACATAAGGATGTTGAACGTGATCTCGGTATGCCCACAATATCATGAAGGAAAAAAAATCCGAATTAATAAAGCAACTCCTGGGTCCCATCCTATACACGATATAAACAGTTGATATCCCAACCCATCCAAGTACTGTCCTCACAACGTACGCTGATGACACATGTGTGTTATCAGTAAATAAGGATCCATTTGTTGCCTCCCAATCTCTTCAATCCCATATCTCAAACCTTCTAGAATGGTGTCAAAATTGGAGAATTAAAATAAATCCTAACAAATCCCATCAAATTACCTTCAGCCTTCGGATTCCTGCCCTACTGTATCCTTTAATAATATTCCACTGAACCCTGTCGAACAGATACGTTACTTAGGACTCCATCTGGACAAACGTCTCACTTGGAATCCTCATACAAGACCGAAAAGACAAGAAACTGCTCGATGTTTCTTCAACATTTACTGGACAAATGCTCCCATTTAATTACAAAAGACTCATTTACATGACAGTTATCAGACCTATTTGGAAATACGGAGTTGAGCTTTGGGGCTCTACTAAACCATTGAATTCATCTCGTATCCAATCCTTACAATCCAAAATCCTTCGTAAAATCCTCAATGCTCCTTATTATGTCACAAACAAAATCATCCATCATGATCTTAATACCCCATATGTTACTTATTTGGCCCAAACTAGATACCTATCCTTTCATGAAAAGCTCCCTACATACATGAATCCGCTAATCTCTCAAATTGCTTCCCATACTATTCCTGATAACCCTCTTAGGCGTCTGAAAAGAAGATGGCCTCGAGACCATCTACTATAGAACTTTTTGGAGTGCTACCGATGGCTAGTTTTTCCACAAGTGTTCTTCATGTCATATAGTTAATATGAGCAGATTTACTTGTTATAATATTATTATAGTTGTAAATATCAATAAATTAAATAAAAAAGAAATCATGAAAGAAAAAAAAATATTAAAGTAAAAATAGTGGTTTTGGATAATTGTTATTGGCAATGGAGAAACGATATAGCACCAGCACAAAGTCCTAGAAACACATACCGCCTCTACTATTATGCTCTATACCCAAAAAGAACTTTCATGGGTAGTAGTGGTACAAGACTTTTTTCTTTTTAATCGTTATTACATTTAGTGCACCGCCAAAAAAAAAAGCTTAATGAACATGGGGGTCACAGCAATTATTATCTTCACTAGTTTTCGTTCTAAATCATAATTGAAAAAACAAATCAAATAAATAAAGTAAAAATAGCTGCTTTAGATACTTCCTTTTGGCAATGGAAAAACGATGCATCGCCTGCACAACCGTTCTCCTACAAACAGTACAGTCTCTACTATTCATGGATTTTAGTGGAACAATTTTTTTCTCCATAATCTGGAGATCACTCTTTCCCTTTCATAACCTAATTGAGGTTTAAAGCAAACGAAATTAATGCGAAACGAGTTAGTCCTTAATGGAACGCTACGCAAACACACTCCTTAATAGTTTACACGGATAAAAAGGCGAGCTGTTCGGATAAAAATAAAGAAGAAGTCGGGCAACTATAATTGAATAATAAAAGAGCAATGAATGACAAGACGTATCAATTTACGGCGGAGGATGAAGGCTAATTTATTCAAGAGAGGTTGAGCAATAAAGAACAAAGCTCATTGAAGGAGCTAGAGACCAAACAGAGAGGGACGAGGACAAAGACTACCTACTACCTCAAGGACTCTCATCACTACAATCATCTCAAAGCCATACCGGGCTAATATAGTGGATGGAGGATGGAGGATGGGGGATCGCGGATGGAAGAATGCAGTGGATGGAGGGGGCGCTATCATCATCAGGCAGAGCTCTTAGGGGTTCTCGTTCTTAAAAGACTGAGGAGGATAGATAATGATCCGCAAAAACAGAACACTTAGAATAAGAAGACTTCCCTTACAGCTTTTGGTTGAAATCGACAGAATATATTAGTTACATCTTCATTAAACCAGTCCCGTTAAGGTTTTTGTATAGCCATGAAGTATCTCTTTATACTGCTATGGCTAATCGGACGATGCTACTGTATATTTTGGGTATCCAGCCATTGTTACGAAAGGGATCTTTAACAAGTACCTGGCTCCGCATAGTCCCGTGATCACCAATTTACTTCCAATCCGAGGGACGTACGGACTATTAAGTTATAAATTATCATGAAAGAAATAAGGTTACTCCTGATATAATTAGTATATACTTCTACCAGGTTTGCATGTTGCATTATTTATATAGTTTTTTTTTTCAAATTCTTCTTCCGTAGCACTAATCCCCGTGAACCGTTCTGGGGTTCAGTACATGGTAGATACAGTACTGTTTCATGGACAACGGTTCTGCAAGGAGGTGACTTGTTCTAGGTCACGCTCAACCGCCAGGTCCCCCCCTTATTTTGGCTACCTTATTTTTATAATATTTTATAAAGGCTGGGCGAGCCCCAGGAGGGTCCTAGATCCTACATGACACATCTCCGGCTTCAAACAGACTACACAAAAGTCTTGCCCACAGCGGGATTCGAACCAGGATTTCCGGCATGGCAACTCAGTGCTCTACCACTGAGCCACTCCGCTCCCTATTGCAGTAAGGTTTATGAGAGAACAAAAATCTTTCGAATCTTAATTTGGACAAAATTACTAAAAGTCGCGTATCATAGTACGTTACATTAATTTATCTAAATTCATATCTTAAAAAGATACAAGTTTGTTTATTCAATTAACACCACTTTATATAATAATAATAATTCACTCAATGAAAACCTATTTCCAGTCGTTTTTTGGCATATAACTTTATTATGTGGATACGTTTCGACTAATTTGTCATTTACAATCCACTTTACCAATTAACACCACTTTTTACGGCTATGGCTAATTGGACGATGCTACAGTGGTAGTCCTAATTTTTGGATACCCAGTTATAATTAGGATACGGATCTTTAACGAGTATCAAACACCATATAGGCTACGAACCATCATTTTATGTACATTCCGTAAGACGGTACAAATAAGGAGTTTTTGGGCTACCTACCAAGCGATGATGGATGCTAACCAACAGGTGGCACCCCCATTAAGATAGACAAATATCTTTCGAATGGTTAACCTGCGGGTTATCAACGAAGTAAATAAAGGTAGCCTTTTTAGTTTAGAAATGCAAACAGGATGCCAGACCGTGATCGGAGAAAAAGACGTTAGAAGAATCTTCCATGTACCTTACACCAGTCACTAAATCTTAAATTTAGTGTATACCCTATTCAGAAAGAAATTCCAAATCAGAAACAAGACTTTTTGTTATTGTTAAACACGTACACTTAATAAAACGGTTGACGAACACATTCGAACATACTGCAAATTCTTTCAAGACTAACTACACGACACCCAAATCGATAGGTAGAACTACTCTAATGGTGGGAACACTAGGAAAAGACTGAAAAGAACATGAAGTACTGTTCTTCATCATGCCTTCCTTGCCATTTGGTTTTATTTTTATTTTGCTGACTACCAATCTGCTGATTGTCAATTGTCTGTACCTACTTGATAGGTTTGGGTAGAAATGTAAAGAAAAAAATATATATTCCAGGTATTCTCAAAACTTCAATATATGCAAGTAAAACTATTTTATACAATATATATGCACACACACATACATACACAAACAGAGGACTTACCCTAGCGTGCGACTGGTTTGCTCGGCTGAGTGAGACCTTTTCCTTTCTATGGGTCTTGAGGTGCCTCAACAGTCGGGTCAATGTTGTCCTCTTCTTTGCGGGACGTTCTGTCATAACAAAGTATAAAAAATAGTTACTTAACTATTATAACCATTTAATTAATAAAATTTTATTGTTTTAGTAATACCTTTGGCAGTTGGCGGGAACTCGTAGAAATAAGCGGATCGAGGGCTTAGGCAGCTGGAAAAAAATATGTATTCTTATTATCACTATATATATATATATATATATATATATATATATATATATATATATATATATATAATTTTATTTATTTATATATACTTAGTACGTTGTATTTACCAACAATTGATTGTTAACGTAAAATATTTTTAATCGGCTATAAAAATTGTATAGCACACACATACGTATAATTAAAATGGTAAAAACAATTTTAAGTTATGTATCGAAAGGCCTAACATTATGGGAAATTCTCATTCAAAGGTTATTATGTAGTTTAGATTAATGTAAAAGTGATAGAGTTAGGAACTTGTGTATTAGCCGGTCACCATGAAACCTACCACCTTATCTCGTGTGACTTCTTCTTATCACTCGCCTCATTTGAATTGTTTGTGTGCGCTATTAAATTGTATTTTATGTTTTTGTTTGTTAATTTGTTCAATGCCTATTTTAAAACCTGTATATTTATAATTACTGTATATTATAAATACCTGTATAATTTAATTTGGTGTTTTAGTGATATTTTTTTTGTAATTGCCTATTACAGTATCTCCAGAAGTTCGGAATGATACCAAGGATGAAATTATGTGAAAAAGGTCATCAAATGGATTTTGGCAAGGAAAGACATGGAGATGTTTTCGTAAGTAAGTGTAGGGAAAACATTAATAAAGGAAGAACTTAAAAGGGGTCTAAAGAATTTAATTTTTAATTTTTTTTAATTTTATCTACCATTAGTATGATTAAGAAGGTAAGTGTTATGAGTATGAGAGGTGTCAGTGATCAGGTTATAAAAAATGGCGGACAAGTCCCTGGGTACCGGATAATACACAAGTAATTAAAGTTATATTACATATAATAAATATAATTACTTTTGGTAATTGTGCCTTGGGGCTGGGTGTGGCTGTGGAGGCGGCTGGTGGTGGTTGGTCATCTGTCTCTGCTTGTACCCACCCGCGAATCCGTAGATCTCGTCTTCTTCCCGGTCGCTGAGGCAGCTCGAAGGCTATGAAAAAACATATAAGAATAATAAATAAAACACATAATACACAATATAGCAAAGTATGGTAATATAGTAATAATAAAAAAAAAACTGTAGTACTACAATCCATCAAGATTCTTGGGTTCAATACTTGGTCAAGACCGTACTCTTTTTAGGACAACGGCAATGGAGGGAAGGATCGAGAATACCCAAAACCGCCAGGATTTTCACCAACCTACTTTATAGGGGCTGAGACAGCTCCCGGAGGGTCTCCAGATCCACCAGGGTCCACACTCGGCTTTTAACTGATTACATAAATTGTCTGCCACATCCAAATTTTAACCCTCGACCTTCACCACGGCAACTCAGCGCACAACTGAGCTTCCCCGCTCCCCATAATGGTAACAATGCAAAATAAACAGCAAGTATGATGTTAAAAGATTCAAGGAAATAGCATCTGATAGGGTATAAGTAATTTTTTTTAAATGAAACCCACAAGCAAGGAAAGATAATGGGAAAAATAAAATAAAACTGTAGCACTACAATCCAGGAAAGGACTACATAGTGGAGACTGTACTGTTACTAGGACAACGGTTGTGCAGGGAGGTACTTTAGCCGAGATCACGCTCAATGAATGGGGAAAACCCTCAGATTTTTCTCTCTATTAAGGATTCTACCTTATAGTGACAGGGTGAGCCATAGAAGGGTCTACAGGTATCGTTTGTTTCCTACAGCCGGATTTGAACCCGAGACTTTCAGAACCGAAATTCAGCATTCTACACACTAAGTTACCTCAAGATATTTAAGGAATGTATTGATATAATAATCAATCAAATATATAAGCTGAGAAGAGAAACGGAGCTTCTTACAACTAACTTTAATGTTACAAGGTTGCTAAGATGCATCTTAGGTTAACGCGTTACGTAAAATGTTTCCTACGAACTATTTATTGAAGAAAAATAATAACTTCCACTTTAATTGCATTTTTATTATAATTCCTTTATACTATTTTAACACTCTGTAAAGTATATACACATACCATGACTTATAGTAAGGCTTACAATTTAATATTTCTGTGTATTTTATACACACATATTTTTTATAGTCTATAAAGATTTTGAAGAAGAGTACAAAATTGTTATTCACTACTATTTTATTCATCATATTTAGTAAAACGTTAGATCAATAAAGTTATCAGTAGAATTTGCTCTTGAAGACAAGGAAGACCTAACCAAGCAGATTGAGTTAAAAATAGAATTCCGCCACACCCACGTCAATCACGAGATCTTCCTAAAACTGGATTCAATCCTTCGCCATCAGAAAAGCAAACTAAAATAAGATCGTATTCTTCAGTATTTGGTGGATTATACTGTTTTCTAGAACAACGGTTGTGCAGGGAGGTCATATGCCCGAGATCACATTGAACCGCCCGATTTTCCCCAACAATAATGGTACTAATTTATCGAGGCTGGGTAGGCCCCAGGAGGGTATCCCCAGCAGTAAACAAATTAAATAACTTATCTACCACAACTGAATTTGAACCCGAGACTTTCCGGAGAGTCATTCAAAACTTCTAACAAATAGGCTTTCTATTCATTCCAAGTCATAAATCACACCCTTCATAAAACAAATAATAAATAACGCTCCGAAATAATTAATACAGACTTCTAATTAACTTCTCTTCTACTCAAGTTATAATTATCTGGTCCTCGTATAAGTTATAATTAAGGCCAAGTACGTCCAGAATATAGCCAAGCTCAAGAACAAAGTCAGTACTTCATATAAGCCTAATTCGTTCCAGAGGGGCTTCATCAAGTACGTGATATTCGCCTTATGAGAATATGGATATAGCTAAGCCTAATACAACAAATACCTATGAAATATTTTTTATTTAAGGGCTGGATTTAATTATTTAAATTAAAATTTTAGAATGAATATACCAAATATTTTATTTAATGTACATATGGTTGACTAGCGGTTAATAAGGTCAATGATAGTTTAAGAACGAAGTTAAGCTCCTTCAAAACAACGACATAACTCCGAAATTGGAATTTTTGAGTTAAGCCTTCAGTAAGAATTGTATTGGTTGAAGCTTTTTAATTCAGGAATGATATATCTGATATTCCATTTCTAACTTTTTTTTTAATAAAGTCATATTTCGAGTGTTATCATGCTGGAATTTATGGGAAGTTTTATGGGAGTAATCACATAAGTTAAAATCAAAATAGCTTGAAGCTTGTAAAAAACTTTTAACGGTTAATAAAATAATTTAAATATCATCATTACAATAACGATTTGCTTTACCAATGGAGATTTTTATTTTTATTTTAATTCACGAGGAACTTTCAAATACCTCCATTAAAAAAGAGGTTGTTTGTGGTTAAAAAAGTTCGGTTATGGCATTGGTCTTTTTAAAGAGCGGTATGTCACATTCGATAGAATTTAAAACAGTCAAATTTGAGAAAATATTCCAAAAAGTAGTTAATTCTCAACTCAACATTCTAATCTACCAGGCCTTTAAGTATAGATTTTATCCATTATCAATAATGGTTCGTGATAACAATAAATGTTACAAGGCAAATATCAAGACTAAAAAAAAAAGGACATTTGAAAAGAAGTGGTCCTGAGTATGCCAAAAAGGAGTAAAAAAGTACTTGGTTATGCCGTCCTTCGAAAGGGACGTAAAATGGGGATCCGAGCCTGTGCGGTGTCAGGTATTCGTTTAAGATAATTGAATAGGGAAAATTTAGGGGAGAAAACTCCAACTTGAATAGGGAAAAACTACAATTGTAAATTTTAAATTAAATTTAACCTTCTTAGGATCCTTGATTCCCGACATGAAACATTTTGATAGGTATTGCCGACTTTACCAAAGACATTTTTTATTGTTTTTAAAAGTTATTCAATGAAATTTACAACTGTATAACACAATACATCAAGTAAATATAATGAATGTCTACATTGGCATGAAAAGACAAGTAGAGAAACTACCCAGTGGTAGTACTCAAATTAAAAGTTCAACTTAGAACATCTTTTCAGACGTCTTGGATCAAATAAATTTAACTACAAGTAAAAAGTAATATTACACTAAAATAACAAAAATAGGGAACATGGATTTTTCTGAATCCTCCCATATGCATCTCGCTCTATCCTATGGAGTTTTATCTTTTGTTCAATGATGATAATAGTTTTAGCTTTAATAGTTGTTCGTTCGATATTCATCCTAACAACATACCCATTTCTAATGTTGCTATGTAATTAATTCGATTTTTATTTATCTGATGCATGCAACACATTTCCGCGTCGCGTAACATCCTACATCACCAACATGATGGTCCAAATGTTTCAAGGAAATTCTTTTATTTTAGGGGAAATGTAGGTGTTGTTTTCCCTTCAGAATAAGCGACCACATTTCGCAGCGGTGCTGAACTGAAGTAAGGCTAATAGTCCAATAAATTCTAATTTTTAAGTTTATGGACATCAGGCGCAAGCATTATTTGTACTTAACGTAGATGAAAATATTATTTGGACTTAAATAATCATTTTTTTTACAGAAACATACAAATTTTTACATAAAAGGTTTTTAAAATAAAAATTACTTATTATTAATTAATAGTAATTTTATTATAAAACTATTTACAGGAACTATGACAATAATGCTAAAAATTAAAAATTAAATCTATGTAAATATAATTAAAAGGTATAATAGTATAACTGTATAATACTTATCATTTCAATTAAATTATTGATATTTTGTATTAACTTATATAGCCTATAGGTTAGATTAATAAATAAACTACTTGAAAATGTATATATTTTGCTTCGGAGTGTCAGTATATGTGAAAACGAGACTATTGGTAATAATTCAAATTTACAAACTTGAAATTTAAATAATTCAGATTATAATTGATTTAGAAATCCACAAATGAACACAGTCATTCCAAAGTCTTGTGTTTTCACTTCTGTCGGCAGTTCTCGTGACATATTTATATTAATTATATAAATATTTAAAGAAACTGTTATGTCTAATTATATATTAATAGTTAAATATAACAAATCAAACTATTTAGCATTAATAATATTCCAGAATTCAAAAAGTTTATGATATTTCGTCATATATTTCGTGGTCAAACGTAAAAAAAGGCAGTCACGAGAACTGCCGACAGAAGTGAAAACACAAGACTTTGGAATGACCGTGTTCTTTTGTGGATTTCTAAATCAATTATAATCTGAATTATTTAAATTTCAAGTTTGTAAATTTAAATTATTACCGATAGTCTCGTTTTCACATATACTGACACTCCGAAGCAAAATATATACATTTTCAAGTAGTCTATTAATCAAACCTATAGGCTATATAAGCTAATGCAAAATATCAATATTAATTGAAATGATTAGTATTACACAGTTATACTATTATACCTTTTAATTATATTTACATAGATTTATTTTTTTATTTTTAGAATTATTATCATCGTTAAGTTCAACAATAGTTAGATCATTTGTACTATCAATCATTTCATAAAACTAGTTTTTTTTTTTATTGCTATTACTATTATTGAATGTATATAGTTTTAAATTTTAAATTTAAATATAGTTGGATAAAGCATTCCATCCTTCCGAAATATCAAACATTATTCATAGATTACCCGCCAACAAAGCCCCTGGACACGACCTAATCACATCCCAGATTCTAAAACGCCTTCCTCGGAAAGCAATCCTACTCCTTACATATATATACAATGCCGTACTCCGCACCACATATTTTCCTGATTCCTGGAAATTATCCATAATTAAGATGATTCCAAAACCTAAAAAACCACCAGAACTCCCATCCTCTTATCGTCCTATATCTCTCTTGCCCATAATGGGGAAAATACTTGAAAAACTCATTCTGAAACGTCTTCATCCTATCATAGAATCCAATCAAATAATCCCAGATCACCAATTTGGTTTCCGAACATCACACTCCACCATCCAGCAATGCCATCGTGTGGTGGACGTTGTCTCATCTGCATTAGAGCGCGGAATGTACTGCACGGGAGCTTTTCTCGATGTAGAGCAGGCTTTCGATTGAGTCTGGCATCCAGGACTGCTGTACAAACTCCGTAAATTCTTACCTTCAACTTACTTCCTTATTATCAGTTCCTACCTCAGTAATAGAACCTTTAAAGTAAACCATAACCTACTCTTCCCTCATCACCCAGTCTGCCGGTGTTCCTCAAGGTAGTATCCTGGGGCCCATCCTATACACGATATATACAGCTGACATCCCAACCCATCCAAGCACTGTCCTCACTACTTACGCTGATGACACATGTGTGTTATCAGTTAATAAGGATCCATTTGTTGCATCCCAATCTCTTCAATCCCATATCTCACACCTACAAGAATGGTGTCAAAATTGGAGGATTAAAATAAATCCTAACCAATCCCATCAAATTACCTTCACCCTTCGTCGTAAACCTACGAATTCCTGTCCTACTGTATCGTTTAATAATACACCACTGAACCCTGTCGAACAGATACGTTACCTAGGACTCCATCTGGATAAACGTCTCACTTGGAATCCTCATACAAGACTGAAAAGACAAGAAACTGCTCGACGTTTTCGCCTACTTCAACACTTACTGGACAAACGCTCTAAGCTACCAATTAATTACAAAAGACTTATTTACATGACAGTCATCAGACCTATTTGGGCATACGGAGTTGAGCTTTGGGGCTCTACTAAACCATCCAATTCATCTCGTATCCAATCCTTGCAATCCAAAATCCTTCGTAAAATCCTCAATGCTCCTTATTATGTCACAAACAAACTCATCCATCATGATCTTAATATCCCATATGTTACTGATTTGGCCCAAACTAGATACCTATCCTTCCATAACAAGCTCCATACGCACTTGAATCCGCTAGTCTCTCAGCTTGCTTCCCATACTATTCCTGATAACCCTCCGAGGCGTCTGAAAAGAAGATGGCCTCGAGATCATCTACTATAGAACTTTATTGGAGTGCTATCGATGGGTAGTTTCTCCACAAGTGTTTTCATGTCATATTATACATTTTTTGCACATTTACTTGATATAATACCATTATAGTTGTAAATATCATTGAATTAAATTAAAAAAAAAAAAAAAAAAAAAAAATATATAGTTGGATAGTTTTAAATTATATTGAAATATAGTTCAATATATACAGTTCCATATACATTCAATACATATTATATTGAACTATATTTCATTATAATTCAAAACTATTCATACCATACGAGTATATGTATAAAAAAAAAACCTGTACCACTACAACTTGGGTACACTACAAGGGTCTGGGGTTCAGTACATGGTAGAGACTGTACTGTTTCATGGTCATCGGTTCTGCAAGGAAGTGACTTGTCCTAGGTCACGCTCAACAGCCAGATTCCCCCCCTTATTTTGGATACCCTATTTTTTATAATATTATTATTCTAAGATTTTATAATATATTATTGGTCAATGTGCACTGTTTTTTTGAAACATATACTCGCCTGGTATGGATAGTTTTAAATTATATTGAAATATAGTTCAATATATCCAACTTGTACTAATATCTTTATTTTTTAAAAGACTGTAGGCATGTTGACAGAGCGAAGTGGCCCAGTAGAGCACTGAGTTGTCATGCCGAAAATCCCGGTTAAAATCCCGCTTCTGGCAAGAATTTTTTTAATCCCTTAGCGGCCGGAGATAGATCCTATGGATCTAGGGGCCTCCTGGGGCTCACCCAGCCTTCATAAAGTGGGTACCCAAAATAAGGGGGAAAATCACCTCCCTGCACAGCGTTGTCCAAGAAACTGTACAGTCTCTACAACGTACTGATAACCAGACCCTTCATGGAATGTAGTGGTAGAGTTTTTTTTTTCAGGAATCCTAAATTAATATGACACCACTTACACTTAAAATTATTTCTTTTCAATTCATAAGTCACTCGTTAGAAAACTTGAATAATTCGATTAGGCTTAGAGACGAAATTGGTTCAGGGAAAATAAGAGAAGTGAATCTGCTAAGTAACAAGTTGGTTCGCGAGTAAACTCGGTTAGACAAGTTTGCTCGAAATGCGATGGAAGAACTTGATCAGATGAGGCAGTGCCTCTTGGTCAATCCTAGTTCTTCTGTATTCCCTGAGCTATCTCTTTCTGTTATCTTCGAGTACCAGGGCTAATCTAAGGGTCGGAATAAGGGATAGGGAGGAAGGCAGAGTAATTCAATGTACAAGGACACAAGCTAATAAACTGTAGGGATAGAGATCAGTAATAGGATCGATATACCTCTTGGGGCACACCTAGCCACTATAAAGGGGGTACTACAGAGGAGAACCTCGCGTTTGACGGTGAGTTAGGCATCACATCCCTGTTCAACCGTTACTGAAACAGCCCTTACCAAGCATTAGACCATTGAAATTAAAAAAAATAATTTGATTTGGATCCTGAAATTGAACTGATCACAGTAACACTTCTGAGTAAATTAATCAAATCTTTATATATAAATAATGTGCGCCGCAAAAGTAGGGCTACATGTCTCTTCCAGCAGACCAACTACGAAATTCGACATACCTAACACGAAATATGAATAGGTCTACAGAGTCGCTCACTTTAGATACCTAGCTGAAGTGCTTAAACCGTTGGGAAAAGAGAAAATCGCGCAGAACACAAGGTTACTGAAAATGAAGAGAACCTTATAAGAGACAAACCTGGTAAAATATAATAGGACGACCTGTGATCTAGTGGTTAGCATAATAACATACCAAGCCCGAGTTCAGGTGGTCTCGGCAGGTGGCCCTAGGATATTTTAATGGGAGTAAAAAATCCTTACTTATGCCTTCATTTGGAAGGGGCGTTAAACGGGGTTCCAGGGTCTGTACGATGTACCGGCAGTCGTTAAAAATCCCTATCCTAATTAAACTAGAGTAGGAAAAATTTAGAGCTCTCACTGTAGCATAGGCCGATTATGTAGCAGCATAAAGCGACATTAAAAAAACAAACAACAACCATTGTAAAACGGTGGTTAAAGCTAAGAAACTAAAAGCCCTTCAGACGTTGAAGTTACACAATAAGGATAGTGTGTAACGTCGGCAAAGAACTTGACTACACCGTCGAAACCAGAAGAATCACCTGATGAATGGAATAAAAATATTGACCGTGGCCATTTAAGAGAGTATTTACACTAAGGATGTTCTAGAGACTTATTACACTCAGGAAAATTATTGGTCCAAAACATACAGACGAAGGATGCTTCACCCCATAGACATCGCAGAGAAGTTATCCAACCTCTGAGCAGACATCAGAAAGAGACGATTAAGACTTTACTGCCACATCAGCAGACTCCCACAGACAAGACTCACCTACCGGATTCATAGATACAAACAGCGGCTCAAGATTACTACAGCCGAGATGATACAAGTCAAACTTGATCTGGAAAAAGCTCAGGTAGAAAAGATATTAAGACACAAGGTATACAAGTGGGAAGTGATGTCAGAGGAGATAGTATCCATAGCACAAGGTGTACCAAACGAAGGAAGAGGGGCTTAGTGTACGAATGAACGAGTACTGCAAGAACAGGAAGAAGTAGTAATGAATGCGTAGTCTAATAAAAGGTTAATAATGTGTATAAATAAATAAATTAGCGAACCCGAAGGCTCGATGACGACACCACCAATCTCTGCTTACAATCCTCTTTCCACGGGGACCACTAACCAAACCCAAATCCCTCAGATCACTCTTAACGCAATCCTCCCACCTATGTCTCGGTCTACCCCTCAAAGGTTTACCAGTCGGGACACCGCTTATTAACTTTTTAGGAATTCGTTCGTTACTCAGTCCAACAACTTTACAAGCCCATCTTCATCTTCGCGACGCTATCACTTGAATCATAGTAACTGGATGCATGCTTCGCAATTCCGCGTTGGGTAAGAATTGAATATAATTATATGAAAGTTCAACATCAGTTCCTAGTACATAATTCAACACTCAACAGAACCACATACAAACTTATATAAATCTGCCTAACGCCCTGATTCTACGGTCCGAGATCAAGGCCGCAAATAGTTCACTGACCTCAAATGAAATAACTAAAATCAGGAGAAGTATGTAATTTAATACGTACAAAGTACAAACTTTCCGATGGAGGGGGGAGGAGTTTGGGGATATATGCCCCCCTCATATACGTCAGCTTCAATCCCGTTCGCTAGGGACACGAATTTCCATGCAAATTCATATTTCGTTGCAATTCAAACAACACAATTGAGATAGTTTAACTTTATAGGGACTAGTTTAGAACCGGGCTCATAATTAACGTTTGCATAATTTTACATAGGATTTGAATATAAATTCTTGCAGGAAATAAATTAGAGTACGGGTAGTGACTAACGGAAATGAGGAGGAAAAAAGGTTCCTTTATTAGACCTTTTGCATAATATGCGTCAGGAAAAAAAAGTGTTTGAAATCTAAAGAGTGAAATATAAATCTACAAAAAAGAAGGATGATCCTTTTTAGCGTGTGGGTAACGGATAATTATTTTTTAAATTTTATTTTCGAACATGAAACTCATATTATCATCAGAAAACTATCGTTAACTAACACGTTACGTTAAATAACGCGATTAGTTACTATGCTGAAAGTCCCGGGTTTAAATCCGGCTATGGCAGATAAATTATTTAACTAGTAGGATTTGACGACCCTTCTCCTCTCGCCCGGGTTCTATAAAATGGGGGAAAGACCTGGCGGTTGAGCGTGATCTAGAGCCTCCCTGCACAGTTGTTGACCTAGAAACAGCACAGTCTCTCCGAAGTACTGAACCCAAAACAGTTAATGGGTTATAATGATATAGGCGAAAAACATACTTCCCTCAATACATAATTTGCTACCTCTTATAAATTACAACTTTGCCATAGATAATTAATCATTAATTATTATTAATTACATATAACCTTACGATAAGTCTTTACCTACTAATTATCTATCTTTTAGCTAACGAGAAAAGGTTAATCCTCGACTTGTATTTTGAATGGCCTGGATTAATAAAATTTAAAAAACTTTTTATTTTTTTTTTACTCAAGTACTTAGATAGTCCCGAGAGAAAGTAGTTAAAAGTGATATATTTTCTTAGATACAAAAGTAAGATGTTATATAACATAAAAATCCTGTTACATAACATGTATTATAACTCTTTCCTCTCATTTTTAACAATTTAAGTATTGCTAAATTAAAAATAAAATCCAAAAAGACTCTAGTGAAACGGATGAAAACATTTTCATATAAGCGGGAAACCATACCTTAAGGAAAAAAGTTAAAACGTAAGATCCGATTAACTTTGTCTAAGAAATCTGATATCAGTAAGAAAATGGCGAAGGAATCGTTTCCTTTTATGAGCTTATCTTTTGACAAAACAATGCCCAAGATAAGGACATGAGTGTTTCCAAAGAAGTTTATATTTATACAGAGTTTGGGATGAAATAACTGAGTTCTTATTTCTCCATAGCACACTTGTCAGTATGATTGGCTTAAGTTGTGGGGTAATACTAGGAAGATAGTAAGGAATGTTTAATGTTCAGCATAACATTTTGGACATTATGTTATCATAATGAAGTAACATTACAAGAAAAAACCGAGAACTTAAGGCAACAAGAAGAGAAGAAATTAAGGCAAGGATAACCGCTGGTAACATATGTTTGTTAGTCATTAATGAATATTTTTCGAAATCGGGATATATCTGGAGCCCTTTAAATAAGAGTGTGAGTCTTACCGCCAGTGGTGATGTATGGAAGCTAGGCCTGGACACTTACTGATGAAAGGCTATTAAATATGTGGGAGATGAAAGTCCTCGGAAGAATTTATGGCCTTACAGAGGAAGGGGAGGGGTGGAGGATGAAGATCAATGAGGAAATAAGATGGATGGAACATGGCCAAAGAATGGAGCGTGGTAGACTCCCTAAAATAAAGAAGGAGGGACGTCCAGATTGAAGAAGAAACAGAGGTAGACCTACACTACGTTGGCAACAAGATGTTCAAGACGACCTTCGTTCGTAGGATGTCGAAGGGCAGCCGAGATAGGTCTGTGTGGAGGAGGATTGTTAAGGAAGCCAAGTTCCTGCAAGGAACACCATATCGCCGTTACAGATAGATGGATGTTATCATAGCTTTTTGCGAGTATAAAAAAATCTTCTTTAGAGCCTTCCTAACAAACCAGTCATTTCGTTGGAATGTTAAAGTTTCCATGCATTGGATGTGATGTTAAAGGGGCATACATCTTGGTACTCCAACAAGTTTCAAACTTATCTTATAGGATACTTCTTGGTATATCATTAAGTTTCATACTTATCTGAAGGGATACGTACAGAGTACTTCCCAGGTACGTAGATCGGCTGAGAGAGCGAGGATACGAGACCATTGTGCCTCACAAGCCTCATCCGGGGGGACAGCTCCGCCCAGTGCCTCTGCCTCTGGACTTCCAGTTCGCCGAGTACGTCCGCGTAGTGAGTGGCCAGAATTTCAGCGTACCTCGAAGCGAGTCCTTCCAAGTACCCGCGTTCTCCGTTCTGCAACACAACACTTCTGTTACTAGTCTTCTAGGTGCAATGTTCTACTTCTTGTGCAAAGTTGTGACCATTTTCCTACTTCTAATATCTTGCAGTAATACGCAAAATTCAGGTATGGATATAAAACTACAAGAAGACGTTGCTTTCTGCTAGATAAATCTGCCTTCTCAACACTAACTAAGAACTACAATTCTAAAATCAGTACCATTCAAACCAGCAAATATTTTAAAGAATAAAACTGAACCAACTTATGAATTAAATCGTCTTGAGATACAGGCGATACAATATTTTTTTCTAAACATTATTTTCATGAAGGGAACAATAAACAACAAATTTCGGGATCTAAAGTTTGATGTAATGTTCTACTTCTTGTGCAAAGTTGTGATAATTTTCTTACTTCTAATATCTTGCAATAATACGCAAAATTAAATTTTGGATATAAGATTAAAACGTTGCTTTCTGCTAAAAATATACACTTTCTCAAAACTAATTAAGAACTATAACTCTAAAATCTATACCATCCAAACTAACGTGTATTTTTAAGAGTAAAGCTGAACAAACTTGTATGATGTATGATCGTATGAACTTACAGGTTTTTTTTAATTGCATTATCTTGTTAAAGAGGAAAAACAATATATTTTGGCATTTAAATTTTTCTAAAATACACATTCAACTAAAAAAAAAACTAATGACCTTGAAGAATATCAGCTTTTGACTCTTTAGATTAGCAGACTACAACTAAAATAGTGAAAACTGGTATTAAGGGAAAAAAAATTAAACCAGTTCTCTAGAACGTACGTTACAATTATAATATTACTGTGGCCTATCAAACGGCAAGATTTAACTGAAGGGCTCAGATTGTCGGATTATTTTTAGAGCTTTATTTTTCCTTTCCTTTTTGTGGAAAAAACGTAAATGAAACTGTTAGGAATCCAGGAATGTATTTATTTTAACTAGTTGCTTTTTGGAATTTAAACTTTGAAATGTTTAAATATCGAAAAACTATATTTTCATAGTCGTTTATAGCTTTTGATTGCTAAAAAAAATAAATAATTTAAGTACAGAAAATCAATGATTATACAAACTAATTACGTCGGGTATGGTTTAGATATTCGTAATTCCCAACACGAAAATGCCAAATAATTAATACACTTGTATAAAAGAAAAATCTTAATTTTATTGTTTGTTACGCAAATTAAAAATAATGATAATAAAAATCCATAGCAAGATTGCAACACAAAGATTTAATAATAGGTTCAATTTTGACTTCCTGCTCATGGCAGCTAAGTCTCTAGTTGTTTAAAGTATAATAGGTAAGTTTGGTATCAGTTCCGCAGGTTGTCGCTTCGAGTTAAGTCATGCCAAGTTTTAAGTTTTCATTCGTTCCCTTTTTAATATTCTCCAAAATAAAAATAACCGTGCGTTTTAGCATGAAAAAAAAAGAGTAATTATTGGAAATATATTTATTTATTTATTTCGGTATTCATTCCATTAAGAAATAAATGTTTCAACTAATATTTCGAAGTATAGATGACGGCATGTGTCAGTTGAAACGTTTACACTCCTTGCTGAAATGATTACTAAATATATACATTTCACATTATTGCACTCTTTTTTTCACATTGAAACTAACAATTATTTTTATTTTCGAGAATATTAAAAAGGAAACGAATGGAAAGTTTTTTCTATTAACTCGAAGCTGAACTGATATCGTAAATTTTAAGTAAGAGTTTTAGGAAACCAAATTTTAGAGAAAATACTCCCCAAACTTATTTTCTAGGAATGCTAAAATAAATATATAACCGTCTACTTGTATCTTTTCAGCGAATCCATTTCGGGTAATTAAACGTTTAAATAACTGACGTTCGGATAATCGAAGCTCTACTGTATATATTTTATAGCATGTACAAGTTCTGAGTGAGACGTTAGGGTCTGTTCCAGACTGAACAGCTTGAAAATTAAATGATTTCGGGATTAGCCAAGGGAAGCTTAGAACTAGATTACTCTGAGGATAACAGGTATCTAGCAATATACTATTAATGACATTAATTACTAATAAATATTTATCTCAACGATGAATATGTAAGGTAACGATAAATTAAAGACTACACAATTTCGGCCCAACTACACCCATAAGAGCAATACTAAATATACAGTCAGGATGTGAATATAAACAAATACTCGTATATCGATCTGTATAGTATCGATGGTATTCAATTATACTGAAATATAGTTCGATGTATCGAAACTTTACATTTTTAATTTCTTAAAGGCAGTAGGCCTAAAATAACGAAATTTTAAAAGTTTTTTTTACAATAGTTTCACCTTGATATAAGACAATATAAATTTAAAATTTTAATTTTTGAATCCCGATATTTCTTTCAACAAACAATAATTTATATTTATATAAGAGGAAAATATACTGGATCATTCTAAGAGTGGTGTGAAATGGTCAGTAAGCACAGTCAATGATTACAAAAAATAAGAATGACTTGTTTTATTGTGGCTACGTTTCGGACTATGATTTAGGCTATCTTCATGGCAGTGAAGTGAGTCAAACTTCAACTGAGCACACCGCTCTTAATAATATATTTAAAATAGAAACAATACCTTCAAGATCTATAATGTTTATGTTTGCAATTTGGCTAGGAATTGAATAAAAAAAAAAATTATCCAGAGAGTAGGTCCCATTAAAATAACAAGCATTTATTCTGTACAGAATAAGGAATATATATAATTTATAAAAGTGGTAAAAAAGTAAATAAAAACAAAAAAAAAATAGAACATTCATAAAAAAACAATAACTACAGAGGAAAAACAAAAAATGTTATGCATGCTCATGTTATATAATTAAGATAGTTTTTACTAGTTTATAGTAGTAAATTATTCTTAAGTTAGTATGTACTTTGCTGGGTAATTAATAATTTGAAAATTGTAAAACATACTTTTTAAAATTTATTTTGTAATAAATATTTAATCAACTTATATAATGTCTTCTATTATCTTTCCACGATTTTTTTTTTGTCATTTTATAGAAGCATCTCTCTGTGTATGTATCCCTCTTTTTCTAAAACATCTTCACCATCCGTATAAAATTGCGAAAGTGTTTTTTTATTTAAATATAGGCTAAAGGAAAAGAAGACGATACAAATTTTCCTCGGGGTTGGTGATACAGTTTATCTTCTTTCAGAGAAGACAGAGAAAGGGGGATATCAAAGAGGCAGGTCATTTAGATTCACACCAAGATATACAAAAAAAACAACAAATAAATAAAAAATGAAAAGAATAAAAGAAAGCCGAAAAGCTTTGTGGAATTTATTTTTAATAGTAGTTCTAAAAATGAAAATATTTATATTTATTTATTTTATTAATAAATACCTAAAAATTTAATTATTCACATCATTTGCATGATATAAGTAAAGGAGTGTAAATAATAAAAAAAGGCTAATTAATGATATTTAACATTAATTTAAAAATATAATAAAAATTATTTCTGCTAATAAACATCGTGAAATATTTACATAAAGAACCTAAAAAAAATGTACCACTACAACCCGTGAACGGGTCTGGGATTCATACATGGTAGAGACTGTACTGTTTCTAAGTCAAAGGTTGTGCAGAGCGGTGATTTGTCCTAAATAACGTTCAACTGCTAGATTCCCCCCACTTCATAGAGGCTGGATGAGCCCCAGGGGGTGTCCCAGCACCTTATATGATCCAACTCCGTCTGCTAACAGACTAAATAAAAGTCTTGTCTGCAGCGGGATTTGAACCAGGATTTTCGGCATGACAGCTCAGTGCTCTAACACTGAGCCACTCAGCTCCCCATTTACATACAGACACGCATGAATTAATTTATTTTATATCTTCACCTCAGAGTTTATTTTTTAATTTTAAAGCAGCATTCTTTTGAATCTTGAGTGTAAATAAGCTCGGATATAGAAATAACTCGGATAATGGAGTTGAGTTAATACTTGAAATATACTAAACGCGATAAAAAAATATATATATACACAGAAAATATTCTCTTGTTTTGACAATATGTTTATTAGCCCAGGAACTTTAACAATTTTTAATTGACAAATAAATCTTGGTTGGTAATAAAGCAGTCTTAATTGGTATACAAATGTATGAATGTACATATTGTATGTACATTCACTGACACACTGACACACAACTAGTTGTTACGGATCTGGGAATTTTACCTCAACTAGAAGTTTACGTGTATCAGAGACAGAATGTCTTCTGCGTGGAGCAATTTCGGAATAGCCTAAATTGTGTATTTAATTCAGGCCATAGACTGCTCCTAAGAGACACCACCGTGACGCTGATGGACCAGCTTGCTCGGACTAACCGTGTCTCATCTATCTTCATATAATTACTTGGGAGCATACTGTAGCTTAGTGTGAGAGTGCAGAGTTGCTGAGTTGGAGGCCTCACATCGTATTCGGGAAATGAATTATAAATAATATATCTGGCAGATTAGTTACTTAATCTGTTAACAGTCCTAGATTGAAGGTAGAAACCAGACGGTTGAGCGTAATATCTGCACAATCGTTGGATTAGAAACTCAATAGTCTCTACGATGTATTGAATCCTAGACCCTTCTTCAGAGATGTTATGAACGAAAAAGTGGATAATAATAAAACAATAGTTACATATTAATTTTTTTTTAAATTATAACACTGAGTATAAAATAAAACTACATATGTAGCCCGGTTTTAAACAGTAAAAAATGTGTAAAATAATTTAAAAAATCCAAACAAGAGTAATTGACAATTAACAAATACGATGGTATTTATTTAAACAGATGAAATATATTTCTTTTGTAAGCGTTGGTCGAAAAGTCGCTATCAGTGTTTGTCCAGAGAGTCCAATCTAAGCAAACAGCCGCCATTTTGAAAAATGCTCATACAGTCTGTAATCGTCCGTAATAAGTCCGTTTAATTTGAATTTAAACTTCATTAATTCGTCATAACTCTGTAAAAACATAGAGAAAAAGTCAAAACTAAGGCATTCGAAATATCATTCCAATATAAATAAATTTTTAAAAATATTCTATTATGAACATGAATTATTTAAACAGTTTATAAAATCAATATGGCTGAGATAAATGGAAATAATTTAAATAATAATAACGCTTCAAGAGCACACACATGTTTTACACAATTTTACTCGGAAATAAATCACTCGATCGTAACATATCATGTTTCAATTTATTTAACGAGCTGTAAGACTGGGGTTTAATTTAAATTTTCGTTATTAATATCGATACAATTTTAAATTGGAATAAAATTTTACAGTCAAGCAGCAATGGATGGATATTGTAGATATTTTGTAAAAAAAAAAAAAAAATAATAAAAACTACCTACATCTAAAATTTAACAAACCTTAGTTAATTTGTTTACATACAAGAAATAGATATTTAATAATCATTCCTATGTAAAAAAAAATTAAAAGAATTATTGCCATGCAATATCACAAAAGCTACTTCAAAGCATAAAAATAAGTTAAAAAATATAGATAAAATATACGATCCTTTCGGGATGTAAAAAATTGGGTATTTAAATAAACTTTTTACTTCGATTACAGATACTTATTAGTCCAGGATCCATGGTCCATTTTTGCACTTGATTACTATCAAGCTGAATCTTCGTGAATAGCTTCGTTTCGATAAGACACCCAACAATTTTCCGTGCGAAAATTCTCGATTGTGGTAGCTGACAGACGTAGCAAGGATAAAATATGTCGATTTAATGATTCTCAATAATTTATTACTAACAGGTTTTTTTTTGTTACCTCAAATTATTTGAAAAAATATTTGTCCTACAAAATGTATGGTTTGATCAAAGAGTCCCCTCCTTCCAATATGTATCGATAACGAAGTCAAAAAAGAAGAAGTAAAAAAAAATCAGCTTGTTAGTAATCATTTTTTATGAACTCGTTATCGTGTTGTAAGGAGGGGACTCTTTTATCAAACCATACATTTTGTAGAACAAATATTTTTTCAAATAATTTAGATAATTATCTTGAGATTTAACAAAAAAAAACCCAGTTAGTAATACATTTTTGAGAATCATCAAATCGATATATTTTATTCTTGCTACCTCTGTTAGCTACCACAATCGAGAATTTTCGAACAGGAAATTTTTGGGAGTCTCATCGAAACGAAGCTATTCACGAAGATTCAGCTTGATAGTAATCAAGTGCAAAAATGAACTATGGATCCTGGACTATATATATATAACATTTATAGAACAGGAAAATGTTACGAAAAACCGGAAGTTTATTAGTAAAAAATACTGATATTGAAATCAGCATGCTTCTCAAAATGGTGTAGGAGTATTTCAAGCTAATTTTTAATTTTAATTTTAATTTTTAAAAGTTTAATATTATTTATATAGTGAAAAAGTTATGCTAATCGTTAATCAAGTATATATTTTTCTGCTTTAAGATATTTAAAAATTTATTATTCCATCTTATATAATTTTTTTTTCAATACACATACCTTATTTCCCAAAAATATAAATTTAATTTAATACAGCATATTTTAAGGAATCAATTCATTAGTTGAAGATTAACATCATTAATGGGCAGATTTTTTATTATCTTTTTAATGGGATTTATTAAATATAAAGTTCATAAAAATATTTTTTTTAAATAAATAAATTCAGCAAAACACTAAATTTGATGATTAACTAAACAATTTTTATAAATAAATTTTAATGTGAAAAAAAATACGAATAATGATGAGATTATTTTAAGGCCTCAGGCTATTAAATGTTTTGAAATGTATTTCATTTTTAATTGCAAAATAATAGTTAACTAAAATAAGCCAAATAAAGTAAATAATTATAAAGATAAATAAAATGATTATATTTGCAGATATGTGAGTCTATGTCCTGTACATACCATACAATGTTGCTATCAACGTTCTATGTTTTTGAGTGAGTCGCACGTCGAAGTAAATGTGAGCTATAAGGTTTCGCTTTTTAGCTCTCAAGAAACCAAATAAATGCGGTAGAGTTTACTTCAATGGATATAATACTATTAAATACAAAATCTACTTACCATTCTAATCGACAATCGGTTTTATATACAGTCAAATTCATTCAGAGGGGTCGAAATTTAAAAACAAAATGAATTTATGAGACAGGAATTTAGCAAGGTTTGCTTGAACAGGCCTAGGAATAAATGTTATTTATTCACAAATTTTAGAAATTAATAAACTGCAATAACAATATGTATATGTAACAATATGATAAATATAAAACTTTAATTCAAGAAAAATTAATACATAAGTGGAAAAATTCCAACTAAAAACCTTTAGTCTCTAAACTAAAACAGGAAATTAAAAATACCTGTCCCTCAACAGAGACATCAAATAAATTTTAATACATAAGTGGAAAAATTCCAACTAAAAACTCAACAGAGACATCAAATAAATGTTGATACATAAGAGGGAAAATTCCAACTAAAAACCTCAACAGAGACATCAAATAAATGTTAATACATAAGTGGAAAAATTCCAACTAAAAACTCAACAGAGACATCAAATAAATGTTAATACATAAGTGGAAAAATTCCAACTAAAAACAGGTATTTTTAATTTCCTGTTTTAGTTTAGAGACTAAAGGTTTTTAGTTGGAATTTTTCCACTTATGTATTAACATTTATTTGATGTCTCTGTTTGAGGGTTCCCTTTTTCAAGAAAAATTAATGTTTGGATAAATAAATAACCTGAAAAGTATTAATTATAAGTTGATAAATGCTCATAACAAAAACAAAACAATTTTAGACGAACTTAAGTTTTACTTCTAAACCTTATTTCAAGTCATAAATTGTTCCATACCAAAGCAATTTAACAAATCAAAAATTGCCTAATCCACCTTAAATATCCTAAATCATTTTTGGAATAATTTCCCTACAGAAAAAAAATCAATATAGTCTTAACATCTCACGTATTGGGAGTCTCTATTATGTTTTTAAAAAAACAAGCCATAAAGGGTATTTGGTACTGTACTGTTTTAAATCAACGGATTGCACAAGGATTGTGCAAGATCACTTTCAACCACCGGATTTTTTCCTGTAATTAAGAGTATCCACATTACTTTAGTCCATAGCCTAGTGCTAAGAGGCACTACATTGTACTGAATGTGTCTCATATATCTTAATATAATTACTCTGGGTACTTTTCAGAGGCATAACAGGTTTATAAGTGCAAGGATAAATAGCTATAGAAAAAAAAAATATAACAATATAATAACCAGGACAAGAAATAGGAATTTACTTATGGAATGTGCCTCTTACTTCTTACTGTAAACCGATTAAAATGACGCAACTCAATATATAACAGTTTAATATATAAACTAATTAACAGGTTTAATGATATATGATGTATCAACCCGGATTTATTGTAGTAATTAAATATTTACTGAACCCTCACGTAATTAACCTTACTCTCCCCTCACACTAAATTTTAACACGAGTAAATAGCTCACTAATTTAAACCCTTTTAAGCAATTACCCTAAATTAATCGTTTTCTTTATTTATTTTCGAGATAAGAATTATCACCTCTGATTCATTTATAAACAAGAAACAAACTATAAAGGAATATTTACAGCATCAATTAGTTTTTATAGCAACATTCATCCCCACCTCAGAAAAAAAATAAATAAAAAATATTATAAATTTTTTTTTTATAATTTAATTTATTGATATTTACAACTATAATATTATTATAACAAGTAAATCTGCTGATATGTATATTATGACATGAAAAACACTTGTGGAGAAACTACCCATCGGTAGCACTCCAAATAAAAAATAATTAGGTTTGAAAACCGTCAAGATACATATCATCAACCGTGGCCGATTAAGGATAATATTAAAAATAAGAAAATATATTTAGTGTAATACTAGTAGTTTCGACTATTATAATAGTTTCGGCTCTCTTTCCAGGCTTCTTCAGGGCAAGCTGTGCTAACTGTATCACTTCTGTTGACAACTCTACTTACAAGCCGAACTTCAGTCAATCTAGATTGATACATTATATTGGGTTGTCCGGAAAATAATGCAGGAATTAATGTTTTCCTTAAAATACCCCTCCAAATAGTAAACTGTTTAAATTTGTTGGACTTCTGACTTTTATAATTGGGAAAACTTATGAATCCTCTTAAACATAATTGCATACCTCTGTAAAATTTTTCTACATGGAAATAATACAGTGTTCAAACGGCCGAAACTACCAGAAATACCAACTAAGTCTGCGGCGAAGGGACTGAGTGACTGCACTGTTCAACGGTGATTCCAGAGATTTCGAAAGGGAGACTTGAGCCTAGAAAACGATGTTCTCCAAGCTTAGATGGGAGAAAATTCAAGAATAACTATTCGAAGATAGTAGGGAAACCCGAAGTCAGAAGTCACCATCGATAACCATCTCACGGCGATTTAGAAGGTGAAAAAGCTTGGAAGTTGGCAGAACAGATCCGTTCTTAAGTACTTATCATGTTAAAATATTGGTTTTAATATAGATCTACTTACAAAATGTACTTTTCGCTAGATAAAAATATCTTTATGTGGAAAACGCTTCAGAAGATGTCTCTACATTATGCATCTCCACTCTCTTTTGCCTAGTACATCACATTCCTAGACTTTCTGTTTATTTTCCAGATAAAGTCAGTGGAAAACACCATTGAAAAATCACCCTACCAGATCCATTACTCCACTTCTATTTTTTGATAATATAATGTACTAGAAAAAAAATCCCACACATAGATAAAATATATTATATATGGACGATACAGATGCAAAGGATCGAAGGTCCTTCATTTTTCATTTAAAAATAAATATTTATTATCAAACGCAGTTCACTTGGGTCATTAGTTTTCTGCCATATATATTGCACAAAACAAATGACTTTTAAAGCCACTTCTTAACTCCGAGATTACCCAAGATTGCGGATTCGTAGCCCGGCAGGTGGCCCTAGGATTTTTTTAAGGGAGTAAAAAATCCTTAGTTACGCCGTCCTTCGGAAGGGGCGTTAAACGGGGGTCCCGAGACTGTACGATGTCAGGTATTCGTTAAAATGCCATATCCTAATTAAACTTGGATAGGCAAAATTTAGAGCTCCCACTGTAGCATCGCCCGATTAGCCATAACAGCATAAAGTGACGTTAAATAAACAACTAACTCCGAGATTACGGTTCTGCTTCCTTAAGTACAAGAAAGTTATTTTGATGCAGATTCAACAACCACTTATTCACCTGGGCTGTAGCCTTTCGTAAGGTGTATCTCCGAATAACTTTCGAACGAACCACCTTAGTAAAACTTGACGACTTAGCTCCCGAAGGCCGAGGAAACCCCCAGACGAGGATAGGATCGATGGTGAGCGGGAGGAAGGTGAAGGCATTTGTTTGCCCCCGGAGGCTACGTGCTTCGCATCCCCTCGTCGTCCTAAATGAAATTTCTACACCCTCTCTCCCTTCTTTGTCCCTTCTGCCCTCAACTTCCTTCCTATTACCGCGTCCCTGTCAGTCTGCGATCCCGGCTGTCTGTCGGGCAAGCCCATAAAGGTAAACCTCTTCCACAACGAGGAGGGGGGAAGTCTTCCTGGAGGAACACTGTTGGAAAGCGAACTGAGGATAAATTGGGTGCCATGCCACCCCCCCCCCCGGGAATAAATCCGGTAGTTTATTCAATCCGTCCATTTCCACACGGCCGAGCCGTACGTGAGTTCGAAGTGATTAAGTAGGTGTTTCTCGAATACAACTGAATATTGATTACACAGATACATCGCGTCATTTGTAAAAGTTAAAATATCTAGTAGAGAGCGGAGTGGCTCAGTGGTAGAGCGCTGAGTTGCCGGGCCGAAGGCCCTGGATCCAAAACCCGCTCGCTGGGCGACTTTTAATATATTGTATTTTATCGCGGGAGATGGATCATATGGGATCTAGGACCCTCTTGGTGCTCACTCAGTATCTATAATGTGGGATAGATCACCTCCCCGCACAACTGTTGTCCAAAAAAAGTACAGCCATCACGGGTTGTAGTGGTACAAGTATCTTAAATAACTGTTTATTTTTGTACTATAACGTTGGAAAATAATGATTTATTTAAAATTGTGTTGACCTGTAGAAGAATAAAAAAAATATTATACCTCTTTCACTGATTATAATTTACTAATTAAATTATTTGTACTACAAAGCGACCGAAGACGGATTCTATGGGATCTGGGGGGGGGGGGGGGGGAGGGGAGTGACACCCAGCCTCTATAGAGTAGGTACCCAAAATAAGGGGAAAATCTCAAAAATCCGAAACCTGTAGTTTCGGGAGCACAAACCATTGCTAGACTAAACTAGAAAAAAATGTGGAAAAGTCGAATTTTGAAATTTGGAGTTATTCGATTTTGAACCAGAACGCTTCATGTTATCGTAAGGATCTATTTCGAGGTAAATAATTAATATTTGGAAGATAATAAGATTTAATGTATTGTTTTATTTGATAATAAGCCTGTACCACTGCATCCCATGAAATGCCTTGTATTCAGTACACAGTAGAGACTATATCACTAAAACTGCCAAGATAACGCTCTAACGTAGGGTTTTCTTCAAATTAATTCATGAGATTGATTGAGCACCACTAGGGTCTCCAGAACGTACAAGGTCGATCTACGGCTTATAATAGAATAAATAATTTCTTTTCCATGGCTGATTACAAATCAGTAACTAAACACCTGAATTTTAATAATAATTTATAAGTGGTATGAAGTCTAGATTGGCTCTGAAAAAGTTCTTAAACAGTATAAAATATTAAAGAGAATGTAACATATTAAATCGTAAATGTTAAATAAGTGTCAATAATAATAATTCTTACTCCTACACTTGCTAATGTATTCGTGTGGAGTATTTGCTCTGGAGTTTAAACATTTGTTTAAACTCCACAGGACTAACTTTGCAAAATATTCGTTTATAATTAAATTCCTTCCTGCGTTAATAATTAGTGAATAAAATTGCTTCATTGTTTATTGCGTTATTTTTTACATTTGGATTACTAGGGGGGGGGGGTACCACCTGTGCGCCAAACGGCGGACCAACCTCCATTATAGAAACTACACAACAGTTCATTTAATTGTACTATTCGTTGCAAAAATATCGATATCGACCTTATCTAAAATTTGGGCCGAAGTCGGGAGCTACCAATCAAGTAACTAAGCATTCCGCACACTCAGCTGCTTTACTGCCTTGCTTTTAATACAAAGGACTCCTTTAGAAAGAAAGCTTACAAGATTCACATTGACGATAGAGAAGCAGAAAGGCACTTTTCGGAGGGACGATAACAAAGTTTGCCATAATGTCACAACGATGTACAGCCAGGTATGATAGATGAATAACTGGTAGAAAGAAGAAAAATACAACTCTCTTCGTCCAAGCATACGGTACTATCTTTTCGAAGAATTACTGTATAGAAATAACAGTAATCAAGGAAAGAACAAAAATTAAGGAGGTAGGAAAATAGAAAAATGAAAAACCTCCTCTTTAGACGAAAGGCTGCCTGTACAGCCGTATAAACATACAGGAGCAATAACCAATAACGTCAGGAAAAAAAAAAGAGTTTAACAGACACATTTTCAGAATAAGGGATGACATGAAAAATGATTGACAGAGCAGTGAAGACCTCGATAGGCTAAAACGTCCACAGAAGATATGAATGAGGAGAAAAGAAGTGGATAGAAGAATTGCAGTGACTATGTGAGAGATTAGGGGGAAAAAGAAGAAGAAAATAAAAGAAAAAAGAAAATTACTTTTTAGTGTTCTAGAGCTTTCCTTTAGTTCCTCACGACTAAATCCGATGGACTTGCTGATTAACAATGAGAGCAGGTTCGCTAGAAAGATGTAGCTTTCAACGTCCTACAATATTTATAAGTTTAAAACGTTCAGCAAATGATCTATTATGCTTGTAAGTGGTATAAATCCATTTTTCATATATCTAAGTACTCAAGAGTTTGTATTTGAATTAATTTAAAACTAAGGGAAACGTTATGATTTTAACACCTAGCAAGCAGTGATGTTTTAAACACAGCACACCTTTTAAATTTTATTATTCAATAATCATCATTACAATTATTTAAAAGAATAAATGATTTTTGACCAAAATGAACTTACACCCCTTAGAAAAATAATACCTCAAATATACAAGTAAATCAATAAATATCCGGAAACAATCTAGTTCCTGTTCGGATCTCCTGGTGGGAGGATTCATGTCACAATGCCAAAATTATTTCTGCTAATAAACATCGTGAAATATTTAATTAAAAAAACTGTACCACTACAGCCCGTGAACGGGTCGGGGGTTCAGTGCATGGGTAAAAACTATACTGTTTCATGGACAACGGTTCTGCAGTGAGGTGATTTGTCCTAGATCACGCCCATATTTACCATATTTTATAACATTTTATTGAGACTGGGTGAGCCACAGGAGAGTCCTAGATCCCATATGGTCCATCTCCGGCTGCAAACAGACTAAATAAAAGTCTTGCCTGCACCGGGATTTGAACCAGGATTTACGGCACGCCAACTCAGCGCTCTATAACTGAGGTACTCTGCTCTCCATAATAAGGCAAAATCAACAGCAAGTATTGTATAACAAATATTCAAGGAAAAAGCATCTGATAGGTTAGAAGTAAATTTTTAAAAAAGAAACCCACAGGCAAGGAAAGATAATGGGAAAAATAAAATAAAACTGCAGCACTACAATCCATGAAGGGGATACATATTGGAGACTGTACTGTAACTAGGACAACGGTTGTGCAGGGAGGTAATTTTGCCAAGACTCAACCCTCAGGTTATTCCCTCTATTAAGGATACCCACTTATAGAGGAAGGGTGAGCCACAGGAGGGTCTACAGTATTTGAAGGTCCAGTTGTCTCTGTTAATAGATTAAATCGTTTGTCTGCTAAAGCCAGATTTGAACCCGAGACTTTCAGCACATAAATTCAACGCTCTACAAAGTGTGTTACCTAATAATATTAAAGAAATGAACTAATATAGAAACCAATCAAATATATAAGCTGAGAAGAGAAACGGAGCCTGTTACAACTGTGACATAAGAGTTAAAAGGTTACTAAGATGCATATAACGTTATATGCATAGCGCGTTACGTAAAGTGTTTCCTACGAACTATTCATAGAAAAACAAAATTCCAGTATAATTGTACTTGTATTATAATTTCTTTATTCTGTTTATGTCCTCCATAAATTGTATAAACGTACCACGACTCATAGTGCGTCTTAAAAATTAATATATATATAAGTGTGTGGGTGTGTGTGTGGGGGGGGGGGAGGAGCGGAGTGACTTAGTGGTAAAGCACTGAGTTCCCATGCCGAAGGTCCTATATTCAAATCCCTCAGCTGGGCTAACTTCCATTTAATCTGATAGCAGCCGGAGATGGATCCGTTGGGACCTGGGACCCTCATGGAGCACACCTAGCATCTATAATGTGGGTACCCAAAATAAGAGGGAAATCTGGCGGTTGAGCTAGGACGAACCGTTGTCCAAGAAACAGTATAGTCTCTACCACGTACTGAAACCAAGACTCTTTATGAGTTGAAGTGTTACAGTAGACGTATATATTCTCAATGATGATGTTGGTGAATATAAAATATAAGTTGATGCTTTATTTTCAGTTTTTGCTGAAGATATTTACATGCTGAAGTTTCATTATAATTATACAGTCTGGTCTCTTCTATATTAATTGCGAAAAATGTTCTCACTAAATTAAAAAAAAGTAAAATATAGCGAGCAAAGGCTTTTAGTTGATAAACATCACATCTCTTTTACCGAATCTAATCATCCTCAACATTTTTTTTTTTTATCCAGTCAACTCATAGCAGATCTCTCTCGCAGATATTCAACGCCTTTTTGTGTCTCGTTATTTAGGAAATCCGTCGCGAGGAACGGTCACTGAATAGTTCGCCCGGGCTCTTATTAAAGTTCCAGTTGTTTGTTGTCTTTTACTTTTCTTGTTTTTCATTTTTCCCCCTTCTTTTTCGTCCTAGCTTTTAATGCCGCGCTGCCGTGAAAGACAAATAAAAAAGCTTGAAGCGAAATCGTAAAGGAAGGGGAAAAATGAGAATTTGACAAAAAAAAAAAAGGGAAAGTACTAGAAGCTGCTATCCCGTGATGGAACGAACGTCCCATTGTCCCAACGGTGGGATCTTTCGTCCCGTGGGACTTCCCAAACTCTCATTTACTTATTACTCTCCCTCTCTACCGTTGTCCCGAATTTTTTTTTGTTGACGATTCTTTTAAATGAAATTCCCCATTCTACATTTCCATTTCGATTTAATTATTGGAAATGTATAATAATTAACACATAAGTAATTATCATCGATAAAAATGATGTCCGCAATAATACATGAGTGTGAAAAACCAGGCGCTAACCATTGAGTAAATCTGATCTAGTTTCCTATTTCACTGCAAGACAAGGCGATTGAATAAATTATTTTTTATCAGAGTCCTTTTTGAATCTATCGGATAATTTGTAGCTGATACAGAAAAGTAGTGGATACAGGGATCGGATACGGTCGAAATGTACCGGTTACAGATACACAGTTGAATACTTGGGGCAGGAGGTCCTACCAAGGTCACCCCACCTCTCTCTAGTAGTGGATACCGACTAGTTGGATACTGACTAGTTATATTCAATACTTAGTATCCAAGACGATTGGCGTATCCACCACAAACTCTACTCCCGGACCTGCTACCTGCTATACCAAATAGATATGAGAGCTGTATTCAAGGCCTTGGTTGTATTCACATTAGAAGCATTAGCTATTCAGTATTCACGAATATATTCACTACCTCAAGCTATTTATTACTACAACAAACGAATCAAATTGTGGGATTTAATTTACCATAGAATATGGCTTTTAAACATTATATATATATATATATGTACAAATTTAAATAAATAAATTTTTTCTCCAATTTTATACTTTCAACAGTAAGACATTTTACATCATTTTAAGGAAGAAAATTAGATTCACAAAATTAAAAACAGCACAGGAATATGACGAGTATTATAACAGCTATAGCCTTTCAAAGAGTTTAGCCTGCATTGGCGGACAAACAAATTTTGTATTACATTCCAAATTATACGTGTCTTGGAACGTGAATAGCAAAAGTTTGAGTTAGGGTTAACAAATTTTTTTTTTGTTCAATTCCATAGCTTTCAAAAAACAATTAACCAATAAAAAACATGATTTTAATAATTTGATGCCTTTTGCAGGTTACTATTTCGGCGGATAACTCTTTTTCTTTTAAAAATGATAACAAAAACTGATGCCCCAAGAAAGGCTTCTTTGTAGCCTATCAGAAGAGTAAGAGTCGGGATATATGTATTCAACTACAAAAATATCAAGTAATTGTATCGGATACAGAAAAGTATCCATATCACTTGTATTGTATGTATACAGAAAAATACAGTATCTACACATGAAACTGCAACCGATCAGATTTAATTAAATTTAATACGTTAGTAGAAGTGGAGTAGCTCAAGTGAGTAGAGCGCCCAAGCTCCCTCTGGCAGCTAGAATATTTAATCTGCAAACAGCCCTGGTTGATAGTGGGATCTGAGGACCTTCCTGGGGCTCACCCAGCCCTATATTCTAAATTCCATAAAACATCAGCCTCTATAAGGTGTGTAAATTTAAAAACAGTGTAATTGTGGGAAATGTGTAAATTTTGGTAATCATTCCATTGAGAAACAAAAGGTTAAACTAACATTTAGAAGTACAGACGATGATTATGAGATACCTGATGTTTGTTGAAATGTTCATTTCTTGATGAAATGATACACATTTCCCATACCAACACTCTTTTTTTCCACAATGAAGCTCGCGATCATTTCTATTCTTGGACAGTATTAAAAAAGAAACAAATGAAAAGTTAAATCTTGTTGTGACTCTGCTCAAAGCGACAACTTTCGGAACTGATACCTATCTAACTAATATCCTTCTTGTTTAATATGGGAATGGGATAGTTCAGTGTGTAAAGTTCTGAGTTGCCGTGCTGAGGTTTGGGGTTTAAATTCGGCTGTAGTAGGATAAACCATTTAATCTGATGGAATCTGTGGGTTCTACAGTTCATCCTTGGACTCACTCAGCCACTTTAAAGTTGACATCCTTAAATGAGGAAAACCTCGGGGATGAGCGTGACATAGGACAAATCACCTCCCTACACAACCGCTGTCATAGAAACAGTGCAGTCACCACCATGTACTTAACCCAAGACCTTTCATCGGTTGTAGTGTTACAAGGTTTATATATATATATATATATATATATATAATTTTATGTTGGCCTGATTTCCTTTGCCTTAACTATTTGACAGTTTGATATAGGAAATAAGTTCTGTTGGAACAACTGTCTGATAGTTCCGAATTCTTGATGGAACGGAAAAAAAAGTACTGCGCATGCTAAAGCACTTCTGACAGGAGATCCATAGAAAAAGTTATAGTTTCATATATCTGTGCAATAAAATGTATTCCCTAGGGCTAATAAAACAACCAGGATTTTTATTGTTTCTTATCTTCCTGAACGTTTCATCTATAATTTATTCTTTTTATATTTGAGATACAGAGAACGAAAAACCGTTTTTTTTTTTTAAATATATCCTTTAAACTGATTCCACAAAAGCCAAACGGCCTGTGATTAGCGTGGGCGGTCACCTGGCTGTTATGGGACAGTCCTTAACAACTACCACATTCTTAAGATAGTTACGGGGGAAAAAAGGTTTTTTTTTTATCCTGAATATATGAATAAATAATAAAACATTGAAAAAGGCAGGATGACTTCATCGTGATCGGGACACAAATACCTTTCCGTCAACATCACTCTTCCCCGTTACAGTTAAATGTTTAATATTAAGGGGACTAATAAAGATTAATTAATTTAAAAAAAACAACTGTAACACTACAACCCATGAAGGGTCTTAAGTTTAATACACGGTAGGAGCTTTATTGTTCTTAAACCAACGGTTGTGCAGAAAGTTGATTTTGCCGAGTTCACGCTCAACCACTAATTTTCATTCCTAGTGAGGATACCTGCTTGAAAAACATTTCTTAATCACAAAGGAGGAGATAAGGAAGTGCAACTAAGAAATTTTAAGGGCGATAGGGGATCTGCAGACCTTCCTACCACAGACATTCCTATCTTGAGACCCAGTCTCTAGAAAATGGGTACCCTAATTATGACTGAAGACTCAGCGTGATATCGAAAAGAATCACCTCCTGGCACATTTGTCCAAGAAACAGTACAGTCCCTACCAGTTACAGGATCCAACACTCTTCAAGGGTTTGAAGTTTTTTAATGAATGGTATATAAGTTTTTATGTAAATAGCTATACGTTTTTATATAAATGAATCGTAAAATTGTGGCTTCGATCTCCATGATTTTTATTATCACTATCTCTTGTTCGAATCCGGCTGTGGCAGATATATTATTGAATCCTTTAACATAGATCGGTACCGTGGATTTGGGTCCACTCTATAAAGTGGGTATCTTTAATTAGAGGAAAACCTGAGGTTGAGCGTGACCTCCTTGAACAACCGTTGGCAACGGAAGAGTACAGTCCCTACTACGGTAGAGACCCTCTAAATCTCCCTCGTGGTACATATTTTCCTTTGCAAAGGTAATGTTTTTTGGATATTAGAGAAAAATAGCTCCACTACAATACAGTACATGGTAGAGTACACACTTTAATTAGAGTAATTAATAAGTTAATATTTTTTTAAATATTACTGTCACTACTGCTCTTGTTTATACATAGGCATTTATTTAATTTTTATTCCTTTGTATTGATTAAGACCTGCAATAGTCGAAACGATTTTTGTTGAATAAATGATTTCTTAAGCTAGACAAACACAACCCATTGAGCACAGTACATGAGATTATACTGTTTCTTGGGAAATTGTAGTGTAGGGAGTTAATTTGTCTAGGATCACGTTCAAGTTCCAGGCTCTCAGCCCCAAGTTAAGGGCACTACTTCAAAGATGCTGGGTTAGCCCCAGTAGGTTCTCCAGATCCCTATGTTTAATCCGTGGCTATTAGATAAAGTGATTTATCTGTCCCACTGGATCCGAAACAGGGAGTTATAGCTTAGCTACTCAGTACTCTACTCACTGAGCTTAACCCGCTCCCTTGTTGGAGGGTTGATATTATATTACCTAATTAGAACTAAGATGTAATCAAGAAGAGGAATAACTGCTACCGGATTGAGATATTGAACGGAACCGAGACTAGACAAGAACTAATTCCCTCTTGAGGAATCAGATACCAGAGAGCAGATGAAACATGGCTACTCAAATATCATTATTTTCAAACTTCAATCTAGAGCTCTTAGTTACTATAATCTTATCCCTCACCCTACCCAACCCCTACCCGCATCTCAACTGTTTAGTTTTGTAACTAAACATAATAGATACATGCACCCAGTGCGTGAGCAACCGACCGGTTCTGACTAGAATAGCCTAGAAGCAGACCGACTAACACTTTACAAATGGCATCGTGGAAATGATTAATTGGGCAATTAAAGGAATACCAGAAAATAAATTAGGGCATTCCCCTCACTGAGAATTATTTAGGGTTTTCTTATTTGGTAACAGAAGTAATGCCGGCTCAATAAAACATTAGTAGGGATTCTACTCCTCCAGAAAATTTTCAATCCTTATTACGAAATAAGGCGAATGGAAAGAACTTATATATATGTATATAATATAACGATGAACAAAATATTTTATTGTATTCTGTTTTCAGTTTAATTTAATTAGTTTTTTAATTTAATAGTTTTAATTAATATTTTACAAGGCAAATCATTTTAAAATAACCTTATAAGTCAAATTGTCTCCAAAATGAGTTTCGTGTATGGGTAATCGTGTTATTTTCGTAGTAAATAAAAGGCCAAGTTAGGGATTGACTTAAAAATGAGTTACAGTTTAAATTAAAACAAGCCAAAAATAACGAGAATTATACGATTCGCCTTCCAAAACTGGAGAAAACTCGACTCAACTACAAAACTCACTGGGGCTGCACTTGTTGCAGCTCACATAACTAGTTTTGTGATTTTAACTTAACGAGTGAGCATTGACTGGCTGATATTGTACTCGAATCAGTCTATGACAGATAAAATATTTAATCCGTAAATAGGAATAGATGGAGTCTATGGGATCTGCATATCCTCCTCCTGGGCGTAACGAGGCTCTTAAAAAGGGTACCTTCCATTAAGAATAAAACCTGGCAGCCGAGCATAATATTGACTAAATCACCTCCCTGAACAACCGTTGGCTTAGAAGCATTACAAAATCTAACATGTATATTAGACTCACCCTGTATTCTCCAGTAGGGTGATTTTTTTATTCTAGAGAAGTATTCTTACTTCAGCGAGAGGCCAATCAAAGAAGTACAGAATAAATTAATAATTCAGGCTTAGTGAATAACAGACAAAGAAAATTCAAGACTCGTTTTAACATAGACCTAATGGGAAGATATCCCGTTGAGAAGGGAATGCAAATACTATCCTGATGAGAGAAGCGACCCAAGACAAGACGCTGAATGCAGAAGACCGGCCCTTAACGAAGGCTGGTTAGGGCGAGACCACTTGATGAAGTAGAATTAGTAGAGATGAAAGGAGGCACCTGTGTGAATAGTGATGCTCCCTCATTAACGTCTTCCTTAATCATCTTAGCTCTGAGTCCGGAGAGGCTAAGTGCCAATTCCCGTCTTCGAGTGGATGGCACTCCGAAGCTAGCGAGAGGATGGCAGTGCTTCGGGACATCTAGGATACACCACAAGAGGAGAGAACATCGGAGTTGGTGAATACAAAAGTTAATAATAAGTGAAAAAACAATAGCAGAACTAAGCTTGCAAGAAGAAAGTGTAAAATGCGTACTACTACTGTTCCATACATAAGAAATAGTATTGGGGTAAATGCGTAGTGATAACTCTACTGTTTCCTATATTCATCTCAACATTCCTTTCGTCCTAGGCCTCATCCCTACTAAATTTTCAAACTTATATCAAAACCTTGCCTGCCATCCCAATCCCCTGGCTCCCCAGGCCTCAACCAGCTTCCATTGCCGTTTAAGGCAGTGACGCGGCAGGGAAAGGGAGAGGAGGCCTCCCGGACTCTTGCTTTGCCCCCATTCCTGGGGAAGAAGCTTAGTTCGGCGACCCCAGGCAAATTGTAAATATTGTAATTATGGTATGAATGTGAGAAATTATAATGATTCGTATGATAATGATAATAAAAAATAATGATTCGTAGTGCAAGGATACGATTTGGTCGAAATTGCACTCAACCTGCAGGTTTTCCTCCTAATGGTAACTCAGAGTTCTACCACTGAGCTACCCGGTTCCTCAATGTGCAGAGCCAAGAGTTATAATTAGAGATGAGAAGTACGTGAACGAAATGGTTCATTGAACTAGTTCCGGAAAATGAACTATAAAGAGCGCTCTCTGTTTTGGTGTGGATTTTTAGTTCACACCACTTACCAGCTACCACACTCGGACAGGGGACCGTCGGCATCTGACCTACGATCGAAAGACGAACTACTGAACTAAGTGAACTAGTTGAACCTTCCTAGTTCATTTGACCTCTCAGTTTCTCCCCCTTTTTCCATAGTTCAATTCCTCTCTTAGTTTAGTACATTTCTAGTTCATTTGAAAAATGAACTATGTAGTTCATTGAAATAGTTCAAAATAGAATGAACTATCTCAAAAGGAACGATTGAGTAAAAGGAACTACTTTGCCCATCTCTAGTTATAATACATTTTATTACAATTTCGATAGACCTATCTAAAACTGAAACCTATGTTGTGGCTGACTGAAAACCGATGGGGTTGTGGTTGGCTTCAATTGATAAATAGCACTAAATCACACATGATAAGGAGTTTGATAAGCTTCATAAAAACAGATTTGTAGCCTTTAATGTTATCGTGGCGAGGGATTGTTTTTCTTATCTTATATTATAGGCCATAACGGGTTTGATCTCCCTTAATTTATGGCCAATGCTGTACAAACATTTTTAGACTAAATCTCTAAGGCCCAAGTTGTTTGATTGCTGAGTTAGTTATGTCGCAACAACTTCAAAATGGATTTCCATTTAATTCATTCAATTGTTTCTTGGAATCATTGTCCAATAGGATAATGTTTCCACCTTTAATTTACATGACGTGCTAAAAGTTGAGTCGAAAATTGAGTCGTAGTCAGCAGTCGGTGTACCTTTTATATAAAATGCTATGAGGAGCTACTAGACCTCACACGAAGAAAGGAGTAGGAGGTCAGAGAGGATCGAGAGGAGGAGAGAAAATTACAGAACAAGCATTAATGATTGTCCAAAATTGGATGAAAACCCCATAAGTAAAAATACATTTTCGTAAACAAATAATAATAAAGACATTTTTAAAGCAGCGTGTTAGGTGAGTTTGTAGAACTGAGTCGCTGAGCTGAAGATCCTAGGTTCAAATCAAGATAATAATAATTAATTTAATCTAATGATTACGCAGTGGGCTACTAGTCTTTAATGGGAGAAAAATTCGGACAAATCATCTCCCAGCCAAATGCGTCTGTAATCGTAAAGCGGGCTAAGAAAAAAAATTAATTAATTTAAATAACTGTATCACTGCACCTATGAATGGTCTTAGAGTTTAGTATACTGTAGAGTCTTTACTGTTCCTACACCAACGGTTGAGTAGGGAGGTGATTTGAACCGAGTTAACGCTCAACTATTAATCCCTCCTAGTAAGTAATTAGATGTCATGGAACAGTACGGTCTCTACCATATACTGAACCCAAGACCCTTCACTGGCTAGTAGAATACAGATTATTTTTTAAATAGTATTTAAGTACTAATATTTAGGGAGCAGGGTGGCTCAGTGGTAGAGCACTGAGTTGCCATGCCGGAAATACTGGTTCAAATCTCGCTGCAGGCAAGACTTTTATTTAGTCTTTTTGCGGCCGGATCTGGGACTCTCCTGGATCTCACCCAGCCTCTATAAAATGTTATAAAAATAGGGTACCCAAAATAAGAGGGAATAATCCGGCGGCTGAGCGTGATCAAGGACAAGTCACCTCCTTGCAGAACCGTTGTCCATGAAACAGTACAGTCCCTACTATGTACTGAACCCCAGACCCGTTCACGGATTGTAGTGGTACAGTTTTTGTTTAAATACTAATATTTACACTATATTTTAATTGATTCTAATATTTATGATAAATAAATATTACAGTAAATAGTTAGTATGGATTATTTAAACAATATGAAATATTTACAAAGATGAATGCGATCCGGAATATTTGTAGTTCTTCAACGAAAATACACTCACAAACAATCAAACAACGAAAAAACAAAAGAAAGAGAATCGTTTAAGGTTTAAAACCATTTTCATAAAGTGATATTCTGCTTTGCTATGACAGAAATACAAATAAAGTGATAAAACTGATGACATCTGCATGCCATTCGAATCTCAAAGGATATTAATTAGAGGGCCTAGATATTGGTAATTAATTATTGATCAGTATTCCAACTACGGATAGATGATAATTTATTCAACGGGCCATTTCTCCATAATTACATGGAGCGACTTGCATTGAGCAATATGTTTCATTCCTATTGTCGCTAATGCTTTATTTAGATTATCATATTTAATATATCCTTAATTAACAATTGTACTATCGTAAATGTATGCCTAGAAACTAATTTCATAAGCGTTTAATCCTTATAAAAAATTTAATGATACAGGCGGAATTACAATAGATGCCTCAATTTATTTTAAAATAAAATAAAAATATAATTAATAAACAATGAATTTATTTACTAATTAAATTCGAATTATGGATCACTTTTGGTGTGGAGGTTAGCATAACCTGGCAGAAAGACAGAATTTTTTAGAAAGGTGGAAAAAATCCTTGGTTCTGCCGTTCTTCGGAGGGAACGTACAATGTCTGTGGAGTACCAGTTAAAGTTCTCCCATGAATCCCATTGTAGGACCGTCCGATTAGCCATATATAAAGTGACATTAAATGAATAAACACAAGAATTCAATATTAATTCTTTGTTTTTTTTACGTCACTTTATCCTGCTATGGCGAATCGGACGATGCTAGAATGGTAAGGAGCTCCAAGTTTAATTAGGATAGGGATCTTTAACAAGTTCCCAACACCGCATAGACTCAGGACCGCCATTGTACGTCCCCTCCAAAGGACGGTATAACCAAAGACTTTTGTTCCCTCTAAAAATCCTAAGGCCACATCCCGGGCTACGAAACCGCGATTTTGGGATTAGAACTGAATATTTAAAGTTGATTAAATGGAAAACTAGAATTGTTAGATTCCTAAGAGTACTCCGAAACCTTTATCATTTAATAAACGATCATAAAAATCCTTTAAAAAAAATAAAATAAATATACATGTTATGTTTGCAAACATATTTTTTTTATATAATAAAATTAATTATAATATAAAAAGAAACAAAAGATAATTAGGGTAATTCATTTTTAACATACATACATATTCACATACAGAATATTATCATTACATAAACATATATCCATAATCATTATGGATTATTAATATGCATACATTGCTCTATATTCAGTCCCTTTATAATCGACTTAACAATGTCCGGGGGTCCCACCAACATACCAGTATTTAAACAAATCCAGGATTATGACTGTTTAGAGTTAGCAGGCGTTCTAGAATCCAATGTATCAATAATATATTACATATTTCAAGGCAGTATATACCTATCATTAATTCTAATTATAAAATTGTCATTACCTTAGAAATAACTTGTTTTTGCACAACTTCGTAAACATTAAGGCACTTTCGCCGTGAATTTTTTTAAAATTACAATAATAAATTACAGTTGTTGATATAATTAATAAATACCTTAAATATCAAGCTATTAATCTTGATCTCATGAAATCAATAATCATAAAAGTCGATGATATTGGTTAATTACTTTAGGTTCATACTTGCTTACTGTAGAATTTTCCGGAATATGTACTTGAATAGACAATTATTTTTTAGATAAATTGAAGAAAATCCAATAATGATTATAATTGAAAAGTATTATATATATAGATGTATTTTTGCTGAGCCTTAAATGGATTTCACCTATCAATCGTAATCTTGATACACGGCAAGGAGTGTTAGCAAGATTTTTTTTTTATCTTCCTCCTACAGCCGAAACTCCTGATTTTCTTTATATTGTCGATTTATATAGACGATTGAACATGCTGTTATTCTTTTATATTTCAGCAGGTACCTGATTTCATTCCCTTGAGGTAAAGAGCGAAAGAGATTGGATTTGATCCGACAATAAAATCCCTGAACAGAAATCTTCAACTTTGCTAACCTGCCTTATTTAATATATAGGAAATCGTGGTTCTGTAAATTCTAGTTTTTATTTATACATAAAAAATACCGTACTACAATCCACGTATGGTCTTTGGTTCAATACATGGTTGACTGTACTGTTTCAAAGCCGAACGGTTGTGTAGGGAGGTGATTTGTCAGAGATAAATTAAACATCAGGTATTTTCCTGCAATTAAGGGTACCCAATTAATAGAGATTGGGAGAACCCGGTAAGATCCGCCGTTCCTGAAGGGTCCGCCAATAGTTGTCTGTCAACACATTCAATAATTTATCTGCCAGAGCTGGACTTGAATCTGAGATCTACAACATAGTAACCGAGTGCTCTACTAACTGAGTAGAGCTAATACTATGAAGAAAATAAAAACATAAAAAAAAAATAATCAACATTAGAATAGTTGTGTGTAAATTTGTAACAGTAATGATCCCAAAAAAATAACCTGTACCGCTAGGACCCATGAAGGGTCATGAGTTCAGACATGGTAGAGATTGTTCTGTTTCTAAGCCAAACGGTTATGTAGGGAGGTGATTTATCAGAAATTACGTTCAAACGCTAGGTATTTTTCTGCCAATAAGGGTACCCATTTTATAGAGGCTAGTTGACTCCCAGTAGGATCCGTCTATATCAATTAACAGATTAAATAATGTATGGCACGGCAGCAATTGAACCCGTGATCTTCAGCATAGCGTTTTATTGCCTACTCTATTTTTTTAAATAATAATTTCTAGGAATTTAGATATTCGTCGTTTACTGAGTTCAAATCCGCCTGTTACCGATTTTATTTAACTTGCTTTTTAGTTTTTTAAATTTATTTATTGATATTTACAACTGTATAAAAAAAATACATCAAGTAAATGGAATAAGCGATACATAATGACATGTGAAAATGACAAGTAGAGAAACTACCCACTGGTAGTACTCAAATCACAAGTTCAACTAAGAAGTCACGGGGCCATCTTCTTTTCAGACGCCTCGGAGGATTATCGGGAATTGAAGAGGAAGCTAGGTTTGAAACTAGAGGGTTTGAGTGAAAATGAAGTTTGTTATGAAAGGATAGATACCGGGTTCGGGCCAAATCAGCAACAAATGGGACATTAAGGTCGTTATGGATGATTTTATTCTTAACAAAATACGGAGCATTAAGGATTTTACGAAGGATTTTGGATTGTAGGGATTGGATAGCAGAGGAATTCGATGGCTTAGTGGAGCCCCAAAGCTCTACTCCGTATGTCCACATAGGTCCTATGATGGTCATGTAGATGAGTCTTTTGTAATTAATTGGGAGCTTAGAGCGTTTGTCTTGTAAGTGTTGAAGTAGCCTGAAACGTCGAGCGGTTTCTTGTCTTTTCAGTCTCGTATGAGGATTCCAGGTTAATCGTTTGCCAAGATGCAACCCTAAGTATCGGATCGGTTCTACAGGCACCAGTGGGGTATTATTAAAGGATACTGAAGGGCAGGAAGTCATTGGTTTACGACGTAAAGTAAAAGTGATTTGATGCGATTTTTGAGAGTTTATTTTAATTCTCCAGTTTTGACACCATTCTTCAAGATCAGTGATATGGGATTGGAGGCTTTGGGATGCAATAATTGGATTGGCGTTGACTGATAATACACATGTATCATCAGCATACGTGGTAAGGATAGTATTAGGATGAGTTGGGATGTCAGCTGTATAAACTGTATAAAGGATTGGGCCAAGGATACTACCTTGAGGAACACCAGCAGATTGGGAAAAGAGGGATGAATAGACATTATTATGATTTACTTGGAAAGTTCTGTTTGTGAGATAGGATTGAAGAATGAGAAAGTAGGTAGGCGGTAGGAATTGACGGAGTTTGTAGAGTAATCCCGGATGCCAGACTCGGTCAAATTTAATTTGTTAAATGCCGGGTATAGGTCCTTTGGGGCTCTGGGATCCTGGGGCGAACCAACCCCCTATAAAGTGGCTACCCAAAATAAGGGAAACCTCAGCGTGATCTTAGACAAACCACCTCCCTGCTGAATCCTTGTTCAAGAAGCATTACAGTTCCTACCACGTACTGAACCCGAGACTCTTTAATTGAGTGGTTCAGGTTTTTATTTAGATCGAAATTCACTTTTTCAATAAAAATTAGCAAAAACTCAAGCAGGTATGAAATTAAGATTATTCCTAATGAATCCTTGCTGAGTTATCGACCTCACTAATATCAATATAAATCTAAAAAGATTGTCTGATCTTCTTAAAGCTCCGTTTAATAAACATTTTTATATCTTAGGAAAATTACCATATTTTTCATTCTCACGTTATCTTGAGGGCAATATTTTATCCCTAACAAGAGATTTTGTTTTCAGAAGGAAGGCTGCCCTGCTGTGCGATATTGTCTTTTCTGAGGTATCCTGAAAGTAGCTTGGCATATTTTTCTTATTACAATTCTTTTATCAATTATTTACTTTTGACACTCTGGGATACTATTAAATATTTAAAAATAATCACCATCAAAATAACAATCAATAAAAATAAATAATAAATAATATATTGAAGAAAGTTGACAAGATCCTAATTAAAGTAATGTTCAATAAACATTCTTCCCCGTGTATACATCGCAAAAATTGCGAGAACACGGGGATATAGGATCGGTGAAGAGAACGGATTTGTATGAATTGGAGCTAAAGGTGTTAGCTCAGTGGCTTAGAGCACTGCACCGAAGATAGAGACGACCCGGGTTCGAATCCCGGCCAGGGCAAATCTTTTCTCTTCAAAACAAAAATATTTAAAAGTAATCACTATCAAAATAACAATCAATAAAAATAAATTATACATAAAATTTCATTTTCAATCACATACTTATCTGAAATAGACATTTCAATGATTCGTAAAGTAAATGTTATTTAGAATCCGGTACCCAATGGGAGCTTGTATTTGTACAAGTTAAATCGCTTTCTGACTTGGACGTTAACAACTTCACCAATACTCCATTAGTGAAGATAAACGTTTACATTGGTGAAGCTGACCAATGGCAAATAGGTTATGTTTTTTTAAAGTTTAATAGTAGCTATTTGTAGGCTATAAAATTTTGAAACTCTCTTCAATAGAAAGCTATTTGTATTACCAATATTTTTTTCTGGATGTACTATAGAAAATCGTAAGAAAGAAAATGGCCCGGAACTAAAGAAAAATCCTTAAATAGTTTATCATGAACTAAAAGTGATTAACTATTAAATGTTAAGCCTTTTTAAGCTCCATCTGGAGCATTTTTTTCACATTTTTATAATAATAATAATAATTTAAAAAATAAATCTTGTGAATTATGATTTATATAAAATTTATATTCATTACACTATGGTAACCTTACTTTTTATAAGTAACTTCAGAAGAGTTCTGTTTAGGTATCTCAACTGTATAGAAGTGAAAGCAGCAATAGTCCTGTCGTTTTAGAAATAATAAAGTCTCAACGATGTAATGAACCTAGCATTCTTCATTGGCTATAGCAGTGCAGTTTATTATTTTTTTAAATTAATACTATGAGTGACGTAATGACATCACTCCTTCAAAAGACCAACGTCATAACTCGAAGAACCTAATTTTTCAAAAAATTCCAAGTTAGTTAAAATAAAATAATATGGGTTGGCAAAGAAAGCATTCCGATTGTAATGGTGTATCGAAATTATTTTATTAACCATGAGAGAAATTTTAAAAGATTGAAAAGTTAAACGTTTCAAGAATGCTTTTATTTCAACTTATGCCATTATATCCATTAAACTTCAAGTTCAAACATGATAGAACCCAAACTATGACTTTATAAAAATAAAAAAATCTTGGAAATGGAATATCAGATATGTCGTTCCTGAATTAAAAATCTACAACCATTACAATTGCTAACGAAGGCTTAGCTCAAAATTGCCAAGTTTTTATGTTTGTCGTTATTAGGCGATTTTTTTTTGTTCTTATTAACAAACTTTCATTTATGAAATTTATAAAGCGATGCCTCGAAAACTAGACTACCACTCAGGGTATATCACTTTAAAACCACCTGTAGGTCTAGGGTTCTGGGGTTCAGTACATGGTAGAGACTGTACTGTTTCATTGACAACGGTTCCGCAAGGAGGTGACTTGTCCTAGGTCACGCTCAATCGCCAGATTTTTGGGTACCCTATTTTAAAATTATTTTATAGATGCTGGGTGAACTCCAGGAGGGTCCTAGATCCTATATGATCCATCTCCGGCTACAAACAGACTAAATAAAATCCTTGCCCGCAGCGGGATTTGAACCAGGATTTCCGGCATGGCAACTCAGTGCTCTACCACTGAGCCACTCCGCTCCTTAACCTTACTGCTTACTAAACAAAATTCATATGTTGTAAGTAATTACAGTTTTATTATAAATTAATTTTTTTCAACTCGAACTCTGATTCTGATCCAGTATCTTTGATGACCTTGATAAGACTTAATTCAAGACTCATTGCACTCAATTTTTTTTTTTTTCTAAGCAGGAGGAATACCAAACGTGCTTTTCGGCTCTGAAATATCTACTGCCATAAATGCCGAATCGTAATACTAAGTTTGAAGTAGTCGAAATCAAGACACAACTTTAAGTAATAGAACCGCGCCATCATACTATATATAATGTTACGCTTTATCGTTGCTTTATATAAGTTAGCCAACCACGAACTAGTTACGGGCCCATTCATCGACCTCTAACATGCCGTTAAGGAAATAATAACTTTATGGAGATGTCAACTATAACAAAGATGATAAGGGAATTAAATAGAATAGGGTTGAGGTAACTGGGGTAATACCGGCTTTGATAACGGCTCGATACTACCATCTATTGGATCGTTTTATATGAAATTTCTGTTAACAAAGGAAAGATTGTTTAGTAAAACAACTTTATGAAAAAAAAATATTTACTCTCATTTTTTACATCTTTCCCAACGTGTTTATTAATAATATTCAACACTAGAACTGAAAAGGGTTTCGCTATGAAATAAAGTCAGAACACGCGTTTTTGACTTTAGAATCATTTTCAAAAATTAACACTTAAGGAAATTCCAAATTACTGAGTAGATGGAAATCTGTAGGAGAAGTATGACGAATATGGTGGGAGTGGGAGGACTTCGTAATCCAGCTCGTTTAGTTTCTTCACTGTCTGCCGTAGTCTTGCATAGGTCCCTTCCGATTAAACAGTGCAGGGTTTTGTGATGAATTTTTTTTTTTAAATTTATTTATTGATATTAACAACTGTATTACAACAATACATGAAGTAAATAGGCTATGTGATACATAATGACATGAGTTAATGGCAAGTAGAGAAACTACCCCTCTGGTAGTACTCAAATCACTAGTTTAACTAAGAAGGTCACGTGGCCATCTTCTTTTCAGACGCCTCGGAGGATTATCGGGAATCGAACAGGAAGCTAGGTTTGAAACTAGAGGGTTTGAGTGGGAATGAAGTTTGTTATGAAAGGTAGATACCGGGTTCGGGCCAAATCAGCAACAAATGGGACATTAAGGTCGTTATGGATGACTTTATTCTTAACAAAATAAGGAGCGTTGAGGATTTTACGAAGGATTTTGGATTGTAGGAATTGGATACTAGAGGAATTCGATGGCTTAGTGGAGCCCCAAAGCTCTACTCCGTAAGTCCAAATAGGTCGTATGATGGTCATGTAGATGAGTCTTTTGTAGTTGATTGGGAGGTTAGAGCGTTTATCTAGTAAGTGTTGAAGTAGCCTGAAACGTCGAGCGGTTTCTTGGCTTTTCAGTCTAGTATGAGGATTCCAGGTTAATCGTTTGTCGAGGTGCAATCCTAAGTATCGGATCTGTTCTACAGGTACCAGTGAGATATTATTAAAGGATACTGAAGGGCAGGAAGTCATTGGTTTACGACGTAAGCTAAAAGTGATTTGATGCGATTTTTGAGAATTTATTTTAATTCTGCAGGTTTGACACCATATCAAGATCAGTGATATGGGATTGGAGGCTTTGGGATGGAATAACTGGATTGGTCTTGACTGATAATACACATGTTTCATCAGCATACGTGGTAAGGATAGTATTAGGATGAGTTGGGATGCCAGCTGTATAAACTGTATAAAGGATTGGGCCAAGGATACTACCTTGAGTGTGATGAAATAAAGTCGGAAAAGGCGTTTTCGACTAGAGACTCATTTTCAAAATTTTACCCTAAAATAGGTTGTACACATTTCTGAGCAGATGGAAATTTTAAGAGATAAGTCTGGGAATAAGATGGAACTGGGAGGACGTCGTAACCCAGCTCGTTTCTTCAATGTATGTCGTGAAACTTTAGGTCTGGCGTTTTTTGATAAGTTATTGTTACATTATGCATTCCGTCATTATCCAAGCAGAACAAAATGTGATTGATGGTTTCGCCTCTGGGTAGAAATGAGAAATGAGTTATTCCTGTCGTAGACCACAACACAGAAACCAATAATAATTACAGCGGATGGTTAACTATTTACACCACCTCAAACGCGGTGGTAATGCTTCTTGGAGCTTGGGCTGCCCAGTGTCTAACTTTCAACTCATAAATTTCTTCAACTCATAACTTTCAATTTGTTAATGGATTAGCAAAAGGACCATGGAGGACAATGGACCTCCAAGAAAAAAATTTTAGCAAATGACAATGAATAATAAAAAAAGAGAAAAGTTGACTTATAACTCTTCTTAGATGTTAAAGAAGTCCTTGATGGATTATAAATGACATATAATCGAAACGTATTCACATAATAAAGTTATATGGCAAAAATGACTGGAAATAGGTTTCATTGAGTGAATGAATTATTATCATACGTTTACTTGTTCATATCTGGTGTCATACCAAACAATCTTTCGATTGTAGTTATAATAAATATTATCAGAAAAAAGTGGACTAATAACAGCTCGTTACAATCCGTGAACGTAAACATGTATACAACAAAAGAACATTTATTCCACTTTGAATTTTAGAAATAATAAAAACGGACATTTCATACGAAACGGTTATGACTGATTTATAAGTCTATAAATTTATCAACTTTTAGCCAAATAGTTACACAAGTATTTATCGTTTGTGTAAATGTTATTTTTCGCCAATAACTTCTACGTCAGTTTTTATAATGTACGCTTATGTTCCACCTTTATGAGAAGTTGTCTACTTGATGTTTGAACATGCCATCTAACATCCAGGAAAAATTGAATAAAATAGTCCAATAAAAACTTATAGAGACAAGGGGCAGACTACTTCATTGAATAATTCAGAAATGCACAAAGTAAGGACCGAATAGGCCTTGTAGCAGTTTTGGGAAAGACTGCGGAATGCGTCATTCTGGAATTATTCAGATATATTTTACGGATGTCCTTAATATTTCTCTTCTTCTTTCCTTTCCAGTTCCCTTATTCATTCTAGCACTCAGATCTTGTCTTTGCTCCCGAAAATGGTTCCACGTTTGTTCTTTTCACCTTCTTGAAAGCCTTAATCGGTTTATGAACGTTCTAATATCTTATTCATATGCATTCGTTGCTGTTAGGTCTTCTAGAGATTATATTTTATATCATCATATTTTTCGTATTATAGACCATAAAGATATTTGACCATACAGTGTGCAGATACACGAGTATATATTACTAGCGCAAGCAAAAATATCCTGGAAGGTCGACCAACTTCAAGTTGGTGCGTAACATGCTATAGTGATAAGTTACCTATAGTTCTATAACCTGTCATTTGGGGCTGATTCACTAGTGCCCTTCCTCTGACGTCCAGTCGAATTCAAGGTCAGTGCCAAATCCAGAGACAGCAGGCGCACGAAGACCTTATATGAAGATATTCGTTTATATGAAGCAGAACGCCAATGGATCAATCCTCTGGATGGTGGTTTGAAAACTGGAAAAACCACAACTTGATTCTCGATAAAAGTACTCTGGATAGATATCGCTTCTAGATATAGAAGAAACAAGGCTGTTGTGCGTTGCCTTCAATAGATTGAGATATATTACTTGTGTGAGTTGATTGTGTACCTTATCTCATCACATGAAATATTACTTCATACAATTACTAAAAGTATACAAATAATAATAATACCAATAAGTATAAAAATATTGTAACCATACAATTACACGCGGTATATCATTGTCAAAATTTAAACATTAATTCATAATAAGCTCCTTAATTCTTTACGAACAATGTAATCAATAATGACCCTTATGTCCCATTTGTTGCTGATTTGGCCCGAATCCGATATCAATCTCTTCATGACAAACTTCATTCCCACTCAAACTCACCAGTTTCGAATCTAGCAACCTCTTCAATTCCTGATGATACTCCGAGGCGTCTGAAAAGAAGATGGCCTCGTGACCTTCTAAGTTGAACTGTTTATTAGATTACAACCACTGGGCAGTTTCTCTACTTGTCTTTATCCATGCCAATATGTACCATCCATCCTATTTATTTGTTGTATTAGCAAAATACAGTTGTAAATTTCATTGAATAATAAAATAATAAAAAATTCACAGTGAGTATAAGTGAATGACCCCTACCACCACAGTTTTTTCAGTCTATTTAATGCGTTTAAAAATCTCGCTTTAAAGAATTATTAATTGTGTTTTGAAGGTTTTAAGAAGTTGACACGACCAAGGGATCGTTGAAAATGCAATTTTAGACAATCTAAAAAACTGAGTTAAGAAGAAAGCCATCAAGAAAATGAAATCCAGAGATAAAAAAGAAGATGGAAAAACCCAGGCCATTGTTCCGAGAAATAAAACACTTTAGTAATTTAACATTCACCAGCTAAGAATTATAACGATGGATGTCTTTTACGGGTAATTTTTTTTTTTTTTTACGATCATTAATACAATTAAGACTTTTCTTCTATTATTAATATAGCGATCGAACCCGACTTATAACCATTAAATTTACTTGCGACAGGGATGGTTGATGGGCACATTTCTTATATTTCTTTTAGGGCCTTTTGTATAATAGTATCAGTTCAGTAGGTTGTCACTTCGAGTTAAGTAACCAGTCATAACTTTTGATTAATTTAATTTTTAATATTCTCGAATATAAAAATAATCGTGAGTTTCAGTATCGTAACTTAGTATTTTTAAGTAACACTTTCATCAAGAAATAAACGTTTCAACAAACAGTTCGAAGTATAGAGGGTGGACATAAGCTAAACAGTATGCGTAAGTCGGTTATATCATACATTATTATATATATAAGTCAGTAATAGTTACTATATACCGTTAGTAAAAATATATTTATTTTCGAAAATATTAAAAAGTGAGCAAATAAAAACTATAAACTTCTTGTGGCTTAACTTGAAGCGAAAGCGATACTAACTTTTTTTTTCTTAAAAAAAAAATTCAAAACTTCTGTACAACGATGAAATACAAAATAAGAGATCCAAATACAGAAAAATATTTGAACTGTTTATATCATTTCTTAGTTGAAGTAATACCATAAAACATTAAGGGAGGAAAAAAGTTCAAAATGAATTTCAAAATTTCTCAAGTTTTGTAAAAAAAGTTCAAAATGAATTTCAAAATTTCTCACGTTTTGTAAAAAAAGTTCGAAATGAATTTCAAAATTTCTCAAGTTAAAAAACTATTGTTAAAAAAGCTGTTCCACTACAATCTCAGAAAGTGCTTGGGTAGAGTACATAAGGAGCCCGTACAGTTTCTAGGCAAATGGCTGTGTAAGAGGATGGTTAGGACCACGATCAACCGCCAGGTTTTACTTCAAATTAAGAGTACCTACTTCTTTATAAAGAGGCTGGGTGAGCACTAGGATCGTCTCAAGGGAGCAGGGTCAATAAAGACACATCCGATTTCAAACCCCGAACCTACAGCGCAGAAACTCAGCGTTTTAACATTAAGCTACCCCGCTTCCCAAAAAATAAATAAATAAATATATATTTTAATACATTAGTGGAAAAATCCCAACTAAAAACCTGAAGTCTTACTAAAACAGGTAGTTGCATTTGAGCCTTGGAGGTGGTGGGATGTGTTTTTTGGGTGCATTATTCATGTTTTGCTTTGCTGTTATTCTCTTTCTTCCCTGAGGATGCCTGAATAGGCGAAATATTGGACAGGTATTTTCAATTTCCTGCAATTTTTCCACTAATGTATTAACATTTATTTAATGTCTCTGTTGACCTTTCCCTTTTTCAAAAAAAAAAAAAATATATATATATGTATAATGTTTACCACCAAGTTTAGATTTAAATTTATAATAAGGTATATTAAATCTAATGAAATGTGTAAATTTCATTATTTTTTTTTCATTCCCCCCGCTAAGGACTGAAATGTGTAGGTGTTTCGCCCACCCTGACATATATCAGAAGTGCACCGTTAAGTCAACTTGTCGAAGTCTGATTGGTCCTTTCGAAGTGCATTAGTGTGAATAATATAAGAGCTGATCCTGGAGTGGGTGGAAAGAAATTGCGGGCTCGAACCTGTTAACGATAGTTCATTTTTACTGCACTAAGGATGCAAGATTAGAGTGAATCTTGCACTCTGAACGAAATTTACAGCCGGGGGTTAATTATAATGAACACGGCGATGAAAACAATCGTAATTCAAATAAAAATCATATCACTGGAGATTAATTTTATATTATTTTTTACGAAATGAAAAAGAAATCATTACGGTCACTTCATCACAGTCAATATCGGGAAATTGCCCATTACTCTTGGCGATATAGCGGGCAGTGAGATGATCTAACGGTGAAGTAGCTTCGAAGCTAAACGACCTCCAATTGGCCAATTAACATTAAATATAATGAAGATGGCGAAGTGAATAATACATATGAGCAATTGTCTGCAACGAGGCTGTATCTTTTCATGAACAACAGTTATTCGATTTTAGACAGACAATGGAGTAATGCAATCAAGTAGTCCGGGATGCGAATATAAAATTTACTTTAAATATGTCCATTGATGATCAAGCCAAGAGGAATATGGTACTGTTAGTGATATAGATACAAGATAGTATTTGGACTTTACTGTAAGTAGTTTGGAATATTTAGTGAGCATAATGCTGAGAGCAATTACTATATGGTATGAACTATATAAGATATACTGAGCATAGTACTGAGAAAATAGTATATACTTGGAGTATTATGCATATAGTTAACAAAGAGTGATGGAGGAGCAAAGGCAGTCAATTCGGCCATTGTTCCATGATTATCGATAATCAAGTGATTTATGCTCTCATAAATATGTAACTATGGGGATATAAAAATTATTAAACAATAGAAAAATAGTAAATAATTTAATTCCAACACCCTGTCCAAAAATATAAATACAAAATGGACCATTTCATGCATAGTATTAATCATGAAAAACATGTGCCACTATGGCCCATGAAAGTTATTGGGCTCTGTATGTGCTAGCAACTGTATTGTTTCTAAGCAAACGCTTGCGCAGGAGTTATACTTGGACGAGATCATGGTTAACAGCCAGATCCCCGTTTAATTAATTAATAAACTATATAGTCTGGATGAGCATCACTTATGTATCGCTCCGTCAAACGACATATCTCGAAAATTGGCATTTTCGAGTTAAGCGTTCATTAGCAATTGTATTGATTGAAGCTATTTAATTCAGGAACGACGTATCTGATACTCCATTTCCAAAATGTTTTTGTTAATAAATTCATAATTTTAGTTGTATCGTGTTTGAACTTTGAAGTTTGATAGGAATAATGATATAAATTTCAAGATTTTAAAATTTTTCTAACGGGCAATAAAATAATTTCAATACAATCATTACAATAAGGATGCTTTGGCTTACCAATATCCAAATTTTTTTTAACTCGCATGGGACTTCCAAATAGCTAAATTGGAAAATTAGGTTTTTCGAGACATGACATTGTTCTTTTGAAGCAGCAAGATACCAGGATTCAACAGACCCGTTAAAACTCTCGTCCAAAACAGCAACCCACTGATATTGGTTATACATACAAGGCTTGGAACTAGTAGTATTTACTCCCACCTAACCAATATACATATGGCTACCCTTTGTGTGCAGTCCAGTCGTGATGTATAGAACTGCCCGACCATGAGGAAAAGTAGGATGTAGAGTATAGTAAATAGGTCGAGCTGGAACGGTGAGCTGCCGGAGCAGAGCTACTCAACAGGATTAGTGCCCCTTGTCTCTATGAGGCAGTGGCTTCATTAAGTAATGGGGGGGGGGTCATCAGAGGCTACGAGGGGAGTCTCTTAGTTATCATAGATGTCGGGTTATTAATCTTTATCTCCGCCGGCTGGACGGTTTCGCTACGAACCAAGGGAGGAATGGACTCTAAACTAGGGTGCCATATTCAATAACAAGTTAATGACCAAAAAAGGCTCAGCGAACCCAAAGGATCAATGCCAATTGTTAGGTGCTCGTTAACCCTAGAATACTAATGTACGTCTCCGCTACGTGTGGTTCAAAGGAAAATCGGTTGCCGCAAATTTTTTTACGTAGTTTCAAGTTCCCCCTCCAATGTAAGCCTTTAGTGTTTAGTTAGCCACAGGTTGCCATGAAGAAAATATTATTATTGCGCCATATTTAGTGCTATCCACATTGAATAAGGTAAGTCACTACGTCTTTAATACGTACATTAGTTGGTGTAGAATATGTTTTACACGTCGCCCCTACGTATGTCAGTAACACTGTATTGTTGGTTTTTATTTTCATTGCAAATTGCCTTCGCTTTGATGATTTGAATACAAGAATGGAACGGAGGAATGAATCAAAATTCGCACCAATTAAGTTAATTGGGATGATTTCATAAGTAATTGCAAAAATAATTATAAACCGAGCTCCTAGTGTACAATAGATGTACAATTGGTAGGATTTACGGGCCGTTGTCCGTTTCGCGTGTACACGAGTAACAAGCAGAAGAAATACAGATTAAAAATGATGATGCTACGTGACATTGGCACCAAATATATGGTGGATGTTATTCCACAGAAAAGAGAGTGAATCCGCTAAAGGAAATGTCACTGGCTTCTATATGGAAAAGCTAGTCGAGACTATCAAATACTTAATAGGAACTTGGCTATGGACAATTGTTTTATCAGTATTCCACTGCTTCAAAAACTTTTTAATGAATATAAATTAACTGTATTTGGGACTATAAGAAAAAATATGAGAGAGTTGTCAGAAGAATTTGTCGATTTAAAATTTGAAAAAAGGAGTGTTAGTTTTTTCTAGTTTTATTGTTTATTACTTCTGTTTCACTTTTTTTGTGATGCTTGTGTTTGTAATGTGCTTCGTGAAATAATAAACTGTTAGTTTTTATAAAATTGGCCTTTTTATTATACCTTAAATGAAAAAATATCTTGTGTACGTCACTAATACGTACATTAGTATTAAACGACGACTCTAAGAACGTTAGTATTCCAGGGTTAAAATAGTAATACTTGGGTAGCCACATTTTAGGACTTCCATTGTAACATCGTCCGATAAGCCATTGGAGCATAAAGTGACGTTAAATGCACTAACAACAATCATTCGTCCACGGATTGCACTTAAACCCAAATCCGTTGATCACTCCATAAAGCAATTCTTCCACCGTGATCTCCTAAATCCTCGTCCTTATCCCGTCCTAAAACTCACATTACAGACCTTAAAACAATGTTCTTTTAAAGTTAACGCCTATACTTCATATTCATAATACATTGATATTTTGTAATATGTAAATAGGTTTTAGGAGCTGGGTAGTTGAAGATTATGGGTTCAAATCCGGCTGTAGTCAGACATTATTTAATGGTAACAGCCACGGATGGAAGTTGCAGGAGCCAATAATAGGGAGACAAAACTGGTAGTTGAACGAGATCTGGAATAAATAACATCTCTGCACAACCGTTGTCATAGAAACAGTACAGACTCTAACATGTATTGAACCCAAAACCCTTCATTGGTTGTAGTGGTTCAGGGTTTTTTTTAACAGTTTTATTATTTTCATCATTACTTTTATTCATTTATATGCAACTGTTCTAATTATAATTATGGTATTTTTTATTTTATGAACTTTTAGAATTACCATATGGTTTTATTATCCTGGAAGTTTTAGTAACTAAATATGATTGTTATGGCATTTCTTCCTTGTGTAAACATTGTAAACACCCATCCTTTTTATATGTATATATTATATATTATGGTGCCTCTGTCATACTGTAACAGATTGGATTAGGCTTGAGTTATTCCGTAGATCTCACAACATAAAATATGTAAATTCCAGATCTTGTACTTCATCGCTCCCGTCTTAAAACTGTCGTAAAAGCACGATACTTCCTCCTAGAACCAATTGCTTGCGTGAAATATGCATGGCTAGTATGTAAATTACAGCAATTTTTATTTTAAGGAATAGATGGTGTCTTTTCGATTGAATAAGCGATTTTTTATTATAAATATTTTTTTTTTAAGTTTGATTATTCATTTAATACTTCTTTTGTCTACAATAGCTAATCGGACGATGCTGCAGTGGGAGCCTTAAATTTTTCCTATACACAGGTATAATTAGGATAGGGATGTTTAAAGAATAACAGAGACCACACAAGCTCGGGACCCCCATTTTAAGTCCCTTCTGAAGGTCAGCATGACCAAGGATTTGTTGATATTGGTAGAGATAGTAGAGGACTTACAGCTTTGTCTTTTATAGTTTGTTACTTGCATTATAATATTTATTTAAAACCTAACTAGCCTAAGTAATGAGGAATTCATTTTTTTTACTACTTATTATATTGTTCTTATCCTCGTGTTTAATTTTATTAACATATTATTCTTCTTTATAACTGTTATGAACCTATATTATTTTAGTTCAAATATGAAAAAAAATACATTTATTTTATTATATAATTTAAATTATTTTTATCTTATTCCATCCAAAAGTTTTAACTTTATATATTGTTTTATTTATATATTTTAATAAATTTTTTTATTCCAATTATTAAATACTTTTATATCTCGTCTGTCCAGTCCTGAATTAGACCTGCAATGTGAGTCGGTTTCTAATAAATAGTTTATCAATATTTAAGTAATTTTATTTTATTATTACCACTACCCGGACCTTTTTCTTCCCATTATTAATACGAGCAACTAATAATTATTCAAGATTTATATAAATAAATAAAATTTAAAAAAACATTAAAAGCATCAGGAGTAATCACAATCTTATTTAGTACGGTATACTAGAGAAGCAGTGCCGAAGGTCGAGTCTAAAGATCGATTCCGGCTATGGTAAATTTTATTTAATCTATTAATAGCCGGGGATGGTTCTTTGGGATCTAGGACTCTCCTGGGGCTCACCTAGGCTGTATAAAGTGGGTACCTAAAATAGGGAGAAACATGGCGTGAAACTGGGACAAATCACATTACTGTAGAAACGTTGTCCAAGAAACAGTATTGTCCCTAACACATACTGAACCCAAGACACTTCATGAGTTGTAGTGCTACAAGCTTCTTTTTTTTATATTGCTCTAATGATCAATTCTATATCTTCATACACATAATAATTATTCTAGGTCTCTTTCTGCCTTTGTCCTAGTTTTTATTGTTTTAAATAATCATTCTTGATATTTTACAACTCAATCCTCCACCCCTGACTCGGAGAGAAGAGAACAAACTCCCCACTGACTCGTGAGATCTCCCCAAGAACCAATCAACCTTGGCTTTCATCGCCTGTCCGAGATATCTCCCGGCCCACCCTTTGTACATGACCGGCGCTCCAACCCCCATTCCCCTCGGAGTTGATTCCCCAAGATAATATCTATCAACGCCTTCGTATCAATTGCTGTATAACTGAGCTATATCTCTCTCTCCTGGTTTACTCAAGGAGATATCAGATGAGGATTCCGTTCCCTTGGGTATTCAGCATTTGTTGTTAGAATTACCATTACAATTGCTCTATAGACTACATTGCTAACAATCCTGCAAAGATACATAAATTTTGCAAAATTATATTGCTAATTTAAAAAAACAAAAATATCTCTGGAGTGCAGTCTGGAATGACCCCCGATTTGACAGCTAAACTCAATTAAAAAGTATTGTTTTAATATATTGTTCTGGGCCCGAGGTTGCTCAGCGGGGAGAGTGAATTGTTATTTCGAAGGTTTCTTTTTCAAATACAGTTTCAATTTCAGAAGGGAGATTAACTATTCGATCTGTTAACAGCCGTTATGGATAGACATCCGTAACAGATGTTAATGGACCATGATGGATCTCACCAAGGGAAATCACCTTCCTCCGCAAACACTGTCCAAGAAATAATACATCCACTACCCCATAGAATACTGAATCCAAGACCTATCACGGGTGGCAGTGGTACAAGTTTTGAATCATTTTCTAATCTTGGATTCCGGTTTACTTTTGAAGATCAACTTACGTCATGAATTTATCTAAGCTACTATCCTAAAGGTTAGAAAAAGATACAACTAACAATTCTTGTAATAAATCTTTCAGCCAATGAATATTCCTACATTCTTCAGTGAACTCCTTAGCTGAAAGATTCATTACAAGATTGTTAGTTGTATCTTTTTCTAATCTCGGACTCTTTTATAATTATAATGTTAAGCTTTAAGTTAGTATCTTAGATAAATTCATGACGCAAGTTGATCTTCAAAGCTAAACCTGGATCCAAGATTAGAAAATGATTCAAAACTTGTACCACTGCCACCACACAAGTGTTCACAACCCAGGGGGCTTAAGGGTTTTTTGTAAGGGAGTAAAAAAATCCTCAGTTATGCTATCGTTAGGAATGGACGTAAAATGGGGTTCTTATGCAGCGTCAGGCTCTCTCTAAAGATGCATATCCTAATTATAACTGAAGAGGCAAAATTTAGGGCTCCGACTGCAGCATCCATTTAAATCCATAGAAGCATATAGTGACGTTTTATAGATTAAAAAAACTAATACAATGCGGAATCGTATACCTGGTATACCTTCTGCTTTATTTTTATACCTTCTTTATTACTTTTTGTATTACCTTTATTGTCACTTAGTTATTAATACTCTACATTTATTCCCCTTGCTTCGTAGACATATACACCTCAGGTTCTCCCTCGCCCATCTTTGTTTTCCATCACTCAGATACCTTGATGGTTATGACTTTAATTTTAATATTTAACATATGTAATTTTTCGACAAAATTCGACTTAACCACTTATAAACTTGGTTTGTAAATATAACTGGTTTATATAATTATTTTTTTTAATATGATTTATTGATATTTACAACTATAATAATATTACAAGTAAATCTGCTAATATGAATAACGTGACATGAAAAACACTTGTGGAGAAACTACCCATCGGTAGCACTCCAAGAAAGTTCTATAGTAGAAGGTCTCGAGGCCATCTTCTTTTCAGACGCCTCGGACGGTTATCAGGAATAGTACGGGAAGCAAGCTGAGAGACTAGCGGATTCAAGTGTGTATGGAGATTGCCATGGAAGAATAGGTTCTCCAAAAGAGAGACTTGTACCGAGGAAAGCGGAATCGTTTTATTTTTGTAGTGAATAAGGGGCTACGTCAGGCATTGGCTTGAAAAGGAGTTATTGCTTATATTACAACTACATTTTAATCCAAAAATTACGTGAATGGCACGATTTCGCGCTTACTTCAATACAAATTAACTATCTGTGGACAAATTTCTACTTAACCACTTATACACTTGGTTTGTAGATATAACTGGTTTATATAATTTTTTTTTTAATATGATTTATTGATATTTACAACAAGTAAATCTGCTAATATGACATGAAAAACACTTGTGGAGAAACTACCCATCGGTACCACTCCAAGAAAGTTCTATAGCAGAAGGTCTCGAGGCCATCTTCTTTTCAGACGCCTCGGAGGGTTATCAGGAATAGTACGGGAAGCAAGTTGAGAGACTAGCGGATTCAACTGTGTATGGAGCTTGTCATGGAAGTTGTATCTAGTTTGGGCCAAATCAGCAACATATGGGAGGTTTATATAATTAAAATGATAAAATCAAGAAGTGTTGTAATGTTATTAGGCTTTGTAATAATCGATTTACTAAAAAATAAATAATCCTGAGCGGACTGTTCATCATTCATGTGAGACACCTACTTCGTTAGGTACTCGTCAAAAATCCCTATCCTAATTACACCTGAATAGGCAAAATTAAGAGCTCCCACTGTAGCATCGTCAGATAAACCATAGCAGCATAAAGTGACGTTAAATGAACAAACAGCACCAATTGCGTTAAGGATTATCTTAAGGCTAAGCATTTGGGTGGTAATCCATGGAAATTTCTAATGTAGTGATGGTACCGACATCGTCCCTACGGGTTCGTTAATCCTATTATAATTAATAACTTTTTAGATAAATTAATTATCTCTGTAATGAAAATTCAGACGAGACTAGCCAAGAATGATCAAAGGGATGGTTTAAAAATATTACTGTTGAAACCAGAAAAAGTAATTCAGTAACTTCATACAAAGGAGTCAAAAGCCAGCTAATCTTGACATGGATGTGTGTTTTTTAACATATTATTTTGCATTAAGTTTTGTTAACGGTTCGAACAGAGCGAAGTCCAGTGTTCTGTTGAAATCCATGGTTTATCAAAAAATCCCTTTCCTATCTCCAAGAATGATGAGAGATAGAACGCGACAAACTCTCACACTCCCCGAAATGTTACATCATTGAGAGGTAAATGTATACTGAAGTTACCGCTAACAATCCGCATGTAGAGAGCCTCCAATTAACATCAGAACGGAGGTTACAAATGGGCTAAATGAAATTTGAAGAGATTCTTTGCCAGTCGAAGCATACACGAAACCGACAGAAGAATAATTGAATGCAAAGCAACGTACGTCGGGAATTTTACTACAAATTCTCGTCGACTTTTCGGGCTACGTGGGCCGTTCCTAAATGAGTTCGTTACAATGTTTGATATGTTTCTTAAAAGTAATTAAACTCTCAGGAAAATGAGTTTATCGCTTAACTTAAATATCAAAGGAATTGAATAGGCGGAGAACAGATTGAAAATGTAGAAACGGTTTGGCAGTGAAACAAGGCTTATGTCAATTGGAATGTTAGCAGACATCTGAGCCCTCATTCTTATATTGCTATGGCCACTTACATAAAATTTAATAATTTAAGAAACCCTTACTCAAGACGTTTATAAAAAAAGACTTATTGTTAACAGGAATTATTCAAAAACATTAAATCGTCAAATTCAAACATGAAAAAAAAACCTGTACCACAACAACCCGTGAAAGGGTCTGGGGTTCAGTACATGGTAGAGACTGTACTGTTTCATGGACAATGGTTCTGCAAGGAGGTGACTTGTACTAGATCACGCTCACCCGCCAGATTTTTCCTCCTTATTTTGTGTACCCTATTTTTATAATATTTTATAGAGGCTGGGTGGGCCCCAGGAGGGTCCTAGATCCTATATGATCCATCCCCCGCTGCAAACAGACTAAATAAAACTTATCGCCTTCAGCTGGATTTGAACAAAGATTTCCGGCATGGCAACTCAGTGCTCTACCACTGAGCCACTCCGGTCCTTAAACATGAAAAATAAAAGGGATTTATCGATACCAAAGAAGGCATTCAAATGGAAATGGGCAGATCATGCATAGTTATACTGAAACAAAATGGCATGATGAATCTCTTAAAGCTCCCTCCATGTGGCAATATAGGATAGTAAAACCGTTTAATTTGCCTGCAACGGCCGACAGTGGGAGATAGACAGAGCGAAAGAGAGAGAGGGAGAGAGATAGAGAGAGAGAATATGCGTGTGTGAGAGAGACAGAGAATGAGTGTGTGAGAGAGAGAGAGAGAGAGAGAGAGACAAAAATAAAACAAGCCCGAGGAATGGTTTATCGCGGCTGAGTTAGCATTCGACATGTGGTCTCACTCATCTGGAAGCTAAAGAGATAAAACAATCATTATTACTTCCATATTTTTGTCCATATGGGATGTCGGGATGGGATTTCCAAAATAGTTAAACAAATATAAAAACAAAAAATATGTGTACGTTATTCCTAATTAACCCGGAGGAGGTTCTATTTCAATTTTACGTCAAATATTAACATTATATTTTTTATGGAGTGGGGCATCTCATTCTGTTGAGAGTTCCAGTGCTGAAGGTCCAGGGTTCAAATCAAGCTGTGGTAGATACATTAGTTAATCTGTTAACAGCTACCAATGGAACCTGTGGGATTAACCCTACTGGAGCTAACCCAATCTCTCTAAAGAGGAGACCCTTAATCTGGAAAAAACTTTGAAAACGGTTGAGTGAGATCTCAGGCATATCACCTACCTGCACAACCGTTGCTCTAAAAACAGTACATTCTCTACCATGAACTGAACCCATTAACCCTTATAGGTTACGATAGTTTTTTTTTTTTAATTACACTATTTAAAATCGATGGTTCCAGAAATCCGTTTTTAACCCAACGGTTGTGCATGGAGGAGATTTGGCTAACATCACGTTCAACTCCAGGGTTTCCCCCAATTTATGCCCATATAGATATTGATCCGGGAGGGTCAATTCACAGCTCTCAACAGTCGATTTATATTATTATTTTTAAACAATAAGTATACATAAAAGTATAATTAAACAGATTAGTACGATAATTGTTCCCTCTATTTAAATAATTACTGTTTGCTAATTATTTATGAATTTAAGAAAATGTCAGTTAGTCATCATAGCTTCAACTGAATACCTGACGCCGATAATGTTAAGGTTCTTGTTCATATTTATACGAATAAATGTTAAGACATAAACAATTTAATTTTAATAACATTTAATAGTAAAAAGTAATTTGAAAAATATCAAACCTTTGAATTTATGTACCAGTGATAAGAATTCGTATTCAATGGACGATTAAATTATTTCTGATCCTGAATTCGAGATCGGATTTGGCAAATAAACTTTAAGCAGTTCTCACTTCACACGTAATATCTAGTTATTACAACTATAGTTAAAATCTACTCCTCTGTGCATACCTTATACAATCTTCTTACAAAGGATGAACTCAGTAACTTACCTAAAACAAAAAAATAAAAATCAATAATAACTGACAAATACTAATAATAGTTCAAAAAAAGATTATAAAAATATGCAAAAGTAAAAAATATTTTCTGTTTTGCTTTATTTTTAGTGATTTTCAAAGCCCAATTTTTAAAACATTTATGAAGATAAAAGGTTCATTGGTGATGAAGCCTAACGAACATAAAGGTTCGACACTGATAATAAAACAGTACCAAATATCTACATCACATAAAAATACTATGTTAGGGGTCAACACTCTTAAGAAGTAAAAAATAATTAACACTATATAACGAACTGTAAATCACACAAGAAACATGTTATTAGGCACTTAGACAGGATTGTAAACAGCGAGATTTTCGATTTTTATTTCTTTTGGAAGGCCGGAATAGAAAAAAATATTTTTCTATTCAGGATGAATAGGATTTTTAATAACTTAAAATTGTTAGAGAGAAGTCGCTAATTAGGGATAGTCAATCAAAAGTAAATAGGCCAAAAGAACCATCATCAAAACTAACTATAGGTTCTAGGCCAGGTGAAGGTTAGACCATTGGCGTACGCAGAAAAAGAATCATAAGGAGAATATTCACCCTAGAAGTTCATGAAAAATATTATATTCGTGCCTTCTAATATAGAATAGAATAGAAAAATAATTTTATTCTGGGGCCAGGTCCCTTTAGAATAACAGAGAAGAACAAAATAAATGACTATATATCTGGCCAAAGGCCTACATCAAAATAAAACAATAATTACATAATATCCTGAAAGTAAATAACTAAACAGGTATCTATTGTATGTAGATAATAAGAAAATGTGATACAAAATTAAAATAAAAGAACAGACATATTTACAATAAAAAGAAATAAGCTTTTGGAAAAATAAGTGAATAAATAATAGCATCTGATAATAAAAAAAACAAAAAAAAACTCTGGCATTATTATGAATGAGGAATATTTACAGTAGTTCATCAATCGATCAATTTGAATATATCTATAAATTATTTATTGATTATAAAGCATCTGATTGGGAATTTAGAAGATGTAGGAAAAATTTGTATTTAAATGAGGTTAAAGAAGACGCATGGCGGATATCGAGAGGAAGAGAGTTCCAAAGAGAGATAGAACGGGCTAGAAAGGAACGCTCAAAAGTTTTGGTTCTGTGGGACCGGATATAAAGATCAGAAGGGCGAGATATATATTATATATATATCACACTAGCATTTCTAAAGTGAAAAAAAGCGGTGTTTTTCGGTGGTGAGTTATGACCATGAAATAAATGGGTAACTATCTCTTCATCACTAGTATCAACATAGCTTCTGAGCTTGTCTGCCAGGAGGCACTTGTGTCGCTCTTAGTGTCCTAATGCTATTCCAAGCTTACTAATAGTTTTTTTTCCAAAAATGTAGATTATGTCAATCAAAATACTAGTGCGATATGTGAGCCATTTAGTATCCAAAACGGATAACTCCAAGAGAAGATCAAATCCACTAGTCATGCAAAAATAATCTGGAGGTGGTTTAGAGCGGGATGAACAACTTGAGCACTCCAACTATAAAAAAGTCCTAGGTTTATGTCGTCCTTTAGAAGGGACGTAAAATGTGAGTCCCGAGCTTGTATGCTCTCGGGCATTCGTTAAAGATCCCTTTCCTAATTATACTTGGATAGGCAAAATTTAGGTCTCCCATTGCAGCATCGTCTGAGTAGCCATAGAGAAAATGAACAAACATACTTGAGCATTTCAGTTTTATAAGATTTATTCAAGATTAAAAAACAATTTTGCAAAATTATTCAGCTGTCACTTGTACCCTTGACCCTTACTATGGAAATTTTAAATAATAGTTTTCGAGTTTATTAAACAATACGGATATTACTTTTTGCCTTATTCATCATACACATCCCCTCGATATTGTATTCAGGCAATAATAAATTCTTGGAATGGTAATATAAAGAATAAATCTTAAGGGAAATGTAAATCCGACAAGTTTTGAAAGTTGGAAGTTAGGCTTGGCTGTAATTTAAAATTTTAATATGGAAACAAGAAAGTTAGCGCAATCCCAACTCGGATCTCTCAAACAACTCTAGCCTCAATTTAAATTATGACTGATAAAAATAAAATAAACTGTAGAACTAAATGAGAAAAGCGATAGGAGGATTCCTATGTGTAAATAAAAACCATAGATAATAATATAAAATTTACAGTCTATTAGAATAACCATATCCACGAATAGAGCTTAATAATATTTACAGTATCCCTACATATATTCATACCCCTTCTTTACAAACATCATATAAAATAGAAAAAAAAATTGTGCCTTTGACAAAATATGTTACATATATAATGTAAGGAATTATCTCATATTGTTCCCAGATATGATAACGTCCCAGACATAAACTGATTAATAGTTGATTAATAATAATAAGACTTAGCGAACCCGAAGGATCGATTCCGATACCATCAATCTCTGGTTACAAACTTCTGCTCACGGACCACTACCTAAGCCCAAATTTCACTCTTACTCTTACTCTAATCTCACTTAATCACTCTTAACAATCCTCCCACCTACGCCTCGGTCTACCCCTCAGACGCTTCCCAGTCGGCACAGCGCTTATTAACATCTAAGGAATTCGTTCGTTACTAAGCCCGGCAACTTCACAGACCCATCTTAATCTTCGTGACGCTATCACTTGAATAATATTTACTGAATCCAAGCTTCGCTATTCCGCGTTGTGTAATCTCCTATACTCCCCAGTGGTCTCATCCTTTTTTGGACCGAATATTCTACGCCTAATTTTCGAATACCTGAAGACGCTGTTCATCCTGCAGCGTAATGTGTAAAAAATTATTGAGCAAAATAGTGATAGCTTGAAAAACGCCGCTCCCTATCTAATTTTATAATCCTCAAAATATTTCATAATCGTTAGGGGGCTTGAAGAAGTTACCGGAAGGAAGATAAAGCTGGAACATTGCTTCCACTAACTTAGCTAAGCAGTTAGTTAACTTGGGCCAACTTGAACCATTTAATCTAACATTTAACAGATAACGGCAAGTCCCAACCATGGGCCATAGGACTCCAGTCATTTCTATATAATGGTAGATACCGTCCTTGTACGTATCTCTACCTTCGATAATCCTACATAAAATACCATAATAACCTATCTTAATACATAAAATTTATATATAATAATCCATTGAACAAAGGATTTAGGTTGGAAATCGGAAAGTATCGTCTGATGTTAACTATAGATGAAAGTAAGTTTGCTACAGGAATTCCAACGACCCTATAATCCACCGCATAATGGTCTATATCTGCAATGGATATCCGTAAATTATTTAAGTATTTAAACAAAAAATAACTGTAACAATACATGGTGCAACATAGGTAAGTGAGCTATGAAGTGTGAAAACCAGGTTAGAATATTCAAGAGATTTTACAAATTGAAGACGTAGTGAATTTCATTACATCACGCATGTCTGATCGTACCAGGCAAAGTTGTTAAAATGGACGATGAAGGGGCGCAAAATAAAATTATGAAAGCATTCTCGGATGGCAATAGAAATCGTTGGGAGGGTAAAGTTTCCTTAGATGTAGACCATAAGATTGCAAGGCTATAAGAATGCAGCTACTGATAAAAAATCCTTTGGATTAGGGTGGTTGCAAATGCCAAAGGCAGTGCCAACCTATGTACAAAAACGGTAATATAAGTTAAGAACGATTGGGCCAAAACAATAAATTGATATTGCAAATACATGCGTATATAGGGATGCATTCAGAAATAATATTGATATGTGGAAATTTAGTGCAGAGAAAGCGTTATCAAAACTATACCGACCAAAGTGGACGGTGGAAAGAAGGAACGCCTTGGGGAGAGGATGAAGAAATGTTGGGAAACGAAGAACTCAAAGAAAAATTACCTGTTTATCGTTCTCCATTTCCGGGACATTCGCTAATAATAATGACGAGAACAAGTGTAATGCGATGAAGATTTGGCTTATCTATAAATATATATAAATCTCATGTCACCATGTTTGTCTGGGCTAATCTCCGAAACTACTGGACATAGGTAAACATTTTTAAAGTAGATTAAATTAGCTACAATTTGAGTTCAATCGCAGCTCTGTAGGTCTAATAGATTCTGAATTCATTCCCTATCATATAAGAAATAAATGGAATCTCATCTATATATATAAATCTCATGTCACGATGTTTGTCCGGGCTAATCTCCGAAACTACTGGACCAATTTTAATGAAATTTCGCACAGATATGTAACATTGCCCAACTTAAAATATAGGCTATATTTTATTTCGATTAATGACCACACTATTTTTATTGCAAAACTATATTTTTTTCTAACCTGCAAATAAAAACAACCATATGTTCCTCATTCATGCTTATATTTTATTAGTTAATAATTTTGTATATCATTTATTAAATCATATATTATTTATCATAGCTTGATATAAGATGAATAAAATGTAAAATCAAAAATCAATTTAATTCGTTCTTTCATTCATTCATTATTTATTTAAAAATCAAATTTTAACGTAATATTTTTAATACTATTATAACAGCCACAGCAACGCGTGACCGGGTCAGCTAATATCAATATATTTTGACTTCACAGCCAGAGCTCAGTTAATGTAATATTTTTTATTCTGGAGCTTTAGTTTTTATTGCATTATGCATATCACTGCCGACTACAAAAATCACCGGTGAGTTTACATAGTGGACGGTTTGTTTTTAATTACTGATGATACCATTTTTACTGCTCTGTACTAACTACTATATCAGCCTCCATGGGCTATGAAATATTCAGAGCGCTCCAAGTTATAAATGCTTAATGGAATTAAACTCCTAAAAGCCGCTCTCAGTTTCTCTAATGATCATTAAATATGTAAGCGGGTCAATACGGTTCAAACTCTTCGCCGCGTCCTGAATTTATCTTCTTATAAATATACAGATATAATCGATAGCGTTATTAATTTTAATAAATACAGGGAGTGGAATACGTCAGTGGTGGAGCGCTGTGTCGCCGTGCCAAAGGTATCTGGATAGCCTCCTAGGACCCGTCATCTATAAAGTGGGTTTCCGAAATACGGGGAAAACCAACCGATTTACCGTGATCTTGGACAAATCACCTCCTTGCAAAACCGTTGTCCTAAAAACAGTTTGTATCGGGTTGTAAAATTTAAGCTGAGTATTGAACCCAAGACTCTTTATGGGTTGTAAGCTGTACATTTAAATAAAATTAACGTTATCTCCCTATTTTTAATATAGGAAGATTCCCCACACTCGGACATATTCATGTCAAGGGTGAGACTCATTCTATAAAATATTCAGAAAAATTCTTACGACATAAAACATTGTGCATTTCCCTAATGGCTTTTCGACGTTCTTCCAGGATATAGTTAGCAAGTCCCAATTATTATCTGGAATATATCGTATCCTACTTTACCAATTCATTGCTGGAAATTATAAAAGGGACAGCACGTTAACTTATTTAAGATGGTGGAGTTGAAATTTTCTAATTTTCTATCCAACCACTTTGTCTATTGTAGTCATTGGTAACATCTATTTCAATAATCATGGCTTATTTAGCATTGTTCTTATAACCAGAATATCCGGATTATTGCTCGGAACTGTGTAATCTTTAATTATTGCTTGATCCCGATAAAAAGTGGATGATGAATTTGAGAGAATAGACAGCGGGGTATAACGTTAGTAAGGCTTTGAAGGATTAGTAAAGTTGTTACTTGTGGCTATAACCATTTTTTGTTAATCCAGTTTTCGGCCATCCTGGTCCCATTTTATAACAATAATGATAAGGCATAGTAATATGGCAAAGATTTATTACAAGGTCCTGGCCTGGGAAATTCAATTCATTGGACGAAACGGCGCCAAGTAGAATAAATCACAAAGATTAACAGAAGGTGAAATGGGACGAATCAGTAAGCACTGACCACAATAGACCTGATATCTTCATTATAAAATTGAGAGAGAGGAAAGCTAACATCATTGATATTGCGATTCCTAATGATAATAATGTTACGGGCTACCGGGTGTAAAATGGACTAAACTATTACTTAATTCAAGAATCTAATATTTATTAACAAATTAAAAGAATACAATGAGATTATTAAATTATTAAACTAATATCAATTTACAATAACAATATTCTACTAAATGTTATCTAATTTCTAAAATAATATACAAACAATATAAGATATTGGTAATACTAAATAACTAAACTATTTATATATAAATTTGTACAAATACAATAATATTACACTATAGTTTACAATTACAAATTAACACTTACAGTTCGCTAACTAAAGTCCACCGACCGTAAGACTCTCCAAATATGACAAACTGCCACACAGTTTATTACACTTATTACACGGCCACTGATTGTCACTGTTGCTCACTAAGCACTTATTACAGGCTGATACTAACTCACTGTAACTCACACGCACTATCACTAGTTAACGACTGCTTATTACTCACTGGCGGCCAGAACAGCTGTCCTTTTTATATAGGCAAGGGAGATTGGGGTGGGGACACCTAGAATATTCCACGCAAATCCCGATGAGTCTAGTCTACCTTTGATCCCTTCCGGCTTAATCCCATTGTTCGCCTAATCCTCTCAGCCGGTCATCCTTCCCGCTCTGACCGTAACAATAATATCAACTTAATCATTCGAGAGAAACTTATAAATTATCAGGAACTTGCAGCAAAACTGAAAGAGCTCTACAGTATTGAAAGCGTGGTGGTAACTCCAATTATAATATCCACATAACCACAAATGGACTGATTCCTAAATTCACACCGGAGAGTCTGAAAATATCGCTTGCTGTCTTAAGGGAGGCTCAAGAGGCAGTCCTCTTGGAAAAATCCAGAATAGTTAGAAAATATCTAAATATTTTAATATGCTAATAACAGCTGGTTGAATTTGTCCCTAATCTAAGTTTTGAACGTGAAAATGCATCGAAAAACGGTAACAATAATTTTTTTTTTTTTAATTTAATTTATTGATATTTACAACTATAATATGAAATAATAATATATAATTTTCATTTAATGTATTACATTGTAGCTGTTAATCAAGGTTCTATAACCTAATTTTGTATTAATAAAGGTATGAAAAAGTCCGAGGGTGTAGTCAATGACTTATTTTGTGTAATCATTGACTGCACTCCTGGCCATTTCAGACCGTAATTAGAATTATCCAGCAACTATTTTCCACTTAGATATTTTTTGTATTATTCTACATATGTATATATACAAATTTATATATGTATGTGTGTGTATATATATATATACACACACATACATATACGCACATAATACAAGGCAATAAAGAAGGCTTATTCAGGAATTCGTAAAGGGTTAGAGCAAAGCTATCGATTTTAATTTATCCAGGGCATCAGCCAAAGCCTTTGTGAGTTCTCATCTTTGATCCTAGTCTCGTATCGCGTCACTGGTCTTTCTCTTGTCTTAATTCATGGATAATTAGTCGAGCATTATATGAATATGTCCCTTGTACATAGGAGACACTGTACTGTTTCTATGCCAAAGTTCATGAAAAGAGGCTGAGTTGACACTAAACAGTCAGGTTTTTATCCTAATTTATAGAGGTTGGATGAGCCATCAGAGTTTTTGGATCGATTCACAGATCTTAAGAGAACAAGTATTTTTACCACATCCAGTATCAAACCAACTCAGAAACTCATGGCTCTTCACAGAGCAACTAGTCTTCTTAGTATTCTTAAAAAAGCTGGAAACACTACAGCCGTAGGTTCATGGGTTCATTTCATGACAGAGACTGTACGTTTTCTAAGCCTTTTGAGGAAGATGGCGATTTGCTTGGATACGAGCAACCGACCAGTTTTTCTCCAATTAATTATACCTCAAATGCCACAGGATATTTCGAATCCGGAATCTAGAACTCTACAATTCTATAACTCTCCACTCTGAGCGACCCCGCTCCATTTAAACAATTCTTTAAATAACCTGTAACACTATAGACCACGAAGGGTTTTGTGTTCACAGGTAGAGACTATACTGTTTCTATGACGGCCAAGATCAAGTTAAACCGCTAAGTTTTTGTCCAATTAAGAATACCCTATCTCCCACAGCAGATTTTCGGCCTGAAGCTGAGCAACTCAGAGCTCTACATACTGAAGTACTCCGCGGCCTATATACAATTCTTTTAAAACACTGTAACACTGTATCCCACAACGGGTTCTTGGGTTCAGTAAACAGTAGAGACAATGATGTTCCTAAGACGTTTATCTAGGGAGGTGATTTGGTCAAGTTATTCTCAAAGCAAGAATGTCCTATCTGGTACTGCAGATTTCGAACCGAAATCTAGGTCTCTACAGTTCTACAACACTCCACTCAGAGCTACCCAACTCCATTCATGAAAAAACCTGTAGTCTTGTGTTCAGTACATAGAAGAGACTGCTATTTCTAAGAAGTTTGATCAGGTAGGTGATGATCAGGTAGGGAAGTTTTTCTCCAATTAAAAATATCCTATCTGTCACAGTAGATTTCGAACCCGGAAATCAGCGCTTGATATACTGAACTACTCTACCCCTTATTGCAACTCTCAGGGAAGAAAAATATTGAATAAACGCATATTTCTTATGTATTTTCATTTAAATTAGGTCCTGGAACACAGCTTTTTTATTTTTAAATATAATTTTAACGTGGAGGATTCTAAAACAATGCAGGATAGGCAATATATCTAAAAAAAAATCGCGAAAGAAGTCAAGGAAACGCGGAAGAGGCAGGAAGAAGTTAGCACAGGGGAGCGATAAAAAGGGCTCTGAGGCTAGGAGTTATCGCTGTTTTATACGTCAAGGGCCTAATTTAGTGGCGAATAGTCTTGGCATAAATCCTTCGCGGGGGGAAGTAGATCGGCTATCAGGGCGGCAGACCCAACTCAGTCGTACCAACAGGTACCTCCCACCGTTGGCACCCTTGTTACCGATTGGCTACGATAAAGTCATTGTAGGGATATGTTCCCATGAAATCAGGATCAAATAATAAAATTCTAAGAAACGTTACAATAAAAATGAAAAAACTAAAAGGCATTATGAAACGGAGATATAACCGGAAGTCCCCTATTCAACGCCAACGCTATCATCACCAATAAGAATTGAAAGGACATTAAAGAACGTAAAATATCAAGGAATATTTTAGTATCTAAATTCTCAAACGACAAATTAGTCCACACGCGAAATGACAACCTTTATTAAATAACCGAAAGAATCTCCGACACAATGAGGAAAAGAAGGGTTAATTTCTAAAAGAATATTTGAATTCCTTATAAATAAAAAAACTAAACCGAATTGGTTTAAGAAAGCAGAAAGGGACAAAAGAGAACTCGGGGTTCCGGGGCTTCCAAAAGCATAACACAAGAAAAGAGGTTGAGGTTAGAGGCGAGTACAAAGCGAGCTATCAAAATCTCTGATGAAGAAAGGAATAGAAGATCAGAGAGGATGAAGAAATATAGGGCGGAAAGTCACGGAACATACATAATTGATTGATTCAGAGTGCCCCAAAGCTGAGTGAAAAAAATAATAAAAACGTTAAATTAGACTATAAGAAAGACAACGTGGTTATAGAATGTATAGTGTTTGCTGAAGATCTGATTTCATTATTAGATTCAATAAATACAGCGACCAAACAAATTTAGTTACTAAAGGAACAAACCGAAAAATCCGGATTAAAAATCTCTTAAAGAAATCTAAGTTTATGACAAAGATTCCCGCAGCTCTTAAGAAACTAGAAGCATTATGTGAAAACATTTGGAAAACTTACAAATTCAAATATTTAAATGAAATAATAGAACAAAATGTATCAGAAAATGAAGCCATTAAATCAAGAGTTAACAAGATGAAAGCACATTTCACCTCATCAAAGATATTTACAACAAGAAGTCGATATCCATTAATGCTTATGGACTACTCAACAGGCACTTTATTCAAACATTCTGCGGCAGAAAGAAGAAGATGAAATTCACGTATTTTAAAGAAACTGAAAAAGACATCAAAGAGGACATCATTGATAAATAGTGGTAAGAATGTGCAGGAGTTTAGATAATTAAGAATAATTATTTAGCGAAAATAGGGAGTAAGTCTTATTCAAAAAACTTTCCGAAACCACCGGAGTATTCGCTACATCACCTTCCGAACTACTCCTCAATTCTAGATTGGAGATACCTTTTCAAACCCTCTCACGTCGTCAAACTTTTCTAACAAACTAAACTTCGTAGTTGGGTTGTCCAAAAAGGCATGAAGCTCATCTGGTTCCATCTTCTCTTCTACTCCTCTGTAAACTAAAGCTAAAAACTCTTCCGATAGCGTAGGTGTTACCGAGCATTTCAAATCAGTATGCGGTAGTACTCAACGATCAGGTTTAAACTTACCTTCGATCAAGCATTCCGATTAATTTCAGTGTAAAAAAATGTGTAACATTAGTAATTAAAATATTATACATCCACGCTATGAACCATAAAAGATGAGGCTAGGCAGAGGGGATGAGTTTTAGATCTAGGAACGAGATATGAAGTTCCTTTGCTTCGCGTTAATGGAAGAGGCCCAGTTTTGCATTTTGTAGTGAAGACAGCATCAGTAATGATGCCCTCAAGTTACAGGAGGGATTCAAATAAGGGATTCTGATGTTCGATACAGAATAATAAATTGAAAGATAATAGAAAATCCACGGATACCAACAAAAAAACCCACTACAACCATTCAGTATAGGGTACTATTAAGAAACAACGGTTGAGCGAGGAGAAAAGGATACCTATTTTAAAAAGGCTAGGTGAGCCCATGGAAGGATGTTGATATACGACAGGGTCGATTCATGGGCGAAGACAGAATAAATAGTCTGCAACATCCATTTTGGATCAAGGCGTCCTTCAGCAACACACCGCTACCTACTGCTATATCAATACCCCTGAAACCTAAACCAAAATTTTCACGTCGATCCTTAGAAAAATCACGGTTATTAATTTTTTTTTTATAATAAAAAGGAGAGAAAAAATATGATTTAACAAGGTTTCTAGTTTATGAAACAACGATGTATTTATATTTTTTATAATTTTTTAAAGAGGTACCTAAAACAGAAATTGATTAAATGAGAACTACTTCATAAACAATGAACGCTATGAGATGTCATAAGCAATTAATATATACAACTCTGATAATTGCAATTAATGCGAAGATAATAATAATAAGAGATAGGGCTCGATACCACCAACCTCTGCTAACAAATTGCCCATGGACTACTACCTAAACACAAATCGGCCAGATCACTCTTAACGCAATCCTCCCACCTACGCCTCGGTCTAACACTTATACGTTAACCAGTCGGCACATCACTTATGTTTAGTATGCTCCGCACTTTCGCGTCCTGTCTTCTAAATTCTACAGTGCTCTCATTTTTTTTCAGAATGAATATTCTACCTTAACTTACTTACAATACATTATTTTCGAATACCTTAAGAGTTGTTCTTGGGAGTTAATGGCCACGTTCCCCATTCGTAAAGAACAGCTAAAAGGATAGTATTTTATTAATTGTTATTATTTTTGAATATTTACGGTTTGAAGAGAAAAGACATGCCCTGGCCGGGATTCGAACTCGGGTCGTCAGTAGTGCTCTAACCAACTGAGCTACCAGGGGTCACAATCCGTTCTCTTCACTGACCCTACATCCGTATAATTATTATGCATTATATGATTATACATCGCAAAAATTGCGAGAACACGGGGATATAGGATCAGTGAAGAGAACGGATTTGCCTGACTGGGTTGCGACCCCTGGTAGCTCAGTTGGTTAGAGCACTACTACGGTCAAGCGGACGACCCGAGTTCGGATCCCGGCCAGGGCAAGTCTTTTCTCTTCAAAACAAAAGGATAATATAAAAAAACTTCAGTTGTTTCTTCTGGTTTAGGCCGTGTCGGTGAATTTTCTGCCAACGTTTCGCCAGACATGCTGCTGACTCCCTCAAGGCTTAATAGAGACTGAAGACGTCCAGCTAACCCGCGGCGTTATATAGTAGCCACTCGGGTCCACTCGTGATTCATCGGTTCCTTCCGTTAATCGTTCGGGTTTTTTTCGTGTCCGGGGTCGGAGTCTGCTCTTCCATGCCTGTGATTGGCTGGTTTCTGATTGTTTGGGCTCTGATTGGCTGGACTTCGGCTTGATTGTCGCTGCTAGGTTGATTTGTTGTTCTTGTTCATTTTCTTTCTTCTGTTCTATGTTAGGGAGCCATAGTTTACTTAATTTGTACCCGTCCTCCCTGTTGAAGTTTTCCGGGTGTTTAACTATTTCTATTGCTTCCAGTATCTTCCTTTCTGTGGCCTTGCTACATTTCTTAACTACTCTGATTTTATCAAATTCTATGGCGTGGTTAGTAGTAGTGAAATGTTCTGCCAAAGCCGATGTTTTGCTGTCCATTTTCTTCACGCTTTTAATGTGTTCTGTCAAAAAAAAAAAAAAAAGGATTATAGTTTTAAAAATTCTGATTTTTAGATTTCGGATTTTCGCGGACAAAAGGCGCGTGCACAGTGTTGTTGAGACCGAAAAATAACAAGGAATTATTAAATATAGCATTTAGAAAATATTGTGAATGGTAAATAAGTTGCTATTTTTTAAATCTATATCAATAATTAATTCATTAATAAGCCATTTAGCCTAGGAGTCTACCAAATCCTGTATTTTCATTTCAATTCCAGCAGGATCCTCCTCTGAATATTCTTGGCTACATAAAAAGTCTTCAGTGGTTCAAAGGTATAAACCATTTTAATCCCATAAAATTTTTAAACCAAACTCAAAACACCGAAAATGACTGCTTCAAAATCCGAGTCGCAAATAATTTCTTTAATTGCGGTAATTAAGGCAAAAGACGAATGCCGAAGTTTAAAGGGAGCCCGGATAATGCTGGAAATGTCAAGTGTTCCGCCCCGAGAATTCCGACCCAGGTGCCCTTTTATACCGGACAGAAAAATAATTATGATCAACTCAGACTTTCCCATTCCTGGAAATGTTCTAAACCGCAGAGGGGTCGGAGGCGGGGGAGAGTGGGCGAGAAGAGTCCGAAAAACGCCCAGGGTCAAAAGTATAAAAAACCTGGTATATTACATTAAAAAATCAAATACTTGGCCTAGTGATTAAACATATTAAGAAAATAAATAAAATAAAAAATGTATATCGTGTGCTCTAGCAAGCGTCGAGCCTAGGGAACTCTGCACACATAGCTACAACGCTTCCTTTATACTATTCTTCAAAAAACCTGTCCCAATACGACCCATGAAATATGTTGGGTTCAGGGACCTTCAGGTTAACAATGCAGTGCTCTACATGTTGAGCTACCCCACTCTCCAAATAAATAGTTATATACCACTCTGACTTTATATAAGGCTTAAAGAAATCTGTCCCGCCATAACCCATGAAGGTTTTGATTTCAGCACACAGCGGACACTGTTCTGGTTTTAAGCCAACGGAAGGGTTGTACTTGAGCCGAGATCGACAACAAGGTTTCTTTTTCCAAATAAGGGTACCTTTTTATAAAGGCTAGGTAAGCCCCTAATGCCCAATGTTTCCATTTTTCCAAACCATCCAAGGATTACGGTTGCAAAATTTGGACTTTTTTTCCCAGAAATTTTAATTTTTTTTAAGTGTCTATGTGTATGCATGAATGTATATGTAATGACTTTAGAAGATAAAGGAGAGTAGAATCTGTTATCTTCTTAAGACTCTTGGTACATAATTGTAGAGGGGTGTTTATGGAGTGTAGAACACAATAGGAGTACGGCACCGTAAGTACCGTTAACAACCAAGTAAAGTGCATATACCTATTAACAGTACTGCACATAAATGCAGATAGAAATATAAGAAAAAATATATAATACAAATACAAGACATTATATAGAAATGTTAAGTTGTAATAGCTTGTAGAATCGTGGGAAAGGGCGCTGAATCCATTATTCTATGCGGTTTCCTTTTTATCCTTATTGTGTTCCATTGAGGAACGACTTAGGTTTTTCTCCGTCACCGCAGGACCGTGAAGGAAGGAGTGTACGGCATAGTAACACTTGAAAGGTTTCTTTGCTAACCCTATCAGCCGTCCCAACGGGTTTCTTACCTTACTCTGCCTTTTATTCAAGTCAAAACTGACAGGTAAAATGGTCTTTGTTACAACAGTAGAATAGAATAGGAGAGAATAGAAAACGAATCATTATTCGTTCTTTGCTCATTATGCCCTTAAGAATAACATAGTTGCATTGCAAAAAAAAAAGAACATGAATATCAAAATAATAATCCTAAGGTTCAATGCGGACACCACCGACCCCTGCTTACCGTCAATGGACTAGTACCCAAAAATAAAATCTGTAAACGAAGTCCTTCCACTTTGATATACCTCTCAGAGGTTGAGAAGTCCACTCTGCGCTCAGTAATAATTAGAGAATTCGTTCGTTACTTAGCCCAACAACTTTGCAAACCCATCTCAAACTTATCGAAGCAATCACTCCAATTATATTGACAGGACATTGAGCCTTTCGAAAACCGGGTACAAGCTCCACAATACACAAAACAAGTTCTACAATTCTGGATACAGTATTGTGTATTTTAAATTCTCCAGGTCTTATTATTTTTCAGAAAAAAATAGGCTAAGATCCATAAAGAAGAGTCGAAAGGATGATATTTTATAAACCCTAATATTTAATTTCTTGTCAAAAAGCGTCTAGGTTTCCTTTTTTTCTAGTTATCATTGACCTTCTGCACCTAAACTTTTCGGCGTGTTCAAACTTATTCTTTCCAATACCTATATCACCAAAATCACTGTTTCTAATTTGTACGAATTCACTGCGAGCCCTATTTCACAACCTGCATTTTTATTTTATTATTTTTCGGCTACTCACTTATCAGAACCAAATCGCCCGCAAATCCAAATATTTTAGTATTAATATTCAAATACAAACATAGATATTAAAATAACGGGGAAGAACAAAAATAATTTTTACAAAATTCATTGCCCGGAAAAGCGTGTATGTATAAAACACAGAGATTTCCGCTATGAATGGTCTTGGGTTTAGCACCTCACTCTCTGTAAAATTGATATATATTTTTTATTGAAAATATTTAAGAAATATGATATAATACAAACGTTGAAAAAAATTTATTTCTAATATAATTTGCTACAATTCACAAAATTAATATGCCGTACTAAACAGAATCGTCTCAAACTTCAAAAACTTAATAGACAAATTTAAATGTATCTATAAAGAATCACATATACAATGAAAGAAAAAAAATTAGACAAAAAAACTTTCAGCAGTGAGAAAAAAAAATTATAATCAAAATAAACAAAAATTGTACCTATACATTCTTAGTGACATATATACATCAATATGAACAATAACAATAATATAAGATAATTTGGTATCCTATAGTAATAAATGCTTTGTTCTTTTATGTATATACCGCTTTGTACTATTTTTTGTGTAGTTCCCTATATTTTTTATAAGTGGTTTTTATTGTGTTTACACTTACTAACTTTTTTTTTGTATAATTTATTGATAAATTCATTAAACGGTATATATAATTCTTTGTCCATAATTTTAACTTTAGTGAGAAAAAATATGAGTATTAGCATTGTATTTTTATACCTTAACGGAAAATACACATATACAATTTTCATATTCTTGTTGTAGTGGTTATGAAATGAATACGAAATACATTTCCAATCTTCTTCACAGATCGACCGAGTGCAATATTTTTTTTTTCTGAGAATATATATATGACTATATAAAAACACTTAAATTTTATAGAAACACAAGCCTTTTTTCCTTTAAAGATAGGGTACAGTAGTATAGGTTAAATAATATATGAGGGATATACTACAATATGAAGGAAGATGTGTTGAGGGATATGAAGTTTTGGGGGTAGGCTCTGAGTTGGTGTATTACAGAGGGGCCTGTGGCTTCGGTTTGGGAGCCTACAAACTTCGATATGCTCTCTCGTAGCCATTTTATCTCAAGCATTTATTTATCGTACAGAGTATTTATTTATTACTGTATCAATCTTAAACATTATAAGATTCATTATTATAATATCTCTAATATTATTTATCAAATTTTATAATCGTGTAAATTTTATAATCTGGCAGTGGCAAATCAATTATTAATTATTGTAACAGTAATAGATGAACATTGTTGGGTCTCTAGATACATACCCAGAAACATACCACCCAGAGGGTACCTTTGATTGGGAGAAATCTAGTGATTTAACATGATCTCTTAATGATTTTAACAATAATTTAGCTTCTTTATGTCGGTAATCTTTCAATATATATATATTGACCATCAGATATGATTTTTTTTTTCTTTAAACGTTGAACGAATTTATGGCGCGAAACGATAAATTAAAATTCTAAATATTATATCATGTTATAAGATTTTCAAGGAACCTTAAATATCTATTACTAAGAAAAATATTATTGCACAATCAGGGTCAAGGAAAGGTTTATCACACCAGATAGTTCTGAAAAATTTATCATTATTTTTAGTATTAAAACATTTCAAAAAATTTATCTGGAAAAAATTGTTTTTATATATAATACTACAAATAATTTTTAGTAAATCGTAGGTAACTTAATACCTATGTTTTTAATGATAAGATTAATAATAATAAATTTTGCAGTAAAGAATGGTTTGCTTCCTTTTCTCATTCAATGGCGAGAGGTTTAAAAAATGGAATGAAAAAGATTGTAGTAGATTTAAATAGTTTATATAACTATCTTTATATTATATTATTTTATATATACTTATGAGGATTTATGTTTATCTCCTTATAAGGTTTCTCATTTATATTGTAGTTAATCGCGAATATGGTGAGCCGCATATAACTAAAAAAAACAACTTGTACCACTACAACATGTGAACGTGTCTGGAGTTCGATACATGGTAGAGATTGTACTGTAGATCATGCTCAACCGCCAGATTTTTCCCTCTCTTAGGATACCCACTATAGAGGCAGAGTGAGCCCCAGGAGGGCCCTATACCCCATAAGATCCATCTACGGCTGCTATCAGACTAGATAAGTCTTGACATCAGCGGGATGTGAACCAGGATTTTCGACATGGCAACTCACTAGTCTACCACTGAGCCACTCCGCTAAAACTACATTTCACAAAAGAAATCCGAAAAGAGAGGCCTAGAAATATAAGCCAAGGAGACATGATTTGTGAGACAATTTCTATAAAATGAGCGGTTCGAAAGAGTGGCTCGGAGCCAAATCCAGAAGAATGAGGGCCAACTGACAGGCAGGGAAATGGAGACAGGTAAGCATCATTATTATCAAGCTGATAAACCGGGCGGTTATACATCACCACTCCCCCCCCCCCACTACCTCTTCTCCCAAATATATATCCATCCCCCAGCATTTGTCAAACCTAGTTCCAGGCGCACTTCCCATTTTTCCCCCCTCTTCCTCTTTGACAAGGTTGTGATTCACCTTCTATTGAGTCGCCAGTCCCTGGGAGTTGATAATTTAATTAAGGAAGTCTATAGTAATACTTACTTCTTAGACTTCATTATATAATTTAAAGAAAAATGAGGAAGGAAATGGTCCGGGTGGAGGTATAAAAAAAATCTTAAATAGGGAGAACTGTTTATTGGAATGCCAACGTTTCGGCTAACATTGCAGGGCTTCTTCAGGGCTTATTATGGGGCCAAGTTTTGAGGTTAACTGACATCTTCAGCTCTTGTCACTAGTCAGTTCTGAAGAGGTCGATACGTTGGATTTCCAATAAACAGTTCTCTCCATTTAAGAGAACTTTTTTGTTACCTCCACTCAATTTTCTTCCTCATATGTATAATGTTAACTGGTATTATTCAAGTTAAAAGAAAAATATTGATAGGAAAATTACATGGAGTCCTCACGCTAATCATTAAATCTTAAACTCGATTAATTTTATTCTCTATTCAGAAAAAAAATCTAAATAAGAGACAATACAAAAATTAAACACACACTCTTACTAATACCATTTTGGACATACGCATTACAAATTTACAGCATCGCTAAACATTCTCAAAGAAAACGACAACAAACTTTCCAATCAAAGATACCAAACGGCTGACAAACAAATGGCAATGAATCTCATGACTGAAGACACAAAGAGGACTAAAAATAGAACTTGGATGAGGGATCTGGTCTTAAGAATATTGTTCTTATTGATGCCTCTTATGTCATTTTGTTGTAATTTTATTGACAGCCAATCTACTGAATGTCAGTTTGTTGTACTTCACAAACATGGATAAAATGAACAAAAACATTTAAATATATAATAAGTAATCTGAAACAATGGAACCCATGGAAGGTTCGAGTTTATTACAAGGTAAAGACTGTTGAGTACCTAAACCAATTGTGTAGGGAGATGATTTGGCCGAGATCACACTCAAACGTTTTCCCCCAATCAAGGGAACCCACTTTTTAGAGGCTGGGTGAGCCTATGTTTTTTTTCACCAATTAAGGAAAGCCACTGTATTGTATTGGCAAGGTGGGTCATCATGTCTCAGAGGGTCAATGCACAGCTCTCTTATTATTAGACAATATTTATATAGACAAGAATAATTAAACTTTTTATAACATAGTCTGATAGTAATTATAACCCTAATTAAAAAAAATGTTGGTTAGTCAACAAGGCTCCAACTGATAACCTGACGCCGATCTAGATTTTCGGTTCCTATATATGGAAAATCAGCATCATTGCGATAACAATTGATTTTTAATGGATGAGGATGGGTGAACCCCAGGAGAACCCACAGTGTCTATTTATGGCCGTTAGCAGTACAAATAATTTATCAGCCATAGCCAGATTTATATCCGGGACCTACATAATATCAATTCAGTGCTCTAATACTGAGCAACCTCGCTCGCTAAAAGATTTTTTTTTATTAAATTCTATAACGAATGCCTTTTCAATAAGCTGACATAGTATATGGAAGATTTCCAAATATAGTCATTGCTATAAGCACATTTAAATAAAGAAAATAGCTTTTACAACATTGCTAATTATTCCAGAATGATCCTTAAATTACCAAGCCCAAATTCTTCATTTTGATTATAGCCTCATCTTTTAGTACTCCCAATTATTGCTTTGCAGCCTTTAATTAATTAAATTACAAATAATTAATTCAATTTGCCCCTATAAAATACTCTTTAACTCCACCCCTTACCCCTCATAGCGAAATATAAGGTAGTTAGGATGGGTCATTACTACAGGTAACTCTTCTAACTTAAGTTAAATATATAATAATTTAAATTATATATATAACCAATGATATAAAATGGCACTGCCAGTAAATCGATTTTTCCGAAAAAGTTACTGTGGAATCCCAGGCATACAACTACCTTAAATAAGCAATATCGGTTTTGTAGAACTTTTCTCTTTGAGTTTGACTTCAACACAAACATACACAGTTCGTTTTGGACACAGGGGACATTTCTAACTTCAACTTCCGTTGAGAACTCGAATTCGAAAATTTTTTTATAATCCCAATACTTTTTCCTTACTAATTTTCTATGCCTTCAGCCCCGGGGAATAAGTGTTTAAGTCGAATTTTGTCAAGAGGGGATGAAGTATCATTCTTGAAGCTTATTGCTTGAAATGAAATTGTAATATAAGCAACAACTACTTTTCAAGCCAATGCCAGACGTAGTCCCTCATTCACGAAGAAAATAACATGATTCCGCTTACTCAAGTACAAGGAACTCATTTTGGAAATAATACGACTTAACCACTTTTATATATATATATATATATATATATATATATATATATAACTATATCCAAACCGAAATGATGTATTTCAAATCGATACATTATAACAGTAAATTGAGGAACATAACGACATCGGAAACCTATAAGCGGAACCCACCTGTGCTTACTGAAGTTGGAAGCGAAGTTATATTTATTTCCAATATATGTGATTATATATTATGTATTACATAAATACTTATATATAATATAAATATTCTGACGTCGTTTTTCCATAATTCATTCATATTTTTTCCATTTTGTTTCTTATTTCTTCAATGCTTCCTTCTCTGGTATTATTATCTACTTTTCTACTTTGTTTCCAAAACACAGGTACATTATACATATTGATATATCCAAATTATTTTATGCCCACTCCAGTTATAAGAAGTTTTTGTTTATGGGACAACGGTTTCACTACATCGGTATAAATACTACTTTCTTCGTAACGCTTCCACAAGCTCTTGTGGTGACTTGGCAAGATATGATGTCGTCATATATGCTGAACATCATCTATGATGGATAGCTTGATGCCAAAATAATTTGGTACTTCTTCTAGACTTGCCCGATCAGACAACACCTTCACGTGGTGGGAAAGCTTGCTCGTACTAAGATTGTCTTACTGCTTTTGTCAAAATTCACTATTAATATTATTAAATCTGCTGGTAAAGCCTATTCACGTACTCTCAAGAGGATATAAATTGATTAGAAAAAAGTACCAAAACGACGCTATATGCCTTGGTATCCGGTTCAGTAAAATGGTAAAATCGGACTGTTGTGGCAGTAGTTGATTTGGCATTGACCACGCCCAACCGCCAGGTTTTTTCACTTAGCTTATATAGTGATCCCTAGGAAGGTCTCAGATCCCACAGAGAAAAAGAACATGAACTAATAAATATATATCTTCTTATTATATTACTTGGGCTATTAATAATCTTAAATAAACCAACGAATATAAATCGAATACAGTTGGAGCTTGGAACCAGAAAGCCGGTGAGAGATAAGGAAGATATTGTAACTAACAAGATAGCTGATAGTAGCTATCGCGCTTCTGAGTAGTTACGATAGTGACAGTAATTGACCGTACCGACAGTGATAGTGAACACTTCTGCTGACAGAACCTTTTGGACCACTAAGCAGATTATTATCGGCGGTAGATAATACAAATATTCGTTAATATAAATTATTATTTCTTAAAGCATGATTAATCATGAAACATAGGTGTTATAAACAAGTTTATATCATCGATGTTTCAACAATTATAATTGCTTATTAGATGATAGGATGGCGATAGCGCCGATATATTCTTTTGTACCACTACAACCCAAGAAGAGTCTTGAATTCATTATGTGGTGGAGACTGTACTGTATCTAGGATAACGGTTGTTCAGGGAGGTGATTTGTCCTAGATCAAGCTCAATCAATAATAACCATTATAAATTCACGGATTATGTACCAAACCGAAACCCGTAAGATCATTCTTTCATTAGGCTCAGTGCTAATTTTTATTTTTCGGATCTCGTTTCTTTTCAAGTCCTTCTTGATTTTCGCGTTATAACTTTATATATTAATATTATATTAACCAGATGCAGAGTTGTGTATACTCCTTTATCTTTCAAAAGACTTCAGAAAAGGAACCTGTACCACTACAACCCGTGAACGGGTCTGGGGTTCAGTAAATGGTAGAGACTGTATTGTTTCATGGACAACGGTTATGCAAGGAGGTGACTTGTCCTGGATCGGCCTCAACCGCCAGATTTCCCCCTTTTTATACCCACTCTGTAGTAACCCTGTTAAATATATTTAGTTTAAAACTAGGAGGATCTGTAGTTCCGACGGAATCCATCCATGGCACCTAAAAGTATAAATATGCCACAACCGGATTTCAACCCGGAATCTTCACCTTAGCAACACAGAACTCTACACACTAGCCCGTCCCTTTACCTCCGATATCAATGTTTCCAAAATCTCCTTCCACTATTTACTTATTCTAGCTAAATCCGTAAGATTACTCTTAAGAAATTATTTATCCGTAAGAAATTATTTATTAATAAAGAATTTAAAAAATATTTTAAATTAAGTTAAAATTATTTTTTATAAGAATTTAATAATAAAACAAAAATTTATTAATAAATCGTAGCTCAATATTTAAATTTTTTTACTATCCCCACACGGACCATTCTTCTCCAGAAGTAAATATTTACAGCCTAAACCTGAGCTGTTTAATTTTTTCTTGAATTTAGTATTTTCAAAGGACATACAAAGAAAACCACCAATCCGAAACAGTTTTTTGATAAATGGCGTGGTAAATACCAGAAAGTCGAATAATGTTAGTTAATTCAAGGAAAAAATAATCTCTGAATAGTGAAACAAAAGTTATTAAATTTGGGACTGTTCTGTTTCATGCCATTTTGTTGTAGTTTTACAGACAGGAAATCTACTGATTGTCAATTTGTTGTAATTGAAAGCTGGGAATCAACATGTAAGGAGATAAAAAAAAATTATCGACATTTTTTAGACGAAAGTAGACATCTCGACGCTTGTTTTTAGTAGCTCCTCCCATGGAATAAATTTGTAGTAATATATATATATATATATATATATATATATATATATATATATATATTTTTTTTTTTTTAATCTTTAAGTTTTTATCCACACTTATTAAGTACAAATAATTGACAGTCAACGGATTGGCCGTCAGTAAAATCATAATAAAATGACATGAGAGGGATAAAGAAGAACAGTGATCAGTGTGACTTAAATTTAATACTTAAATTATTAGAGTGTTTTCATGTCATATTCTACATTTTTGCACATTTACTTGTTATAATACGATTATAGCTGTAAATATCATTAAATTAAAAAAAAAAAAAAAATTATTAGTAGTGTTGTGTGTTTAAGGGTAAATTGTTATTGTTAGATACATGGATATACAACAAACTATTTTCAACATTACCTATTTAAATAAATTAACAAATAAAACCTGTGCCCCGGAGGTAAACGACACTACGTCAACGAAACAAGTAATATTTTAAATATTTTTATTTTGAAGAGAATAGATACACCCCCGGCCGGGATTCGAACCCGGGTCCTCTGTCTTACCAACTAAGCTACCGGAGTTGATACCAGCCGGGAACAAATCTTTTCTCTTATCTGATCCCATGCTCCCGTGTTCTCGCAAGTTTTAAGATGTACACACGAGAACGAATGCTCTTTGAACATTACTTTAATTTTAGGAACTTGTTCAAATACGTCATATTACTATTTATAATTTATTAGTTAGTTGTTTTAATTTTAAATATTTTTATTTTGAAGAGAAAGGTTGGTAGAGTCCTGTCAAGGTAAGACAGAGGACCCGGGTTCGAATCCCGGCCGGGATGTATCTTTTCTCTTCAAAATAAAAATATTTAAAATTAAAACAACTAACAAATAAATTATAAAAAGTAATATTTTAGGCAAATATGTCCTACGATCACTTTTCAAAGCCAATAACAATAAGAACAGTTTCCTTTAAGCTGTTTCTGCAAGAAACGAAGTTATGGAAAATTTAACCTGAACAATTGTAAACATAACAAAAATGTTACATGGTGCTATGCCTACGGGGTACATAAATATAACACGTCTACTTTATATATTATTATTTATAAAAAGTAAGATAAAGAAAAAAAAATTGAAAAATAAGGTTTGATTTTCAATTTCGGGTTTCCCAGTATACTGTTGTATCTACCTACTTTTTTTTTTGCTTTGCCAATTTCCTCGATGTTCTAAAAGAAAATTGTTTCTAGATAACGAAGTAATTTCGCGGGGGTAAGGTAAAATGTAGAGAGGCGCAGAAGTTGAAGAGTGCCTGGGAAGTTTTCGAGAAACATGTGCATGCATTAGCTACTCCACCCTCCGGGAATATTTTAGTCACAAGGGAGCGACACGTTTATAATATACTTCTCGTTTTTATAAACCCACTAAAAATAGGCTACGCTTGTTCTCTCCCGTAGTCCATTTAGGTAAAAATGTTCAGATTCCTAACAATTATTATTTATTAATAATACAGAATTATTTATTGTTGTGAAACTAAAAATTTACTGTATAATACATTTAATCGCCTAAAGTGCTGAGTTCCTATTACGAAGATCTCGTGTTCTAATCCGGCTGTGGCAGATAATTTATTTAATCTGTTAATAGGTTGGACGGATCTGGGATCTGGAGTTTATATATTAAGGCTCACCCAGCCTACTCGGTGTACTCATAATTGGGGGAAAACAGCTCATTGCTTTTAATCCACGAAGCGTCTTTACTCCAGTACATCATAGATAATTTACTGTTTCTAGATTTTCTCCATACTTTAATCAGGCTATGTGAGAGCTAGGATCGCACGGGGCGGAGGCATGGCTGTTAACAGATTAATAAATTATCTGTCACAACCTGATTTGAAGCCGGGTCCTGTGGCCAGATAACGTAAAATATTAGAAGGGAGTAAATCTCTGCAACAGCTGGATTCGAACCTTGGAACCTACAGCTAAGCTCTAAACACTAAGCTTCTCTGATCTCTCTTATGAATTCACAACTACTTTTGTCAAACAACCTGTTGCGTAATTGGTCTGTTTCATCCGAATTTCAGTATAATTCACTGATCAGCCGTTTTAAGATATTGCGCCGTTTCTTCCGGATTACAAAAGGTTAATAAAAAATGGAGGGAGTAAGCAATAAGACAAAATATATGGTGTTTATATATATATATATATATATATATATATATATATATATATATATATATATATATATATATATATATATATATATATATATACTAAACTACCGTTATCTCTCTTATAAATTCAAAACTACTTATGAAGTTTTGGTCCACTTCTTCCAAATTTCGGTAATAACTTACTGACCAGGCATTCTCGGATATTGCGCCGTTTCTTCCGGGCAACAAAAAGTTAACCAAGAACCGAGGGAGTAAGCAATTTCTCCCAATAAGAACAGAAAGGAGAGGGAATGGGGGAGAAAGAAAATAACAAGACTACGTGATCCAAAAGAAGACCAGGCACAATTAGCAACCGCAGTAAAGGTTACGACTCCCACCAGGTTTGTGTCCCGCCCCGGCGAAATATTCCTTCATCCCCACTCCTTAGGGAAATAGCCGGTGGTGGGGGGTATCGTAAAAATTTTTATTGTCCTTTTTAATAGCCTTTTCCTCGCTGCCGGGATATTTAAATACACTCTCCTTACAACTGCTCGGCACGATCTAGATCTTAATAAACCTGTTAAGAGTTTGAATTATTAGTTAATTAATTTTATTATCCGGATCGCCCAGAATTAATAAGCCTTTCAAGAGGCGTTGATTACTATCGGGCTTTAGTAAACATTAATTATTTCCAACTGTAAAGTCCTGTTTTATTGCATTTTTATTTTCTTATTATCAAAAGATTGTAGTAGCACAGCAAGTAGAGCGCTGAGTAGCTGAGCAGAAGGTAATGGGTTCGAATCCAGCTGAGGCAGATGAATTGTTTAATCTGACAGTAGCTAGGATTCACTTTTGTTTTTAGATCAATCATCGAAAAATATATAGTTTTAAATCCAGAAAATAACTATTTATCATAAATTAAAAAAAAAAAATACGAATCGGATACTAAAAGCTGTGTATTGACACTAAGATGGGTATTCTCCTGGGGCTCACCCCAGTCTCTGTAAATTATGTACCACTTGGGTAATACATTCAATTTAAACGAAAGTTTGGTACTATGAAAAATATCTATTTAAAGCAAACATATATATAATAATTTACAAGAACTCACCAAAGACTATCCTGTAGAAATACTTATATAAGATGCTTACCTGTAAAGAAAAAAAAATAATGTAGTAATTATATACAAAAGGACAATAAAAACATAAAGGGCATAATTCAAATATCCCATTGAATTCAAAATGCCAGAAAAAGGCTTAGAGTAAATGACATAAAATACAAAAAAAAAAATACAAGGAAAAATAAAGCTCAGAATGCTGTTATGTACATGTATATATATTATCCATGACCTTTAATTGTTACCACTTAGATCAGAGTAACGCTTCTGTTGAATCCACACTTCATTTGACACTTGTTAGGCGGGATGGTATAACTGAAGCGCCGGCCGAGTCAATAAACAATTTCACGGTAAAGGAGACTCAATCTCTCAACGATAATTTGTTAATGTGATTTTGGTTAATTTTTTTTATTAAAAGAGTTTGAGCCCACGTTTTAGTTATTGTGTGAGCCATAAGGAAAGCTAAATAAGAACTAGATTCTGTAATTAAAAAGTTTTAAACATTAGACGTAGTGAACCAGAATGCTCGATGCCGGTAGCAAAAATCGCTTTAAACTTCCATCTACGGATTACCACCCAAACCCGTAAGAAAGGTTTGGTCCAAGGTTATAGGTCTATGAAGAGGAACAATAAGAACGAAACACACAATAATAGATAATTAAAGAATGGGGATAGTAAATAAAAACGTTATAAACAATAATAATCATTATAACTTCACGGATTACCACCAAATCCAAACCGGTAAGATCATTCTTAACGCCATATTCTCACCTACCTCGGACGTATACCATTAGGTTCAGAGCCAATTTTTATTTTTCGGATTTCGTTTCTTTTCAAGTCAACACAACTTTACAAGTCCTTCTTGATCTTCGCGTTGTTATCACTTCAATTATATTAACCGGATGCAGGATTGTGTATACTCCTATATTTTTCAAAAGACTTCGGAAAAGGAACTTGTGAACGGGTCTGGGGTTTAGTTCATGGTAGAGACTGTACTGTTTCAGGGACAACGGTTCTGCAAGGAGGTGACTTGTCCTAGATCACGCTCAACCGCCAGATTCCCCCCCCCCCTTATTTTGGGTACCCCACTTTTATAACATTTTATAGAGGTTGGGTGAGCCTCAGGAGGGTCCTAGATCCCATACGATCAATCCCGCCTGCAGCGGGATTTGAACCAGGATTTCCGGCATGGCAACTCAGTGCTCTACCACTCAGCCACTCCGATCCCTCAGAAAAGGAATATTCTATGTAATATCTTAAGGTGTTGTTCATCCTTCGATGCAAGAAACCACATTTTAATTACTTTCAGATTTAAACAATTGTACCTATATTTAACGATTTTTGAAAACTTCAGTTGTTTTTCATTCCCGTAAGTTCTCGGTCGAGCTAGTCTCTCTCTAGAAGCCCCCGAGCTTCCATGCTCTCCTCCACATCCTGCAATCATTTCTTCTTGGGTCACCATCTTTTCCTCATTTCTGTTGGGCGATAGTCAAAGCTTTGTTTAGTCCATTGTTTATGTGAATTTTAGTCTCTTTCTTTCTATTGAGTAGAAGATAGTGGTTTCCTGCTCTACCAGTTACCTTATCGTACTGTTAGGGAGGAGTTGAATTCTAGAAATGGAACGACAACGTCTCAAGGACTATTTAGCAATACTTTACTTAATAGTGAAAGCAGCTTTAACAAATAGTGGCACATTGGTAGAGTGCTAAGTTGCCGAGCCGAAGCTTCTCCATGGGAGTTATTTAGTCTGTTAGCACCCGGAGATTGATCCAACGGGATATAGGACTCTTCTGGGCCTCGCCCAGCCTCTACAAAGTGGTTCATAGGAGTAAATATTTAGCAGTTGAGCGTTATCTAGAACAAATTATCTCCCTGCACTACCAAGCACTGAAACCAAAACCCTTCATGGGTCGCAGTGGTATAGATATATTTTTTAATCTTCCTAAAAAAAATAAAAATGGATTGAGTATAATAAAAGACTGAATTAATAGTAAAAAATGGAGGATATCTTTCTTAAATGATGCTACTGCTTTATTTCCATTAGTTTCCTAAGCTAAGATGTGAAAAACATTACTAATGGAGGCTAGTAAAGAGTAGTTAATTAGAAAGACAATTAGTACTAAGAGAGGAGGCTTTAGGGACGCTAATAGACTGACTGGCCCTAAGGGGGGAGATAATCTTTGCCATACACATCCTTTAATTTATACTAAAACCACTAACGGCCCTTTAAATGCTCCCTGAATTAAGGGTCTGGTCTAAACCTAGCCGCGGTCGCGTATCCGAGTGCATCTGTTACCTCTAAGAGAGCTGAGTAAGTACCCGATTACTTAAGGTCTAAAATACTTAAAACAATTACCAAAGAGGAAATCAGTCAATTCTAGAAGATAATTATACAATCTTCGATGAATCAACGATAAGGAAAGCGAAAAATTTTAGGTCCAAAAATGGTTGACGAACAGTACAGCCTCAGAAGCTAGCAAGAAATTGAACAATATTCTGATACTCACGTCGATATTAGGAAACGCAGATTAAGGTTTTATTACTTATTACATGTACCATTACAAACTATGAAGGGTTTTGGGTTCAATACCTGGTAGAGCCTGTATTGTTTCAAAGACAATGGTTGTCCTGGAGAGATGATTTGTCCTAGATCACGCTCAAACGCTAGTTCACCCCCCTTAATTTTTAGTACCCACTTTATTGAGGCTGGTGGAGGCTCAAGAGGGTAAATAGTCCCAAAGAATCTGCGAGCAGCCGGATTTGAACCAGAGACCTACCGGAACGGCAACTCAGCGATCTACCACTGAGCCACTTCGCTCCCTTCATATCTTAAATGGTCGGAAATATTTTAACTTGATTCATGTCCGACCAAATTTGGTTGCTCCTGACTCTTGCAGGGATTGAAAACATTTGTTAGCGATAAAGAGCATCACGTATATATCAGTTACGTGTCGAGAATAAAACAGCAGCCGGGAAATCCATATCAGAATATTAATCATATTTTTGTGACGGCATACGTTGCCATTTTTGAATCAGATCTATGTTTCCGTTGGTATGTGTTCACACACAAATATTAAGAATGTTCAGGTATAATAGCAATTCTTGTATTAGTGCGAGAAAATATGTTATTGCAAAGGCATGGGTTTATGTAAGTTATTGCATGTTGTCACGTTTTAGATATATTATTTTTTGCTTTCGCCACACAACAATATTTTATCTATTTCCACTACCCTTATACTGTTAATTCCATAATATAAAATTAAATTAAATTTTACTTGTAACAAATAAAATATTGAAAAGTTACTAGTTTTAAACTAAATATATTTAACAGGGTAACTGTAAAGTGGGTATAAAAAGGGGGAAATCTGGCGTTTGAGCCCGATCTAGGACAAGTCGCCTCCTTGCAGAACCGTTGTCCATGAAATAGTACATTCTCAACCATGTACTGAACCCCAGACCCGTTCACGGGTTGTAGTGGTACAGGTTCATTTTCTGAAGTCTTTAGAAAGATATAGGAGTATACACAATCCTGCATCCGGTTAATATAATCGAAGTGATAACGCGAAGATCAAGAAGGACTTGTATAGTTGTGTTGACTTGAAAAGACACGAAATCCAAAAAATAAAAATTAGCACTGAAACTCATGGTATACGTCCGAGGTAGGTGAGAATATGGCGTTAAGAATGATATTACGGGTTTCGGTTTGGTGGTGATCCGTGAATTTATAATTGTTATTATTGGTTGAGCTTGATCTAGGACAAATCATTTCCCTCCACAACCGTTGTCCAAGAAACAGAACAGTCTCTACCATTTACTTAACCCTGGACACTTCATGGTTTTTTTTTTTATAAAACAAGATGGGTTTTATGTTATAAAACCCCATTATTATGGGTAAAAATATCGTGTACGTTTAGCACAGTGTGTAGGGTGCTGGGTACCTATCCTGAAGGCTCCGGATTCAAGTCCATCAGTGGCATATAAATTATTTATCTGTCAGTAGTCATGGATGGACCCTGCGGAATATAAAGATTCCCTTGGGGCATACACAGCCTCTATAAGTTAACTTCATTGGGAGAAAAAAATCGATTGCGATCTCGGACAAATCACTTCCCCGTACGACCGTTGTCCTGGAAACAGTACAGTCGATTTTGCGTACTGAACCCTCGGCCTTTTATGGGTTTTACCATTTCTAGTTCTTGAATCGCAGATAGTAGTTGAAATAATATGATTTTTTGTAATTAGTCCTCAGGTTGTCGCATCGAGTTGAGTCACATCAAGCTCATTTTCATCTTGAAATGAACGTTCCAACAAACATATATTATCTTATACAAACATATATACTTGGAAATGTAAGTTGAAACTTTTATTTCTTGATGAAACGATAACCGAAATCTACTGATTACCCATAATGGCATTCTCTTTTCCACACTAAATCTCACGATAGCTTATATTTTTGGATAATAATAACATATCATCAACAAAGTCTACAACAACATGTAAAATATCAGAGGTAAGGAATTGGTCCGGGAAAAGTTCAACAGCTCGTCTTCATACCAAAAACCAACATAACTCTAAAAGATAAACAGCCTTCAAACTAAACTGAGGGGCGAAACACTCTCAAAACACTAATTTACAATATGCAAATAACTTTCAAACAATTAATGAGTATTATTTTAAAGTCTAAGTTTAGAGAGAGTTGATTCTCTTTCATCTTTTTCCTATCTAATTTAAAACTAACATAAGTCATTACAATAATGTATGAGAAAAATATGGGAAAAGTTCATACCTGTGGGGTCAAATATAATTTTTGTAAATATGTATGAAAGGGAATATATATGAAACCTAGAGAAATTTAGAGATTTAGGATATATGATAACAATAAAAGGTTGAAGAAAAGAAATAATGCCTCATTTAAATCATCCGTACCAAGGTTACTCCAATTGTTTTAATTTTATATTTTATTTTACTACGGGGCTCCACCAAACCATCAAATTCCTCTCGTATTCAATCCTTGCAATCCAAAATCCTTCGCAAAATCCTAAACGCTCCTTATTTTGTCAGAAATAAAACCATCCATAATGACCTTAACGTTCTATATGTTACCGATTTAGTCCATTCCAGATACATATCATTCCATAATAAACTCCAGCCCCATCTAAACCCACTAGTTTCCATCCTTGCATCCAATTCCATCCCTGACAATCCTCTTAGGCGTCTGAAGAGAAGATGGCCTCGGGACCTTATATTATAGAAATGTTATTAGAGTGCTGCCAGTGGGTAGTGCCTCTACATGTCCTTCCATGTGCCTAGTTAGTCATATAGCCCTTGTACTAGATGTATATATTACAGTTGTACAATTCAATAAAATAATTTTTTTTAAATATATATATATTTTATCATTTTTATCCTTTACAATATGTTTCTATATAGATTTAATGCATATCTTGTCTATTCCTTCTCGAAGAATACCTGGAAAGTTATTTTACAAGTCGGCTTCAAATAAATTGTTCATCTTGATTTTTTTTTCCTTGGCCTCCACCAGGAAAATTTTCTTCCTCATAATAACATAAACGATAAAGTCTCCAAAATGAGGTATTAATAATATTATATTTATCCCGAAAAAAAGAGCTCACTGGCGTATCAAGGTTGAGGAGGATGCATTCTCAATAGAATTGAAGTGACATCATAAATATGCATTTGAAATAGTAGAACTGCAGAATTAGCAGGGAATGATAAGTTATGAGAACGCTGGGAAACGTTCGAGGGCTAACAGAAACATTAGTTGGATTACTGGTTTGGATGGTGGTCGTTGATTATTGGAGGTTTCTTTACAACGAGATGTGGTATCGGCATTGGATCTCCTGTTTTCTAAGCATTTCTTATTTATAAGGCTAGTTGCATTATCATGTCTTTCGACTATCCTAAGAAGGAAACAAAATTAAGACTAAACCTTAACCTTCCGTTAGACGCGCGCACCTCACAGGTGCATCCCTCCTACACTTTCCCTCCTCTGCCATCAATGGACGTTTCCGGAGGATGAGCCTAATGTTATCTTCCTATCTTCGGGTTACTCAAAGGTCAGTGTACTTCCGACCTTCGAACATGCCGGTGGAGAGTTGCAGCAGCTCTGTTCACCCCACAGGTTCAGCGCGAAAATTGACTTAGGTATTGTGGATGTAATATTTTTATGAATTTAATATATATTATCTTATTTTGTGCATTTGCAAGAATACTTTTGTTAGATTGTAATAACAAAATCTCTTTAGTAAATGCAGGAAATACTCTAATCACCTAGTAGGTGAAACGCGACTAAATCCGTTTTCCCTCTGAATTTTATTCTAGAATGGATTCAAAAAAGAAAGCCTTTGACTTGAAGAATCCCACGGACGTGAATGAAATACATAGAATATTGTTTGATGATGATTCGACGGAGGAGGAGGATTTCGGAGATCTGTCTGATACTAATAGTGGAGATGATCTTCAATTGCGGGACCAAGATTCAGAAACAGAGCAAAGCAACGTTGATTCAGCATCTGAAGAAGAACATTCTAATGAACAAGAAAATTGTGCGAGCCATGTCAAAAAAATAAACAACGAAAAAATACAAAGTATACTTGTGCTACTTGCGGAAAATACTTATGTTTGAGTCATGTAACAACAATTTGTAAAGACATGTTGTTTATATTTCGCAAGATAAAGACTTGCGAAAATTCTTGTTCAGATCAAGATAGCTCTGCATCAGACGGCCTCTAAAATAATATTTTTATACTGATATGTGACATTGAAATAAGTTGTCCTACATATAAGGCTCTCAATGTTTTTTTACAAATTTACTTTCCATTGTTTTTCTTTATATTGTAATTGTTTTTCACAAATTTTATTATTTGTGATACTGTTTTTTAATAAATTTTACTGATTAAATAAGATGTTTAATACTTTATCTCTCTAAAGAATCTTAAATAGGTAACAATTAACTATTTAAACTAGAATAAATTTCATTTGGCTTTCATAGGTGCAACGCGACTAACCATGTCGGAAACAAGTGCGCGTCTAACGGAAGGTTAAAAGCAACGTGACGGTTAAAGCGTTTTTCCTAAATACTTAAAACATTTGGGATCTAAAGAAACGATAAAAGGTTGAAGGCTGGAAGTGCTAGTTATTTAGTCCAACGGGGTATACCCCGGATTGAATAATTATATAAATAATTGTTTAACTATTATCAAACCCATTGCAAAACGTGTCGTTCTTATTATGTAAATCCTTTAGACAACGGTCAACAACAAAAGCAAACGAAATTATTCCGAATCGAATTATCCCAGACCATTCCTCTGGTACTGTCAGGTAAGAAATTTGGCACAGTTGGCCCCCCAATCAAGGTAGTTTATACTGTATACATCTTGATTGATAAATCCTCATCAGTATACGGACCTTATCTAACTCAAGACGTAAATGTTGATATTGGCCCTTAGAAGGACAGAGTTTATTTTGTGCTTGGGGCGGGCTGAGTTAGGGCCAGTCTATTTGTCTGCCCCCGGACCCTGGGAGTTGTTTGGATAGGCTTTAACAAATCCGTTAGTGAACAGTCTTAGTGTGTTTGAACAAGGCGAGGTGCAAAGCAGGCTGATCCCGAGGATTTTTCTGGGCATCGGCTCCTCATATAAAATATTATTTATATGTCTTACTTAAATAATAAATAGTAATTATATAATTACAACTGTATCACCAATTCAGCAACGAAAACATACTACTAACGAATACAGAAGACAACATATAGGACAGCATCAAAATATATAAATAAGCATACTTTGGTCATGAGAAGCGAAATGGTAACTACCACCTCCTGCATTTACTCATATAGGGTATGATTGAAGGAAATCTCTCAAGAGATCTCAGGGTTCACTCCTGGTTGAAGAACCTCAATGGACAGGATCAACATCGATAAACTTATCCGTGCAGTGGTTAGTTAAATAAGATGGACCGTTACAATCATCAACATCCAAATAGAATAGGACATTTAGGAGAATAATAATAATGATGAAAAAGAAGTTCTAGCAGATGATGATCTAGTCAAGGTGGTCGCAGAAAAAACCCCATAAACTTGAGGAGGTTTGAAGCGAAGGTTTTTCGGTTAGCAATCTTGACAGATAACTTGATCCCGGAGATGACGTTGAACACTGTACACGAATTATACATATCTTTTTATATTCCCTGGAACTCATTTCTTTCCACATAACTACCAGTACCACAATTCACGAAGGGTGTTTGGGGGTAGAGACTACACCGTTTCTAGGCCAAAGGTTGTGCAAGGTTATTGGTCGTTACACTCAACCGCCATGTTTTCTCCCAGTTAAGAGTATCCACTTTATAGATGATGCCCAAGAAGAGTCACTAGTTTTAGGTTCCAGCCGTGGCTGATAATAGATATAACAGGTTAGATAATTTGTCTGTAACAAATAGATACGAACCCGGCCTCTTCATTAAAGTACCTCTACACTAGCTAATATAAATAAATAAATTCATCGTGTCCGATCCAATCTACGAAGAAATTAGTAGGAACAAATTAGTAGGAAAAAAGTGATAAATTACTTGTAAAAAAGTAAGCAGTAGGTAGATAAGAAAAAAAAATTAACGGCACTAGAAGGAAATGAGAGTGAGAGACAGACGGAGTTATAAACTGCTAGGAGGAGATAAACGAGCTAAAGTTGGAGTCATATATAAGCTGCATGTGTTTCAACTTGTCGGATAATTAGTCCTGACAGTGATCTCCTCGTGCCAACTCAAACAGAGAACACATCCTCTCTACATATCCGCGCTAACCACTCTCTCCGGGAGCCTAGGGCGATGGCAGAGTACGCGGGGCAAACAGTTCTCGGCTCAGTCGATCTTCTGGAAGCTGCTCATGCGTCGCAGTTGGCCTGTCTTTGTTGTCTATTCATTTAACGTCACATTATGGAGCTATGGTCAATCGGGCGATACTACAATAGGATTCATTACTTTTTCCTATCCAGACATAGTTAGATAGCCTCGGGAAACTAGTTTTACGTGACTACCGAAGGACGACATGATTAAGGTATTTTTTACTCCCATCGAATAATCCAAGGGCCACCTACGCTACTGTAGGTTGTTGTGCTAACCACAAGACCACATGTGACCCATGTTAGAGCTGTCATTAAAACGGTTCATTAGGCATGTGTAGCTCATAGAGATGATTTTTTTTTAAATTTCTTCCCATAAAAAAAATCACGTGACACAGTAGAGTTAATCATTGATCCATTGTCAACTTTTCAGAATCTATGCTTATGTTCTTGTCCTGACATTGGCCAATTTAAAAGCATTTAAATGGTAATATAATTTTATTTATATTTGTTAAAATAAAAATAAAATAACTATAATCGTTTAATAATGATAAATCGAATTAATTAATGATGAGAAATATTTCAATAGATTAAGAGCAAACTTATCACACTTTAGCTGGCGTCACGGGTGGCGGAATAGATAAGGCTACGTCTGATATCTAGAATGCTTTGATCCGGGCATAGCCGATAATTTATTTTCCGCTATGTCAAGCGGGGATTAACTCTGGGATCAAGAGATCTTCCAAACCTACCCTACATAAAGTGAGTACCTGAACCTTCATTGAATAGATAAATTATTTTCAAACTGAATACCAAAGCCCGAATTATAAAACATTAGCTTAATTAAAAAGAATTATTTTAAAAAAATGGTACATATTCACAATATCTTATCAATTCTCTGCACTGCACTATTTTGTACTATCTAGCGGAATTAATGATAAAAAATAACAACAAAAACGTGCTTCATACTAAATATTATAACATAATAAAAATTTATTTTAAAAAATTATGAAATTTCTTCTTACCCCTAAATATTTCCTCTTTGAATAGTTTGGGAAAACTTTATTGATAATTTCCTCAGGCAATTACACTAAAATCGAAATACAGAGCGATTTTCTTATGAGAAACCACCTTCGGCATTTGAAACGTGAAGAAGAAATACCTGACATACCCTATAAGCTTAGTCACACAGATGACCTCAACAGTAGAAAGGAATTCCAAACTTATTACAAGAATACTAAGTTACTTCTAATTTAGGCATTTAATATTTGTTTCATTATGACAACTGGAAATTAAAAAATCATGGAATTTATGAATATTAAAATGCTAAAAAATTACTAAAGCTGGCGTTTATATTTACTTTAAATGCCATATGCAGTCGATCTTAATTATGTTACCTTGATCTAAAATGGCCATAGAAAATATATAATAATAAAAATATTAAATTATCCAAATTAATCCTTATTAAAAAAAACCTGTACCACTACAATCCATGAAGAATAATGGGTTCAGCATATATTAGAGGCAATACTATTTCTAGAACAAAACTTGGGCAGGGAGGTGATTTGTCCCAGAACACGTTCAATAGTTTCCCCCAATTAAGGTGAAAAATGCTAAGTGAGCCCCAGTAGGGTTTGCATATAACACAGTGTCCATTCGCGACTGTTAACAGATTAAATAACTATAACAGTCGAATTTGAACCCGGAACCTTCAGCATAGCAACTCAGATAGAACTATTAATAGAATCATGTCGATTAAAATGGTAAAAATGGAGAAGAATCTCTTATTCTACGAATTTTGAAGAAGTTTTAAACATATTTCAGAATCTAGGATGTAAATAGTTGGGGGTGCAGTCAAAAATTTACACAATAAATAAGTAGAAACTTATTATATTTTATGTGTGCCGACGTTTCGACCTACTTTGTAGGTCATCTTCAGGGCTATGAGAACAAACAGACAAAAACCAAAATGACTATAAAAATACATATCAGTACTAAGAATATAATATAATAAAATAAAATTATAATAATAATATAGAGATATAGAAAAATTGAGCGAAAAAAGAAAAAAAAAATTAGAATCATTAAAGGTAAAAAACGGTTGAGACGTGATCCATGTGAAGGGTTAGGAAAATCCTCAAAGGAAATTTTAATACACGTCAGTTCAATTTTAAAAGACTTCTCGATAAAGGAGCAATGAAGCGATTAATAAGAATTTCTTATACAAATAAGGAAGTTGATGTAAAGGAAATGAATTCCAAAATTATCTTAATATTATATTTAATATATTAAATAATATTAAACACAAAATTGAGGTAAATTTTCCATGCTCCAGATATATTTAGAAACAATTTTAAAAACTGAATTAATTTCTTAATCGTAATTTAGGATACTACGGTCATTAGGCAAAATGTGTAATGTGTATTGTCTAATACGAGAAATATAGCAACCATCGAAGAATTGTCTTACAATTCAAAAATTAAATTTTGAGTCAGCAACTTCAATCAATTGACGTAGTGGTGTATTGGTTAGCAGTACACCCAATATCTCATGTCCCAAAATCCTTAGTTATGTCGTACTTCGGAGAGTACGTAACTTAGTGGACCACAGTCTGTCCTTTTCAGGTATTCGTTAAAGACAGTTATTTATTCCGCATAATTTATTCATTTATTAATTTATTCCGATTATAGTTTTTTTGTAGTAAAAAAGTCGCATAGTTCTAATCACAATAAAATTAAAAATTTAAAAATATCCAAATAGAAGAGGAGGAAAAAATTTAAACTTCAGGTGATTTAAACTCAAGAATACTCTTTAATGATACCAAATGTACTATTAAGTACGAACTGTTCGAATACATTTCGTGGTTCGAAATGTTGAAACTAACATCGTTTTCTGATGACGTTTTTATCGGCCCATTGTAATAATATCATTATTTCAAATAGTAATAGTACATTTAACATTCGAAGAGCGTTGAATAAGCCATAATTTACTACTACTGGCCGATTCCAATCAACATTTATTCGTTTTAAAGGTGATAAAATACGTAATAATTCCTAACTCAATTTGGAGAAGGGAGTCCTGTCCTAGGAGTGCGAAGGACCTTAAGGAAAACTTAAAAAAAAACTGAGAGGGCAGGAAGGAAAAAAAGTTTAGGCTCCAAAGAGCACTTTCCTGACACCAACACAATTTACATACTAAATTTCAACCCCTAACTTAATTTTGAGCGGGGGGGAGGGGTTATAAAAGTGAGAAAAACATTAAAAGTAGTAAAATTTCAAACCCACCGAAACATCAGCTTAAATTTTGATTTAAAATTTCATATTGTCCACCTGAGGCAGCGAATATTGGTGTAGTGCCCACATGTATATTGCCATTTGCGATACTGGTGCGCGCTTCAAGTGAACAAAGAGACCTGTAGACAAGTGAATATATTTAAATTAAATAACTGTGTTATTATTTGGATTGACCGTCAGAAGTATAGTGGAGCAACCTCGCAAGGATATCAGAATGTTACATCGAGTCTATAGTAATACGGAGGATTTAAACGAGAACAAACGCCGAATTTTCACAGACATAGTGGAGCATATCCTGACAGAAACGTGGACAATGTACCCTCGGCCCAAAGCAGGTGGACGGTGAGAGTACAGGAGGAAAACTGGCCAAGGTCTGCAAGAAGAGGATTGGTTGGATTGTGAAGCTTGGAGATCTGTGCTAATTGAGGCAACCCTTGTTGGAATGTCGTTAGATATAAATGTAATACATATATAGATATAAATATATATGTACATAATATACGTATACTAGAAACTTGAACTGGCCTTCCAAATAATAAAAGATACATACAACAAAAAATCTCATTCCTGGGGATCCAAAATTACACACTACAAGACAGTGATTAAGCCAGAAGCACTATATGCAGCGGAAACACTAAACATGAACTTCAAAGGTCAAATGGAGAAACTTGAGCTAAAGGAAAGGAAAATTTTAAGAAAAATCGTATGACCAAAATTTCAAGATAATAAGATAGTATACATCAAGAATGAAACTTTCTACAAGAAAATTGAAAAAATATCAAATACCATGCGAAAAAGGAGAATAAATTTGTATGGTCATCTTCTCAGAACGAACCTTAACAGATTAACCAAACAAATCTTTGACTCTTTCCGTAACCGCAAAACAAAACCCAACTGGTTTAAAGAAATTGAGAAATACCTAGCAGAAAATTCACTAATTAATCGAACAGCTAAATTAATTACTAAAGATAAAACATAAGGTTCCAAGACAAATCTATACAAAAATCCAAACCCACCATTTCGGACGAAGAGAGGAAAAGAAGATCAGAAAGAATGAAGAAATACTGGGTACTAAGAAAAGAAAAACACACAAAGAAATTATTGATCCAACGTACCCCAAAGGGGGTGAAACCAAAAAAAAAAAAAAAAAAAAAAACGTATACTAGGAAGGGTACCCTATTTGCGCTTAACGGCGACCCCAACCTCATGTAACCCATCTACATCGTTGATCATTGATGTGAATTTTGTTTTCTTCCTAGTATACGTTCCTTACTAAGCTTGAATTGGGGGCGACCTGCGGTGTCGTGGTTAGCTTAACATCCTACAGTGCCCAAGATCGCGGGTTCGTAGTCCGACAGATGGCCCTAGATTTTTTTAAAGGGAAAAAAAGACTTCAGAAGATATGTAAAACGGGGTTCCCGAGCCTGTACGATGTTATGTACTCGTTAAAAATCCCTATCCTAATTAAACCTGGATAGGCAAAATTTAGAATTTAACAAACTTTTTGCCAAATTGATTGGAAACATAATGGAATTATCGTACAGGGTTTTAGACAGCTAATATTTTCTGAACCGAAATTATTCGTTTCAAAATTGGAATATACCGCCACAAAGCAGTAGAGAAACTTATACAGTATTCAATCTAGGGACAACAATGGTAAATGGACATAATTTAAACCGGAGAAATAGGATAACTTCTTGGTCCTAGATTCCACCTCGTTAATGCAATATGGACGGACAAGCCTAGAGGCTGAGGTAATTCAAGAATAATTAATCAACCCTGTCCTCCTAGGATAGTGGAATAGTTTATGGCGCTCCCAATTAATTAATTCATCAATAGTTAATGAGTAGAAGTCTAGGTAGCAAGCCTCCTCGCCGCACCTCGCCAATAAAAAGAAAATAACAATGCAAGGTTACAGAGTATTGTTCTATATCATAAAAAAGTAGAAAAATAAATTAAAACTTAATTTTTTTTCTTTTAAAATCATTCATTATCTATATGGAAAATTAACAAGATAGTCCAGGATCCATGGTCCATTTTTTCACTTGATTAGTATTAAGCTGAATCTTCATAACTAGCTTCGTTTCGATGAGACGCTCAACAATTTCCTGTGCGAAAATTCTCGATTGTGGTAGCTAAAAGAGGTAGCAAGGATAAAATATGTCGATTTAAAGATTCTCAAAAATTTATTACTAACTGGGTTTTTTTTTTTTTGTTTAATCTCAAGATAATTATCTAAATTATTTGAAAAAAGTTCGCTCCTTCCAATATGTATCGATAACGAAGTAAAAAAAAAACAGCTGGTTAATAATCATTTTTGATGGCCTCGTTATCGATACACGTTGGAAGGAGGGGACTCTTTGATCAAACCATACATTTTGTAGGACAAATATTTTTTCAAATAATTTAGATAATTATCTTCAGATTTAACAAAAAAAAACACAATTAGTAATAATTTTTTGAGAATCATCAAACCGACATATTTTATCCTTGCTACCTCTCTTAGGTACCACCATCGAGAATTTTTGCACAGGAAATTGTTGGGCGTCTCATCGAAACGAAGCTATTCACGAAGATTCAGCTTGATACTAACCAAGTGCAAAAATGGACCATGGGTCCTGGACTAAGAGTACAAAAAAAAACAGTACCTCCACAACTAATGAAGTCTTGGGATTAGTACGTGGTAGAGACTGTACTGTTTCTACGACAACCATTATGCAGGGAGGAGATTTGTATTGGTCCTAGATCAGGCTCAATCGCCAGATTTCCCTCGATTATGGATACCCACTGTTAGGGGGTGGGCGAGCGAATGTACGTAGAACATACAAAGGATTAAAAACAAATTTTTAAATTGTCCATGGTTCTCTGTTTTTGCCATTCTGTTTACAAACAGTGATACCTAATACTACAAGGTCCTCTTCAACATCTTGTATCCACCGCCTGCGTGGCCGGCAAACTCTTATTTTGCAATTATGGAACCCTACAGAAGCTTGCTAGGCACTCTTCTATCAGGCATTCTAACAATATGCCCTAACCATTATATACTGCGTACCTTGATGAATTAGACCATATGGACATGATTATACAAGTAATACACTTCGGTGTGTCTGAATTCTCTATTCATTATCATAAACCAGACCCTAAATTTCCCTTAGTCATTCGCTCGGAAATCCTGAGATGGTTTTTCATTTCGATAGCAAGAGTCCATGTTTCTGCACGTAGGAATTGGTCTAGTTAATTCTTTAAACCCTAGCCTTGTGCATCTATTTAATTTAATATTTACCTCCCCTTTTTTTGCTGCAAAAAATGAATTTGTATTAGAAATTGTATTAATTACTAAGTCTAACATGCGTTTAAATTAGTAATAATAACATAATGTACATAATCAGCAGTTAGGTGATGTACAATACTTTCCTCTCAATATCAAGTAGAGGAATGTTCAATCGGTAATAGCAGATTGAAGATTCCTTTCGACATGCGGTAAACGATTATCTGGATTCAATTGCTCCAATGATTGGTTGAATCGATACACTGTATGCATTTTTCTAGAAGCATATTAACTGGAATTTTGTAATAAGGTAGTTAAATGGGAACTAAGATTTTCTAAGAGAATCTAATGTATTTTACTATGTAGAGATTATAAACATAAAAACAAAACAAAATATTTCTTTATATACAAATTGATTTTCTTGCGCGTTAAGTTTTTGCGATAACCCATAAGATACTCATTTAAATTATATGGTATAAAATATTCTAATAATGCGCATGAAATGCTCAAGGTAACTAAAGTATATAAGTTGATAAGGATTAATATCGCATTGTACGTGATCAATTTTTTTAGAAGATAAAATGGGTATAGTAAGCTTTCCTTAAAATATAGATATATGCTATCACTGACTTTTTTGTAGATCAATAGAAGAGGAATATTCCACCATGCATTGTTTCGGTATATGACAAAGGCAATAGGCAGCACTTTCGATGAAACCTCCCAGGAGGCTATACTTTTTCCAACATTTTCGACTATCATATATTCCAACCCGTTTACACAAAACTTCGACAAATTACATACCTAAACCTTCCTGGTGAATCAATCTGTCTATTGGTGAAAACCGCATGAAAATCTGTGCAGTAGTTGCGTTTACCGCGAACAAACGCGGCCGAGGACTTTGTTTTATAATCTGTATAGATAATAAAATATGTTTTATTATATTCTAGATTCCTTTCCATCGTTATTTCTTATCAATTATTTCATGTTTTCTTGTCATTCCTATCATTTCTGTTTATGTTAACTGTTATATCTTGGTTTATATATACTTTTTCTATTTTATTTTACACTCAGCCCTGATGATGACCTTAAACTTAAGGCGAAACGTTGGAGCAAATAAAATAAGTGAATATTTATTGACTCCACCCTCCGATCAATTTACACGCATCTGGCCAACAATTTCCATATCAATATTTATTTATTATTCTGGCCTTATCATTTTTTAGAATGGGGTAAACAGAATTCTTGATAGTGTCGTCCTTTCGAGGGGACTTAAACTGGTGGTTCTGAGCATCAGGTCCTCGTTTAATACCCCTATCTTACTTATAACTCGATAGACAAAATTTAGAACACCCAATATCGTCCGATTAGCAGCGTCATGTAATGTTAAATAAATAGTTTATTATTAATAATCACTAATTAAATTCCAACAACAACTCCTTCACGCTTCGACGATCGGAAATCCTTTCCCTCATGTGGGCTGTCAATCCGTTAGAGTAACAGAATTAAATTAGGAAATTTCGAAGGGAAAGTCTATAGGGGTGAGATGCTGTCAGAAATAACTTGGTAATTATTGGCATGTCAGTCTAAATATTATAGGAGTTGTCGATATCAATTAGGATACCAATAAATATATAAACAAATAAAGTTCAAATACAAAGGACCAAGAAATACTTCTTAGGAAAAGTAGTTCCAATAAAATATTCCGAACGCCACGAGCTATTTTCTGAAATTGAGGATAGAAAATATCATAAAATATATATTATATGATTTACATGATTATGTACTTTAGTATGAATAAATCTGCAATGGAAGATTAACTGGAACTTTGTCCAGAATGAGTTCATTGTATTGAGGAAAGTGGAATAATGTAATTTTTGGGCTGGAAATGTAGTCATAACACTCATATAAGCAGTAACTCTATTTCAAGCCAATGCCTGACTTAGCCCCTTATTCACCACAAGAAGAATCCGATACTTATCTACAAGAAACTAATTTTGTAGAAAATTCGACTTAACCATTAATTCACTATGGTTGCGGAGATATACAATAAGAATTACTATGGGTTAAGCAAATTGGCATTAAAATGTTCCATTAAGTTTTTTTTTTTTTTTTTTTTTCCTTTTCCCCAATAGGGGTGGCATTGGTATATTCCATACAGCCACATCCGAATTATATGAAAGTTATATTCCCAGTAAGCCCAATTACTTTATTGGTAGTGCTTTAACTTATTATTTTTAGTGTATTTGTTATTATATAAATTTTTTCACCACACATATGCATATTACATACACACACATTCACATACATAATACAAAAACTCACAAATGTACAAAAAAATAAAAATAAATGTATTATATATTTTCCTTTAAGTTAAATATTGTTTAAACAATTTTCCACATCCTATTTCTATAGCAATGTATCATTTTAAATAAGTTTCTTTGTTGTTTGTTCATTTAACGTCACGTTATGCTGCTGTGGCTAATCGGACGATGCTACATTGAGAGCTCTAAATTCTGCCAATTCAGAAGGACCCCGGTTCGAATCCAGCTCTGGAAGATAAATTATTTAATCTGCTAACAGCCGGGGATGGATCTGTGACCCTCCTGGGACTCACAAAATCTCTATAAAGTAAGTATCCGTAGTAAGGAGAAGAAAGAGTACAGTCTCTGCCACGTACTGAACCCACAACCCATCTTGGGTTGCAATGGTACAGGAAGAAAAAAACAACAACAAAGTGTGTTTCAGCTCCGACACGCGACTGGAGTTTACCCCTTTCCGTTTCTAATGAAATTTAAATGTGTTCTTACCAATTAATCGATCTCTACTGATGCTTATCATCGCGTATTCTTTTTTTATTTTTTTTTGTAAATTATAAATACATATATTTTTTATTAATCGTGCCAACGTTTCGGCTTACGTTGTAGATCACCTTCAGGGCAAATAGTAGGTGCGGTGACTTTTTACAACACTAAAACTGTCAACTGAACTCATATAGATGTTGTATATTCACGGTTGTGAAATGCATCCCGAGAAAGGATATCCTAACGCTCCAGTGCTATAAATGTTAGCAATTTTACTCCTCATAAAATTTTCATACCGCGGGCTAAATATGAAAATCGTTTCTTAAAATGGATAATTCTGTATATCGCACTTTGCTATAATAAGTTATATTATTTAAGAAGGAAAGCAATTTCATTACTGAAAATATTTCCCTTCCTACAAGGAAAATACTTTACTATGGTTTATTTCCATGTAGGGAGGGCGGGGTTGCTCAGAGTGAAGATTGCTAGGTTACTGACCTATATGCCCCGGTTGTGGCAGACAAATTATCTGATCTGTTAACAGACATAGATGGACCCTAGAGACCTTCGGCGCTCGCACCAGGTACATGTACCCCACTGAAGCGAGTATTGGTGGGATCTAGGGACCCTCCTAAATGACTTCTGTGCCCTACCGTTAGCCTAGAAACAGTACAGCCCTACAATACGCCGAATCCAAGGATCTTCATTATACTTTTTTCACAGTTTTGTTTATCCTGTGGTCCAACCTGCACCACTAAAACTTATGAAGGGTCTTGGCTTCAGTACAAGGTACAGACTATACTGTTTCTAAGGTAAGGTTGTGCAGGGAGGTGAGTTGACCGAGACCCCGCTAAACAGCCAAGTTATTTCCTCGGTTGAGGGTAGCCACTTTATAGAGTCTGTATGATCCTCAGGAGGATCTGCTGGACGCATAAAGACTGTTAACCCTCAGGACGCATATATGCGTTTGGCGAAAGTCATCCGTGTGGCCTACGGCCGAATCTATGTGTTTTCTCTAAGTCATCGGTCTGGACTAAGGGATCATATATTCGTTTGCCGGTTTTATCAATAAATATGCAGTCATTTTTGTGTAAAGTTAATACAAAGGCATTCGTTAGTAATTTGCCTTCCTCAGGTAGCGGCCGGTCTGTGTTAGGGTCATAAAAATCTCCGGGAATTTCCGAAATGGAAATCCCATTTTACGTTCCACTCTTTAACCAATTAGATTTTACTGTATTTCCTTTTACTGTGTTTTCGCGACTCAAAGCATTCAAAATGACTCAGTCAGCAGTATCGTCTTGCTTGCGTAACAACCTCACGGTCTCGCCCGCGTCAACAACGATAGTGCCGCATATAACTTGTTTGACACCCTACAAATCTTGAAGAATATTTCACAAGGGACGACAGTGAAATAGAATGTAGTGAATCACTATCATTAGACATTGAATCAGAAGAATCAATTGGTGGAAGAAGAACACATAGAAAACGGCCCAGGAAATTATGCACATCATCGGAAGAGGAAAATTCAGAAGGGGGCGAAAATATCGAGACTTCAATGGACCAAGATGGAATATTATTCTGGTCAAAAAGGAACATAACTCCTGTAATACATATTTTTGAGGACCAAAATTCCGGAGTAAAGGGAAATATAAATCCAAGATCAACACCCTTAGACGCCTTTACGATGATGTTCCCGGAAGAATTAGTGTGTGAAATCACCGAACAAACAAATGATTATTTCAAATCCGTACAGTAGTGTACGGTCTATAACAAGAGTTCCCGTTTGAAGAATTGGAAGGGTACTTCGGTCTCCGAAATGTACTGATTATTATGCATTTCGATGCTAATGCCGCGTTCGAAGAAACTTTCGTTGAAGCAGTATTGGTCGACAGACGAACTGCTGAAAAGCGGTATTTTCCGCAAAATTATGTCACGGGATCGGTACATGATGTTGCACTTTAACGACAGTACGTAGTACAACCACGGACGATCCGTTAGTAAAAATACGGCCAGTTATCAATAAGATAAAAACTCACCTTCTGCAAAAGAATTACTATAGTTTATTACTATTTGCAACTTGAATAGTCACTTCAGTGTGGCGAATAAGTATTCCGGCCCCAGCGATGGTCAGCGCTAGCCCAGCTCCGTCCCTACGGCCAGTTTCGGCCAGGAGTATTTAGAGCTCTAAGGGTTAATAGACTATAAGTTGGGGAAAAAACTTGTGATTGATTATAATCTCCCTTCACAACCATTAACTAGGAAACAATAGTCTCTACCATGTACTGAACGCAATAACGTTCCCAGATTGTTGTGTTACAAATTCATATACATACTTATATGTTTCTATAAAAATGACCACAATACATCGACGGGTGTAGCAGATGAGTTAAAAGGTAGCTACGAATTATTTTTCTATTTATGCTATTTCTATATAATAGAAAAATCTGTCAAAAAGGAGGGGACACAATGTAATCTCGATTTAGGAAGGGCCAAAGAAAATCGATGGACCATTAGCTCAGCCTTCAGTCGTCCCTAGTCTACTCCAATTCCTCTTTTATTTGCTGCAATAGTGAATAAATAAAGTTTTATTTATATTTATAGATTTTTTAATATTGGATATTATTATATTATTATTCTAAAAAATAGATTTTTAAAAACCTGGCTTTGCCAAATTAATTTAATCTATTAGCAGACACGGTTGGTAGAAGATCCTCCTGGGGCTCACCCAGATATCAGTCGAAGAAATGTGTAATTATGAACATTCACGGTTTCCAATTATTGAATGATATGATTTAACAAACAACATACTGACTTGCGAGTGTTACATTTATTGTGAAATGGAACGATATAACATAGATATACAAAGAAACTTCCTGATATGAACTAAATAGATTGACTGTTAACTATGCACTGACTAGTAAAAAATAGTAATAACAACCCAGCATGGAAACCCATTTTCAAACCGAATAATAGACGATTTCAAGAAAACCGTAGACTACCTGCTCCATTAGGTATTAGGGCTGGTAAATATATAGAAAAAATCAGCTGCTTGGAACCAACAACTAATGAACTTAATTACCCACCTTGGACTACAAAACTACCTGCAATAGATTTAACGCTTAAAAAATTCACTAAAAATACCACTACAGGACACATGTATTTAGCAGAATATAAAAAAATTAAGGGAAAATATAGTAATAGAAAACAATTTTATACAGATGGTTCTAAATTAAATAATAATGTTGGTTGTTCATTTGTATCAGACTCCAGGATCGGCAAGTATAAACTTCCCTCCCTGGCCAGCAACTTCACTGCCGAAAGTTATGCGATTTGCGCGGCACTCTATTATATTATGCAATGCGAAGAAGAAAACTTCGTAATATACACGGACTCCCTATCTGCTCTTATGGCACTTAAAAACATTTATAGTAAAGACCATCTTATAAGGAAAGCACAAGTTTATGCATCAATGTTAAAAGATATGAATAAGAACATATCTTTGGTTTGGATTCCATCACACGTGGGGATTGATGGTAACGAAGCAGCAGACCGGGCTGCCAAGGAAGCAGCATTGTCATCGATTGATATTACAAGTATCTACACCTCATCAGATATATGCCACTTTTTAAAATATGGAGTAAAACAAGATTGGATTCAGCTTTGGGAAAACACCGAGGAACGAAATAAGCTTAAAGCTGTAAAAAATGAATTAAAAATATGGAAAAGTTCCAACCGCAGTAACAGAAGGGAAGAGGTCGTTGTAACAAGACTTAGAATAGGCCACACCCGACTTACCCATGGTTACCTTATAACAAAGGACAGTCCACCGAAGTGCACAACATGTAATAACGTACAACTAACAATTAGACACATACTGGAGGACTGCCCCCTCTGGGATAGTTATTTTCAGGAAGCTCAATTACAAAGATTCCTCCCAACTATACTAGGCGATAATAATAAAAATATAGACACAGTCATCAAGTTTCTAAAAAAATATAACCTTTTTGACAAAATTTAAAAAATGACAAAGAAATTTAAAAAATGACAAAGGACAAAGGAAAAAAAAAAAAAAAAAAAAAAAAAAAAAAAAAAAAAAAAATATATATATATATCTGTACCTCGGAGGGATACAACACTATGTCCATTTTTTTCCATATTGACTTTATTACAGAGTTAAAATCAGCTAAAATATTTTATAACAACTGCATGATGTAAATAACAATAAATAGAATGTTCTGGTAAAATATTGTTTCAACATCTCAATAAATAGCTGTGCCAATAACACTTTTTGTTGAAAAAAAGTTTAAAACTCCTCTGCTGTAAAGTTATGAAAATGGACATAGTGTTGTATCCCTCCGAGGTACAGATATATATATATAAAAAAAAAAAAAAAAAAAAAAAAAAAAAAAATAAAAAAAAAAAAATAAATATAAAAAAAAAAAAATAAATAAATAAAAAAAAAAAAAAAAAATAAAAAAAAATATATATATATATATAGATTGAACGACGGACACTGAAGACCCTTGATGTTGAGTGTCCATAAGCAGTTCTACCTACCTACTATGCACTGACATTATAACTTATCAACTACTCTCTCTATCTATCGCTATTTAGAGCATATAAAAATACATACGTAAAAGAGTAGGGGAGTTAAATTAAGTTAAAATCACCGACAATAAGAAAGCAGCCTCTTAAATTCCTGGGTTAAAAATCCATATCAAAAGGAAATTATTAATACATTAGTTGAAAAATTCGAACTAAAAACCTTAATTCTCTAAACTAAAACAGGAAATTGAAAATACCTGTCCAATATTTCACCTATTCAGGCATCCTCAGGGCAGAAAGAGAATAACAGTAAAGCAAAAACGTGAATAATGCCCCAAAAACACACATCCCACTACCTCCAAGGCTCAAATGCAACTACTGAATCATAGGGAAGGTTACTAGATTCCCAGCTGGCTAAGGTTAGATAAAAACAGCTGTTAAATACTTCAGAATTTGAAACATCAATATGCACTCACCAAACCCCAAAAAACACAACAGGAAAACAAAATAAAATAAATAATAGTAACAAACAACACAAGGACAGGAGACAAAAAACCATATGAAAAAATAAAAGTTTTCCACTAATGTATTAACATTTATTTAATGTCTCTGCCGACCTTTCCCTTTTTCGGAATAACCATACGTCCACTGGTTTTTTGATAATTTTCTCTTTTTTTCTTTCACTTTTACTTTCATTTTTTCATATGGTTTTATGTCTTCTGTTCTTATGTTGTTTGTTACTATTATTTATTTTATTTTGTTTTCCTGTTGTGTTTTTTGGGGTTTGGTGAGTGCATATTGATGTTTCAAATTTTGAAGTATTTAACAGCTGTTTTTATCTAACCTTAACCAGCTGGGAATCTAGTAACCTTCCCTATGATTCAGTAGTTGCATTTGAGCCTTGGAGGTGGTGGGATGTGTGTTTTTTGGGTGCATTATTCATCTTTTGGTTTGCTATTATTCTCTTTCTGCCCTGAGGATGCCTGGATAGGCGAAATATTGGACAGGTATTTTCAATTTCCTGTTTTAGTTTAGAGACTTAAGGTTTTTAGTTGGAAGGTTTCCACTAATGTATTAACATTTATTTAATGTCTCTGTCGACCTTTCCCTTTTTCAATACTGAAATTATGTCAGGTCATCGAACTTTTCGGTAACTCTTCGAAGAAAAGTCTAGTACCATCAAATTACATTTATTGTGAAACGGAACGATATAGCCAGATTGGTTATTAATTAAAGACTTACATTAAATCATAACAACTTGACATAATAATAACAACTAAACTACTTTCGAGATACTCTCTAATACCATCTCCTCTCAGCACTTCTATTCTCTTACAATATTTTAGAGATAGTATATTCGATAACTCTTCGAATAAAATAAAGTATCACACCATCACATCCTTCCGATTTCAAACTATGATCCGATCACGCGAAAAATTCCCTTGACTGAAATATGTTCCAATGCTCGGACGATATATAAAACGCCGAAGAGTATGATGGATGCCGCGGGTGACTTCTCCAAGAATGTATCGACCGCGAGGAATGTATTCAGTAAGGAAATCCATTATCTTCGGGGTGAAGGCTATTTACTCGCGGCTCATCCCTCAATCTTTTTAATGCCCCTCCGACGAAAACCACCCCCCACCCCGCCCTTGTATAAATTTTGAATGTATAAGAAAGAGCGAGGTGGAAGCGAGATTCTATCAGGCTAAGCTGATACAATATTTATAGAATAATTTACTCCACCCGCAGGGTCTCCCTATCTATCTTTTCTCTTTTCTTTTTTATATGTATAAATATAACTTATATAAATTAAATTTGGAAAATAACACAGGGCTTTATCTCCGCGGGGAAATCAGTTGAGGGTAATCCTATCCCGTGGTATTATCGAATTAAAGAATTATTCATCATGGTTTAATAGAAATATACGGAGCCACTCCTGGAATGGGAACTTACCTTTAAATTCTACAGCTTTGATCGAGCCGTCCAAATCCCAAAAAAAAATTTTTTAAAGATGGAAATAGTCATCCCCGGAGAAATAAATATATTTATAATTTTAGTGATCTATTTGAATTTGATATTTTATATGTATATGCACAATTAATAATCAGTGGCGCAACAACCCATTGAGTCACCCTCTTACAGCAGCTTTCACTATCTCTCTCTATTTGGAGCATCCACGACCCAATTCCGAACGCCAAGGGGATTACCAGAACCTTTCGCGACTCCGTCTCTCCATCGCAGTTTCGGTATCTCGATGCTTCTCCATCAATAAAATTGATCCGTCATCATCTTTTTTGGAACGCTTCCATCGTTTTCATCCTGACCAAATGTCCAGTCCATCTATGGCTCTATGCGGATAACTCTTATTATATCCGATTCTCTTGTGAGTGTGTAGGGCTCCAAGTTACTCCTAGGTTCCCGAATTTGGGCCATGAATTGGGCGTAGATTTTCCTCCCAAACACAAGGAGTCTTTGCTCATCCAACTTGGAGTCTCCGATCCACACAAGACAGGGCGGATCTTATACATTCTCAAATTAGTACTCCACGTGACATGATGTCTTCTGAAGAGAAATCTTAACTCGAAATTGATGAAAAAGAACCAAAAAAACAACAAACTGTAAGACTACAACCCATAAAGGTTCTTGGGTTTAAAATTTTTTTTATTGAACCTAAGGAAATTTCCACTAAAATTTGTTTGTCAACATGAGATGAACGCTCTCTCTTATGTAGTCATATAATTAGTTGAAAAAAAATCTAAATAGGTTTAAACTAAATCTAATTTGCCTGTAACAATCATCTGAGATTTTAATAAATAATTTAAAAACGGATTTCTCATAAATGACCATAACTATATTAATAGTTTGGTACTTAGTCCTGCGCCACTACATCACCTGAATGTAGTTGGATCTATACATGCTAGAGACTGTACTATTTTTAATCCTAACGGTTGTGAAGGGATGTGCCGTAATCACACTCAACCGCCGAGTTTTTCCTTCTATTAAGGATACCCGCTTCATAAAGGCTGGGATAAACCAAGGAGGATTTGCAGATTTCACAGGAACCATTCTAACATTGTTTTCAAACTTTCTTACATACATAAATAACATATACATACATAAATATATATATTATCAAGTAGTAGTATGGTCTATATTTTATATCGTATGTATACTCTATATTTAAAACTGATGATTTTAAGTTCTTCTAGAGCTTTTCCACAATAATATCATATAGTCAGAGATGAAGACCTACATCTCGATCATGACATTATCCCTTTTAAAAAGTATATTGCATTATCAGGAATCTAACCATTGCCTCCATTTCCGGGTACCTCCTAACCACGCATTTAAACCAAAAGGTAGAATGCCGGAGACGACACGAGACAATATAATTTGGTTGACCTTAAGTAGCGGGCGTAGAATGTAACGGGTTCAGGCAACGCCCAGCAGAGTCGTTTTGTTTTAATCGAGAGAACTCTTGTCTCCGTAATGGATATAGTTATTAATTTATTGAGATAATGGTTATTTGCTTGAAGAATTATCCTGTTGTAACATTTAATGATACGGGTCTGAGCTGTTACATATGCATAGGAAAAAAAATAATGGTCATTAATAGGGCATCCATTAAAATCAACATTTTGTTTTCTTTTAGTAATAAAAAGTTTTTAACTATAAATTCAATTACCAAAATCGACAGAAGTGCTTACGCGCAATAACCGTAATTACATACTATATACAGGGGGAGAAATTAAATAACTATTTTCTCCCGAACATAAAACCAACGTTTCTACCCAAAGCTGTGGCACATAATTATAGCCCATTAAGAGTCCTGGAAAATACGCTTGTGCAGTGAGTGATTTGCCTGAAGTCACCAATTAAGGATACTTGCTTTAAAGACTGCCCAAGCCCAAAGAGGATCTGGAAATCTTTCTGCAAACTAATTGCAACAGTCGGATTTTAACCACGGACCTTCAATTCAGAAACTCAGCGCTCTAGACAATGAAATACCCCACTTTCATATCTCGAAAGGGAATAGCACAATATTCCTATAAAAACAAACACTTTCACATTATTATTATATTATTATGAGCTCAGTGTGTAGTTGAGTTGCCATGCTGAAGATCTCGGGATCAAATTAAAGTGTGGTAGATGAATTGTTTGATCTATTAACAGCCACAGATGGACAACAGGGGCTCTACAGACCTTCTTAGGGCTCACCCAGCCCCGGATCGGATATAATCGGTGGAAAACTGGCGGTTGAACGTGAACTCGACCAAGTCTACAAACTACTAATAAAGTACTGAACCCAAGACCATTCATGGGTTGTGGTAGTATATACACCTGTATATTTCTTCTTTTAGTAATATTAATAATAATTATTGAGCTTTCAGAATGCAAATGAAAGCATTTATTTGGACTTTCGCAAGCCGAATGTTTGCAAAACAGTTCTCTTTTCTAATATTTTTATAAGGATGTTCATTGTCTGGGAAAACCTAGAAAATGAAGTAATTGGAGAACATTCGCAAAAAGAAAATTGAAGCTTAAAAACGGGAATGATTTACATTTTATCAGTATATGGATAGTATAGGTTACCGAATGCAAAAAACAAAACCCCAAAAAATAATGAAATGGGAATCATGCCAAAGATGGCAAAAATGGATTCCAGGATGGTCAAATAATGAAGAAAAAACTTATCACTCTTCAGCGCTCTAGCAACGGATAAAGAGCGTGTCATTGTTTATTTTTATTCATTAACTCAGGCGTTGCTTGTAGATTTCAAAATTAATTACTTCTAATTAGGAAACGAAAGATAGTGAAACTGCATAATTAAATACCAGATGATAACTAGTGCAAATAACGGACGCCATGGGGAATAATTATTCTACATTAAAAGTCCTAAAGTCGGCAGGGATTTTTTTTTTTCCGCCAAGCACAGAAGAATATGAGAGCGGGGAGAGCTTCCATTTGCAATTCAAGTGCGACTTGGATGGCGTTAATGTGAAGCGACCTACCTTCCCCGCGGTTTCCAAAATCACGAGTCGTTTCAGCTCCAATCTCCCTCAAGCCATGTTTGTCGCCATCATTATTCACTTTGTTTACTCGCTAGAAATGATTGTAGAAAGCTCAATCTTCTGGAACTCCATGATTCATATTGATATAAATACAAAATTCTACTTAACCACTTATTCAAAGACTATAGAACCCTAAGTACCCTGCTATATCAGTAAACTATAAAATAGTAAATAATCATAACAAAAAGCAAAAAAGTAATGTGAGACTTGATAACCGAAAATAACCACACAGACCCTGCACTCCTTCCCCTCATTCAAGACAGTACCCCCTGCCATGGTTGATAGGAGAAATTGCTTCCTCCTCCTGTAGCCAGCCATCCGCTTTTCCTGGTCCCGGATCGACCAAGTCCTCTGAAAAGGCTCAATGGCGGACGAGGGAAGAACTTATCAGCCCTTCCTTCATGGCCAAGGACCATTATCACCGATGGCCTTCAACTTCCTTTTATACATTGCTTACGCTGAAGGATGATTAACGTCTAGAGATAATCGAAAAGAAGGTGTTGCGTAGAATATTGGGACGAAAAAAGTATGAGACTACTGGAGAATTTATGAGGTTACACAACGGGGAATTGCGAAGCATACTCCTGGTTAATATTATTAATTGCGTCACAAAATCAAGATGGGCTTGTAAAGTTGCTGTAAGGGGTATAGTAACATAAGAATTTCTAAAAAGTTAACAAGCGATGTGCCAACTAGGAAGCGACTAAGGCGTAGGTGGGAGGATTGCGTTAAGAGTAATCTGGCGAATTTCGGTTTAGGAAGTGATCCGTGGGATCTGCAGGCTTAACGAAAAAAAGCTTTAATTGTAAGCAGTATAATTCTGATGTGGCGATATGCCCTTTAGAAGGATAGCAATCTTGCTATTGAAATTTTCAAAAATTTACCAAAGTACAACAAAAATGTTTTACTATTGTTTATCTAAGCTAAAGGTCCCTTGATCAAATCCGGCTATGGCAGATAATTATTTAATCAGTTAAAAAAGATTGCTTAGTCCCTTATTCGCAACGAAAATAACACCATTACGGTACAAGGAACTCATTATGGAGGAAATTCGATTTAACCACTTATTCACCCGAGTAGAAAGATTAGTAGATATATTTTTCAAATCGAAGGCAATATTATTGCTTTGATCGCACCCTACCAATACAGACGACAATTCGCTAAATATCTGGAACCCATTAATGGACGCTAAGTCAACAGAAGGCACTGTATTATTGCCTTTGAGATAATAGGGGGAAGACATTGGCCATATTGCATCCATATTATTAGGGAAGTGGGGTGAAGACTATTCCCCAGGAGCACAGTTAAGGGAATGGTGATGAACGGTGAATCATCCTCCAGTGAGTCACCTACCAGCGATCTGGGATTCCTCCCTCGTTCCAGGCTTCAGTCAGCTCGGAGCTGCCTCCAAGAAGGGTGCCTTATGGTCTGATATGAGGCTACATGCGCCACATAAATTATTGGAGATCTTTCGGAGTTAACTCCGTAAGAAGGAGATGTAGATCAAAGGGATATTTATATATAAGTAAACAGACACTTGTGCATAAAAACAAATAAAATAGTATAGTTATAGTATTAATAATGTTTTTGGTACTACTATTTCGCTACTTCGTAAGAACTTTAAGGTAATTATTCCAGAGGCTGTCACAATAAGTTTTAACTTCATTTATTTCCCTTTTGTTATTTTCCAAAAATACAAGTTATCATGAGCTTTAACATAACTTAACCTGTACCACTACAACCCGTGAACGGGTCTGGGGTTCAGTACATGGTAGAGACTGTACTGTTTCATGGACAACGGTTCTGCAAGGAGGTGACTTGCCCTAGGTCACGCTCAACCGCCAGGTTTTTCCCCTTTATTTTGAGTACCCTACTTTTATAATATTTTATAGAGGCTGGGTGAGCCCCAAGAGGGTCCTAGATCCTATATGATCCATCTCCGACAGCAAACAGACTAAATAAAAGTCTTGCCCGTAGCGGGATTTGAACCAGAATTTCCGGCATGACAATTCAGCGCTCTACCACTGAGCCACTCCCGGATCCCTTATCATGAGCTTTAGTACGGATTAATAGGAAATGTGTATACTTTGGTATCATCTAGAAATGAACGTTTCAAGAAACATCTATACTACAGGGTGGCCCAAAAAAGACTGAAGGATTAAAAATAACTGTATTTTTTTTTTTTTTATTAATTTTTTTTTATGTTTTTAAATATTTAATTAATGGAAATTTTTTACATCTAAGTGTGAAATATAACATCTCTCAAATGGTGTCCATTTTCTTGCAAACAAAAATTGGCTCTTTTAACCGCATTTTCCATTACTGCCCGTAGAGTTTCTGGTTCCAAGTTCCTTATTTCTGCTTGAATGTTCTGCTTAAGCTCTTGAATTGTTTGGGGTTTATTGATATACACAACTCCTTTCAAATCATTTTCTCTGGCTATTTGACTAAAACGTAGCATATTGCAGGCGTGCCTGATGATCTTGGGGAAGCAGTTGCTGTACCATTTGAATTTTATACGGAAACATTTTAAGATCCCGCTTCAAAATTCTTTGCAGGGATGTTCTGGAGATTCCCAATTGAGCAGAACGACGACGTCATTCAGTCTTTTTTGGGCCACCCTGTATAAGTAAATATAATTATATTTACTAATAATTTTTATATTAAATTTTTTTTTTTTCCTATTTTAGTCCCATTTTAAGTCCCCTCCGAGATTTGACTTGACTAAGGATTTTTACTGCTGCCAACCCGTGATCTTGAGGAGAGAAGGTTGTTTACCTAACCACTACACTACAGAATTCTTTAAGATGGATGATGTGTGGTTATAGGATAAAAAAAAGAAGAAACACGCATAGGTCTGAATAGTGGGTCACTATAGCGAAGACTCAAGAGTCACCAATCACTTACTCTAAATATAGCTCCTCTTTCAACTAAAAGTCATTTTTCCAATCCTCTTAGAGAAGATGTTTTCTTAAGTTGACTAAAAAGGGGGTGGGCGAAAGATGAAAGAAAGTTGAAATTCAAATTCAAAGGACTGTAAAAACTAGATATTAAAAGTATAGACTAAAAATATAAAAAAAAAACCCACCGTCTTCCCTTAATAACATCTCAACCTCGAAGTTTCGTAAGGAAAAAATATTAAATATTAAAAATAAAGTAAAATCCTATTTGTTTATAAAAGTTTATAGCTATTTCAGTAAAATAAAGTTTTCATAAAAAGAAAAATTAATCGGCTATTTTCCAGAGCTAGCAAGTAATTTTTTATATCTAGTATCAAAGTCACAAGTTGGAGTAACCGAAGGAACACAATAGTGGAAACAATATTTATAATTATGCGTCACCTCTGCAGTATAATAGTTAGTATAACAAGGTTTCACGCCCAAAGTCTCGGTTTCGCAGACCGGCAAGAGTTCTAGGAATTTTATAGGGAATAAAAAGTCCTTCGGAGGGGACGTAAAATAACGGTTCTGACCATCTGCAGTGTCGGGTACTCGTTAAAGACCCTTATTAATTATACCTGGATAGGCTAACTTTAGAGCTTCAACTATAACATATTTCTATTAGCCATAATAGCATACAATGAGGTTAAATAAATAATAAAAAATAAACATATAAAATATTGGATATTGCAATAAATAACCCAAAAGTTATACTTCACTAGAACCTTTTTAATTTATTTTTGGAACGCGACAAATTGTAAATAATCGAGTTGATGAAATAAACTATCATGATTTTTTTAATTTAGTAATCGTACCTAAATAAAAAAATTTTTTTTTTGGATTTTTCCGTCATAAATAATACACAGTAATTTAGAAATGTGTGATGCTGTACAGGCTGATTTTAATTGGATTCAGGATCACATTTTGAGCCACTTATTTATAGATTACTAGATGTAAAAGGATCGGTGTACTTCAGGAGTAGGGCGCTTGGCTGCCCGAGTACGAGACCAGCTGGGGCACATAATTATTTATTCGGTTTGCTTATATATTTAGCGTCACTTTAAGCTACTCTAGCTAATTGGAAGATAGTACAGTGGGAGTCATAAATTTTGCCTATGAAGGAATAATAACGATATCGATCTTAAACGAGTACCTGACATCGAACAGACTAGAGAAAGCCATATTACGTCCATTCTGAAGGACAGCAAAATAAATGCTTCTTTACTCCCTTTAATCTCAAACCCACCTAACAAGCTGCGAACTTGCGATCTTAGACATAGAAGTTTGTTATACTAACCACTATGTCACAACTGACTCTTTATTTACACGTTACAATATAATTTAATTATAACTAATTATTCATTTAGGGATCTGGAGCTTACCCTGCCACTATAACCTGGATATGTTTATATAGGACGAAAACCTGACTATTGAACCTGATCTTGGCAAAATAACGCCCTTGCTGGCTTGAAATGAGTGTAATCCACCCATTTTTTTCAGGCTCAGTGGTAAGGCCCAGAGTTACCGTGCCGATGGTCCTGAGTTCCAATTCCGCTCGCTGGCGGAGTTTTCTATAAGTTATCGGCCGGAGATGGATCCTTTGGGATTAGAACCCTCCTGGGGTTCACCCAGCTACTATAAAGGGGGTACGATAAATAAGGAGGACGATTTGGCGTTTGAGAGTGATCTAGGACAAATCACCTCCCTGCACGACCGTTGTCCAAGAAATAGTGCAGTCTCTACCATATACTGAACCCAAGAGCCTTCATGGGTTGTAGTAATACAAGTTTTTTTTAGCTACATTTTTAAATTATTTTATACTTAAATATATATATATATATATATATAGGTGAATAAGAAAGTCATGTGCTGATCACATCAGATATATCTAATTGTTAAACACGTTAAAAAATTGTACAGCCATAAACGTACAATTAATTATTCAAGAAACAAATCCTTTTAATATCACCGGGTTTTTAGATAAATGCATTTCTAGAATGATTTTCACACAGAAAGATAAAAAGATTTTTTTTTAAAGATTACAATAGAAGAGTACTTTCACTAAGTGCACTCCGATACGAAAAAATGTTGAAAAAAGTAAAATATAAAAAAAGGAGATGATAAAGTATTCAGCGTCTATTTTCAACCTCTTCGCAGGAGGACAATAACAAGTAAAAAGGGAGGAAAAAACAACAGGGAATGTTCAAAAGGGCCGAGACAGATTCCCGGCAGGACCTTCTTCAAAAACATGAGCAGCCTTCCACCACCTTAAAATTCTAATGATAAAATAAATTTTTAAGAGGAGCAATTCTAGAAGGAGGGGATTGAAGAGGAGGGTGAAGAACCGAAGGAGTGGTTTGTTAGAAATAAGAAGTGGAAAAGAGAAAAGAAGCAGGTCTTGAGAGGGCCAGAGATCTTATCCGCTCTTTCTCATTAATATCTAACCCCCACCCATCGCGGTTCGTCTTCCCATTGAGTGCCGGGCTCCAGTTACACAATGTCTCAAAGGGTTCATTCAGCCCTTCGCGATTCTCGGCACATTGAAACAAAAGGGAGGTGGAAACGTAAGAAAAAACACAGCGAAGTAATAAAAACGAATAAAGGTCCTTCTCTGATATTTTCGTACTGATTTCCTGTACGAATTTTACATATTTACATCATTCAACCATTGTATGATATAAACATTTTTTAGTGATCACCATGTAGAATTTTGTTTTGTTTTTTATTCATTAAATTGGGAGTCTTAGATTTTGCAGGAGGAATGTCCAAAAAATGGAGCAGCGGGGCCGATTCCTGGTAATTAGAAAATGAATATTAGTTTTAAAAAAATTGAAGAACACGCGTTTATAGCCACCCGAACTGGTACTTAGGAAATAAATAGTAGTTTAAAAACATGCTTTAATGGAAAACAAAACTAAAAATTATAAAGTAATTTACAATAAGTTAAAGATAAGAACAGAGTGACGAAATAAAAAAAATCATTTTATCCTTAAAATCGTGGGGTGCTTGATGTTAATGGACACCCAAGATTATTTTTAAATTAAAAATAAATGAATTTTCAGATTCACCATACTTTAACTTTCACAAAAACATTTATTTTATTTTTAAAAGATCATTTTTCGTCGAAAAAATGGCATTCGGATTATGAAAAAATTTACGCGGGAAATGAGAAACTTTTAAACGCTTCATTTTGGCTTGGTGACGTCATCAGGCTTCTTTGCCTTTTTTGTGATAACAAATTCATATGTTGTTGTTGCATTTTCATATAGAATATTGTATTCATATTAAGAAATAAAACGATTGCTTATTAATTAAATTAACTTATTTAAAGTAAAGAGTCAATTTTTGTTATTTTTGGTACCTGTTTATTCAATAACTATTAGCTTTATCAACATAACCTATATATAGGAAAGGTTTCTTTATGATCTTTTTTTGAGTGTGAATAAAACTTTGTAATGCAGAAATACTTTCTTCATCACAATCACTTGATTGACTTAAAGACAAAGTAGAGAAATCCGCCTTTGCAAGGGCGGATTAAGCACAGGGGACGTGCCCCCCCCCCCCCTGAAATTTGTTTGTGTACTACGGAGAAACCATTATATTACATAGTTATAGGCAAATCACATGGCCATAGTTGTTAAAATAACATTAAGAACACGATTGAAAATATTCTTTGCAAGGGCGGATTAAGCACAGGGGACGTGCCCCCCCCCCTGAAATTTGTTTGTGTACTACGGAGAAACCATTATATTACATAGTTATAGGCAAATCACATGGCCATAGTTGTTAAAATAACATTAAGAACACGATTGAAAATATTGTTTTGATATTTTAATAAACCTTTGAAATCTTTCATATCATTCGTAGATAATACAAGTTTAGTTGTAAGTTAATGTTGATTTTTTTTTCCGTCTGCCCGTTGTACCCTCTCTATCTTTCAAACATGCCTTTGTTTGAATAGCTTTGCTTCTGATATGAACTTTTTTGTGTGTTTCTGATGTCCATGATACTTGTGTTTCTGCATCTAATTTTGAAGGACATAGGAATTTCCAATATAGGTTCTGAGACATTCAATCCTGTGTTTTCTATGTTTTCGTTACTCAATATTGATGGTTGCATAACATCACTGATTAGTGATTGTCTCATCATTTTGACACCAAGAGGTCTTGGTTGGGATGAATCAGCTAGGATCCTCTTTGAATTTGGTTGCTACTGCTTTTTTTTTTTTCAAAACTATTGGCCCCCCTACTAATCTAACTTTAATGATATTTTCTACTACTTCTTCTACCTGAAACAGAAGAGGAAAAAAGAAGATCAAACTCACTGCATCTGAAAATGGTGTTTGTTCATGAGAGAGTTTGCATGCACAATACACTGACTAGTTATTGCTGAAGCTATTCTAACTTTACACCATATTCAATGTAGAAGGTCTATAATAAGAGTACAAAGCTTAAACTTACATTAAATTGATCTTCACAGGGATAATAGTTTGTAGAAGGAGCCAGGCTATCTTTTCTTCTCAACAGTGGAAACCACTTTTTTCTTCTTATTGGACCCATAGGAACTTTAAGGAACAGTTTATCTGGGGTTGATTTTGTGGTGCTATCACATTGGCACACAACAGTATTTGCAAGACATGATAAGTGATTTAAGCTAAAAACGTTTCAAAAATTACAAGGAAAACTGACAACGATGCGAGATAAACTGGCAAGCCTGATGACGCCACAATATGTCTTATCAAAACTAGCCGTTTTGGCGCGAAATTCAAACAGAAAATTTTCGAAGTCAAAAATTTCATGTTTATGAAATATTTTTCCATTAAAATTAGCGGTAGCCCATTATTTAAGGTTAATAGATATCATTAAAACGATTGTTGAAAATCACCTTGGTTGTCAATTGTAATTTTTTTAAATGATATTAGAGTCATAATAAAAATATCTTAAATAACATTTTTAATGACAATTTTCTCGTTCGTGACTCTTTCTTATTTTTTAAATAATTTCATTGAATTGTACAACTGTAATATATACATCTAGTACAAGGGCTGTATGGATAAATAAATACATGAAAGGACATGTAGAGGCACTACCCATTGGCAGCACTCTAATTACATTTCTATTATAGAAGGTCCCGAGACCATCTTCTCTTCAGACGCATAGGAGGATTGTCCGGGATGGAATTGGATGCAAGGATGGAAACTAGTGGGTTTGGATGGGCCTGGAGTTTATTATGGAATGATAGGTATCTGGAATGGGCTAAATCGGTAACATATGGAACGTTAAGGTCATTATGGATGGTTTTATTTGAGACAAAATAAGGAGCGTTTAGGATTTTGCGAAGGATTTTGGATTGCAAGGATTGAATACGAGAGGAATTTGATGGTTTGGTGGAGCCCCATAGTTCAATTCCGTAAGTCCATATAGGTCTTATAACAGTCACATAAATAAGTCTTTTGTAACTGATCTGAAGCTTTGATTGTTTGTCTAGTATGTGTTGAAGTAGTCGGAAGCGTCTAGCTGTTTCTTGTCTTTCCAGTCTTGTGTGAGGGTTCCAAGTAAGACGTTTGTCTAAGTTGAGTCCTTGGTAGCGAATCTGTTCAACAGGGATAAGTGGAGTACTATTAAAGGATACAGTAGGACAGGAAGTCATGGGTTTTCGGCGAAGGGTAAAGGTAATTTGATGGGACTTGTTGGAATTGATTTTAATTCTCCAATTCCGAGACCATTCTTCGAGGCTTGATAAATGTGATCGAAGGAATTGGGATGCAATATATGGGTCGTTATTAACTGATAACACACATGTGTCATCAGCATACGTGGAGATGAAGGTGTTAGGATGGGTTGGGATGTCAGCTGTATATACTGTGTAGAGGATAGGACCGAGGATGCTACCTTGAGGAACACCAGCAGACTGGGAATAGAGAGGAGAGTAGGAACCATTATGATTTACATTAAATGCTCTGCCAGTTAGAAAGGTGCGAATGATTAAAAAGTATGTTGGAGGAAGGAATTGTCGGATTTTGTAAAGGAGACCTGGGTGCCAGACTCGATCAAAAGCCTGTTCTACATCGAGAAAGGCTCTCGTGCAGTACAATCTACGCTCCAATGCAGAGGAGACAACATCCACCACACGATGACATTGCTGGATAGTAGAGTGGGATGTTCGGAAACCAAACTGGTGGTCTGGGATTATGTGGTTACTATCTAGGATGGGATACAGACGTTTTAGTATGAGCTTTTCGAGGATCTTGCCCGTTATAGGTAAGAGGGAGATAGGACGATAGGAGGATGGGAGTTCTGGAGGCTTTTTGGATTTTGGGATCATTTTTACTATAGATAGTTTCCATGTATCGGGAAAATAGGTAGAACGGATTACAGAATTATATATGTATGTGAGGAATAGGATAGCTTTTTGAGGAAGGGATTTTAGGATGTGAGCTGTAATTAGGTCATGTCCAGGAGCTTTACGGGAAGGTAAACTATGAATAACATTGGCTATTTCTGACGGATGAAAAGCCTTAGGTGGGAGAGTCATTTGGAGTGGGATATCCAGTTCTACTTCAATACACTCAATGTGAATAGGGTTGAGGATATCAGGGTGTGGATTAAAGGTTTTGAAGAGGTGTTGGGCGTCTATGTGAGATTTTTCTTCATCAGATCTCTTTCTTATTTTAAACTCATTGACAATTATTTTCTACTCTTTAGCTTTGTTTCCTATTAAACGTGTTTTTTTAAAAATTTTTGTGAACTATCATTCATTTTATTTGATCACTAAAACCAATCTCAACGCCGAATAATCCTGTTTCATATCCAGCAGTACTAATAAGGAGCAAGAGTAATAAATAAATCCATTAATTTCTTATTATACTGACCTGTACGAAGCAATAAACGTAGATTGCATGTTAATAAAAGAGGAAATATTACAAAATAAAATAAATAAAACCGCCGATGGAGGAGTAGAGAAAATTTATTCCGTAGAAGATAAAACCTAATTTTTTTTATTTTTTATTAAGGACCAGACTTAGAGGGATCGGAAGAGTACGCAAAAGGAGGGGGGTAAATAAATTGTAGAAAATAAATAAAATAAAAAAAAAAGGCGGAAGAACGCCAAGAGGGAGTATTCGGAATTGAATAGAGCGATGGAATTGAGCCGTCATGCAATCAGGAATTTTTTTTTTATACTAACCTATATGTCTGTGTGCCCCGGCTTTCCAATTTACGGGGAGTCTATGTCAACCATATCAGTAGTCTACCAACCGCCCGGTTCTTCTTCCTTCTCTTTTATTATAAAAAATAAAAATAAAATTGACAAACCATTTTTGGAAAAACAAGGAGCAATTTTGAATCATTTGGGTAAGTTTCTAATTCAAAGCACTTATAAGTAGTACATAAATATATATATTTTTTAAATAAGGGCAAATGGTCGAAGTTCACTAAAAAGGTTTTGGGATATTAACATAAATACATACATGATTTCCCTAAAAAATAAAAAAAATTAATAATCAAAATTTTAAAAGCAGTTAACAATATCCTCAGGAGTTAGCTGTGAAGTAGGTTTTTTTATTTTTTTATTATTATTTATTTATTGATATTTACAACTATATTACAGTAATATAACAAGTAAATTGGCTGAGTGATAAATAATGACATGATATAATGACAAGTAGAGAAACTACCCACCGGTAGAACTCAAATCGCATGTTCAACTAAGAAGGTCACGTGGCCATCTTCTTTTCAGACGCCTCGGAGGATAATCGGGAATTGAAGAGGAAGCTAGGTTTGAAACCAGAGGGTTTGAGTGGAAATGAAGTTTGTTATGAAAGGATAGATACCGGGTTCGGGCCAAATCAGCAACAAATGAGACATTAAGGTCGTTATGGATGACTTAATTCATAACAAAATAAGGAGCGTTGAGGATTTTACGAAGGATTTTGGATTGTAGGGATTGGATACGAGAAGAATTCGATGGCTTAGTGGAGCCCCAAAGCTCTACTCCGTAAGTCCAAATAGGTCGTATGATGGTCATGTAGATGAGTCTTTTGTAATTGATTGGGAGCTAAGAGCGTTTGTCTAGTAAGTGTTGAAGTAGCCGGAAACGTCGAGCGGTTTCTTGTCTTTTCAGTCTTGTATGAGGATTCCAGGTTAATCGTTTGTCGAGATCCAACCCTAAGTATCAGATCTGTTCTACAGGCACAAGTGGGATATTATTGTAAGATACTGAAGGGCAGTGAAGTAGGGGTTAACATAAAAACCTTAAAATATCACGGAAAAAAGATCATGGGTTCACTGCCCCGGGAACATGTTCTAGGATTTTTTAAAGGGGGCAAACAATCCTCACCACTGCTTTCCTTCAGAATAAACGTAAAATGGAGGTCCTGAGCCTCCCTGATATCAGATAATCTTTAAATATCCCATTCCTAATAAGATCTGGATAGGCAATATTTTGTTCTCCTACTATAAGATGATCTTATTATATAGAGCAATATATAGTGACGTCAAACGAATAAACGAACACCATAATATCCACATTTCAAAAAAATGGGGTACCCCATTTTTACTACCTACTTTTTTACTCTAATTAATTTTTTTTTCATTTTTACTCAACCTAGAGTAATGAAGAAAACTCCTAAATGTGTTACAATAGTAGAACTTAGGGGATTCTCAAAGGCCGTACAATTTTTAAAATCGTCAAACACGAGGGATGAAGAGTTATTTCTATATTTAAATATAATACCCAAAATAAAAACTGTTTCATTATTTTTATCTTATCTCCACACGGTTTTTCATAATTGGCGCAAAAGTTTTTCTTCTGGTTTAGTTCCTCTTTGAAACACATTAAGAATTGTTTTTGACACTGTTTCTTCTTAGACCTAAGCCGTTTATGCAATGAATAAGAATAATTTGACTGATTAAACCTTAAAAAAATTAAACCGCCTGGGCATCCCCACTTTACGGAGGCTAGGTGAACCCCAGAACGGTTTCCACACCCCAGAGGGCCTATTTATGCCTGCTGACAAATGAATTTATCTGCCACAGCCTAATTTCGACAGGGGACCTTCATCCCGCTTCATGAATTGTTTAATATTATTAACAAAAAGATTTTCATGATAGATCTACTGCACACGGTTTTATTATTAATATTATTATTGTATAATATTAATCGACCTTGTATATATGAAGAAGAAAATAGTCCGGGTGGAGGTGGACAGATAAATATTTTTGGATTTTTATATATTTGGAAAAAACCATTCTCCAGTCATCTTAACTTCTTAATTTATATAATTCCTTAAAACGTTTCGACAACTATATGTCATTATCAATCTTTTAAAATAAGTTCTCTGCATCGATACAACAATTATACATAACATAAAAAAAGTTATAAGTCTAAAAATCTGCAAAACAATAAGAAAATATACATAATTTTAATAAAATTGTCCCAATAAGTAGTAAAATTAAGTATTGATACCTCAAAAATGCATATTTATTTCTAAAAAATTTTATTATATATTTTCTTGGAGATTATCTATCCCCCATGGTCAAATTATTAATACTAAACTGATATAAACTTTGATCTTTGAAGTACTAAATTAGTTGTATGTAATTATGAACTATTTATTTGACTGTATTTAAAATTTTGTATGTATTAAAGTATTTTAAAATATATAAAAAACAACACAAAAAAGGACTCTTTAAATTTTTGATTTAATCGATTTAATCAAAATATGATCTTTTGTAAAAAGAATTTTATAGAAAAATCAAGATATCATAAAAACTATTTGAAGGTTATAGGGTCAGGTTACATTTCCCGAACAGTTTTGTTTACAAAGCTGAATCTTATGTATTATTGTTTTTTTCAATTTTAACATAATAGAATAATATAGCTTACTTATTTCAAATGCTTCTTTTCTGTCATTCACTACATTATTTAATTCATCACTTATATATAGTGCTTCTAGGAATTTTCTTTTTATTGTGTTACTTTCTTTATGTAAGATTTTTGACATATAGTTGTCGAAACGTTTTAAGGAATTATATAAATTAAGAAGTTAAGGTGACTGGAGAATGGTTTTTTCCTAATATATAAAAATCCAAAGATTTAGAGTCCAGTTTTAAGTTAATTTTTAAAAAATAAATATTTTTTTAATCTTTATTTGGAAACGTTATCGCTATCTATTCTTATCGTTATCTATCTGTGTTCGAAACGTTGGTTTCCAAATAAATATCTCAACCCTAATTAAAAATTAATAAAATAATAATACAAATAAAATAATAAAATCAAAATAATATAATAAATAAAATACAAATAAAATAATACTAAAAATTAATAATGCGTGTAATAATAATTATTCAAGGCTATAGATAAGAATATATTTATCTAACCTCCAGCTGGACTAGTTTTTTCCTCATTTTCTTTCTAAAACCACAACTTGGCTATAAACCCTAACCATACATTGACCGATCTATTGTGGAATAAAAATGCCATGAACATATTAAATCTTTAAAAAATTTTCAAGGTTTCTTAACTTGGAATAAACTCATAGTTAAATAGTCGCAGAGGAGAGGTGACACAAGGTATAGATCCATTCTGTGAAATTTTGTCCAAACACTATCTTCCATTTTGTTTCTTCATTGTTCTGAAATTATACATAAATATCCACAAATCTAGAATCATATAGAGGAATCATATAAATAAAGGGCCACGGTAATATTGCAAATTCGTTTAGCTAAAAGTTAAATGTAGATATTCAACAGTCTGTCGCTAAAGTTTGTCCTGTAAATCCCAGTTGAAGTAACTTGTCAAAAGGTCAGAATATCGAAGTTTCATAAATTGTAAAAAATATTAAATGGACAAAGTTCGGACCTATTGGACCGAATAAAATGACATCAAAATTATAACAAATGCAATAATTAGTACGAATCTATTCTAATCGATTAAAGTTTTCTCATGACAAAAAAAAAATAATGGGTTTACACTGAGATGGAGATCGACATTGGAGTAACAATTATATCCGACATGCAAATAATAAATATTGGCGGGGTAATGTACTACAGTGGAATCCCGATATTTCGTATTTCCGGCTAATTCGTACAAATCATAAACGCCGTGACCAGTGGCTGTAAGCTAATTGACGTATCCAAGCATTTCATCGTCCCTGGTTCCACGATCACATCAATCCTGAAGAACAAGGACAAAATCACTTCCCAGACTTGTAGAGAACTTAAAAAAGTGGTTTGTACAAGCAAGGAATTCAATTGTACCAATTGGAGGTAATATTTGAAGGGAAAACGACTTTTGAAGACTTTCGTGCAAGTGATGGATGGTTTGATAGATTCAAAAAATTGCATTAATACGTTTTTTTATTTTGTACTCCCGATAATTGGTATTCCCGATAATTCGTACAAAATCATCAGTCCCTTGACCGTACGAATTATCGGGATTCTACTGTATTACTCTCAAAGTACCGGTTCAGAGATAATTTATCCTGATATCAGGCGGGGATAGAACCTGTTGGAGAGATGTGTGCACCCTCAAATGGGAAAGCAGGGTAGCTCAGTCGTAAAGCGCTGTTTGGCTGGACCGAAAATCCCGGGTTTGAAGTCCGGCAGTGAAAGATAAACTATTTAATCTGTTAACGGCCATATGGACCCTTTGAGATCAGTAGACTCTCCTGGGCCTCGCTTAGACTCTATAACGTTGGATCGACCTTGATGGTCCAAAAATTGGAAGGAACTTCTCATAAATTCTAGTTCAACCTTCATGACTTGAGGGTCAGATATCACTTCAGGAGACTGGGTGCACCCAAGGAACGCCACCCAGGGACCGCTGAATTTTTTTTGCAGTCATAATTTATATTGCGTAAGTAAATGTTTATCTGTATTCTTAAATTAAGTTAGTAAAAATATTGAATTATTGAATAAAAAATAATGGTTTCCATATCCAAAAGGAGAGATAATTTCTATACTAAAAAGTTTTAGAAACAACTCCATAACAAAATTTTTTTTTTAATTAATTAATTTTATTATATTATTTGTTGAGGAGGTGAGTGGAAAAAAGGTTACGAACTTGATCTGAATAAATCTGCATTTATTTGAAATTTACATATTTTTTAAAACAAATACGTACGATAACATTCTAAAGCTTGGATGATAAAATATTCTTTCAACAAACAACAGCAATCAGTAATACCCAATAAGTATCCTTCGGAATATATTAAAACTATTTCATATTCAAATTATGTATGAAATAAGGGTATAAAGTTTAAGAACGACCTGTATTCTGCATTTATTTGAAATTGAAACAATATATATATTTATATAAACCGTTTTATTAAGTACATACATGCCCCTTTTACATGAGAGCATTTATTTCTTCTTATTAAATTAATTACTATTACATTATTTATTTATGTTATTTACATAAATAACATTCAAGAGCTTAATAAGAGAATAACTCCATTCGGCAACATTAAGAAAATATTTATCGGAAAACAAAAAATTATTTCCGAAATAGAATAATTTACACTAAAGACAGTTAAAATTATCAACATTAATAATAACAATTTTAAAACAGTATTGTTGACAGTGCCTTTTTTTTTCAACTCGTCGCATTATACTATGCTATAAATATTTCATTATTTTTATTATTGAATAATCAGCAGACAAATAAAATTAAAATCTCGAAATTGTGAGTATAAAAAAATTATAACATTTTCTGTACCGTTTAGTATGTTACCAATTTGAATGGCGATTTATGAAAATAATCATATTTCCCCTCTTGTATTTTTTCCTTCATATTTTTCTTGAAAAACTAAGGTGTAAAGTAAAAAACTGTGCAATAAATAGTTTATAAAAAAGATGTATATTGAATTGCATACCAGAAATTGTACATTTAGTGCATATGTAGGTATAATATTTTTTTAATACTGGATTGTGCTATTATTTATTCTAAATAAATCTTAAAGTTACATTACACTACAAATTTGTGTAAATTTACCGCCATGCAGTGAAGGTTTGTATTTTGGTAGCTGAAGAAAAAATAAATTTACTGTCTTTGGATTCTTAATTGATGAATTCATACATTCGGTTGGGTAATTTCTGCATTGCAAACAGAACATAATATAATAGTAGAAATACACGCTAAAATATAACACAACTACGAAATACAAAAAAAAAATGCAGACACCCTTCCTGACGTTGGATCTAACTGATAATATATTTACACATATTTAGGTTGTGAAAAATCACCTAATAAGCAGTAAGGATACAGGTTCGAACATTTAATATAAATTATATAATTCATAATAATTATATAACATTTAATAGAAATTATATAATTCATAATAATTATATAACATTTAATAGAAATTAAAGCAGTAAGTAATGTAAATATTTAGTAAAATTGCTAAGAATGTAAGAAGTTACCACTGATATTCGGCCCAAGACATCAAATATACAAATTTTTTTAATTTAGAAAGACATTACATTCCAGACAATTAACGTGGATATTCAGAAGTAAATTGTATAACATAAAGATATTTCAACTTTAAAAGAAAGTTTTAATATAATATAAGTTAAACTTAAACTTGATAACTATATTAAACTTAAACTTGACGAAAAAAATTTCAAATCGATTTTATGTAGGTCATATTTAAGAAATAGATAAAGTAGAAACATACGTCACATTAAGTTGTCATAATTTGGCAATCGTATTTGGGACGAGATTTAACAGGTTTATGAATTAAATAAAAAGGGTATCCAATTAAAAAGGTTAACAAAAACTGGGTATATATACATACAATTTAATAATTAAGCAGGGTTGTTAAAAATATCTAAATATAAATATTTAATGCCCTTATATACACTAGAAGTGATGTAACTTTTAACTTCTACTAACGAATAAATTATAATATAAAATAATAAACAATAATGTTTTCCAAAGAACGTATATCATCCATTGGCAGTTGGGGCTTGGTCTTCCGTTTCCGATGTTTCGATATTGAATTTACGTTCAGCGTTGTTGAGTTCCTTCTCCAACTCTTGGAAGAGTTCGTCAAGTCGGTGCATGTTCTCCCACATCCTCCAGTGGTTGACCAGCGCGTTCGTCGCAACCCTCACAGTGACGTAGATCACCAGTATGTTAAAGGAGTTCTTGAACAAAAACGAGGTAAGCTCAGCAAGATCCAGAACGAAGGAGTAGATCCAAGAGTGTACTTCTCGGACGAGAACAGAGTCCTTCCAGACGGTCGATGACACGAGAGCGAACCAGAGGAGCAACATGCCAGCAGAGAGTCGGTATCGAACTGATGATGTAACACCCTGATGAAATCATCTTCATCAAATATTAGCTCCATCGTAGGTTATTCATGAAGGGACGGTGGCAGGCTAAACAAGTTGTCACGGAAGCCTCAATTAGGATCATAAAAGAAACATGTCCGGCCATCTAACAACTCATTTAGCATTTCTGGAATGTTTATGTAAGGAAGAAACTAGGTAGTTCAGCGGATAGAGAAGTTACTGTAATGAAGGTCCTGGATTCAAATCCGACCAAAGATGAACCCAGTGGGATCTGCAGACCCTCCTGGGATAGATTACAACCATTACAACAACTTAACGTTGTAATGGTTGTAGTTTTTTTTCTTTATAGAGGATGGGTCTATCCCAGGAGGGTCTGCAGATCCCACTGGGTTCATCCTTGGTCGGATTTGAATCCAGGACCTTCATTACAGTAACTTCTCTATCCGCTGAACTACTAAATAAAAGTCTTGCCAGCATCGGGATTTAAACCAGGATTTTCGGCGTGGCAGCTCAGTGATCTACCAATGAGCCACTCTGCTCCGAATCCTCTGTCAAGAGGGTATATAAACTTATGGTAGATAATGGTTAACAAGTGATTTAGATTTGGCTATCTGCACAGAATATCGTGAAGCTACAAATTGTGGCTTGATTTATTTATTTGATACTTTGAGGTTGAAGTAGAGGGCAGAGTAGCTCAATATGTAGAGCTGAGATGGAGTGTTCTAATCCGGCTATGACAGATAGATTATCTAATCTGTTAACACTCACAGGTGGACCCTGAGGGATCTAATGAACATCCTGAGGCTCACTTAGCCTCTATAAAGTAGGTACACTAAAATGGGGATAAACTTGGCGGGTGAGCATATGGTCCAAACACATCACCTCCCTGCACAAACGCTGTCTAAAAATACTGTCTACCATGAACAGAAATTAATCGGGGAACGGGATCTTCAGCTGTGTTCAAATCCAGCTGTGTATATTATATTATTTTCTATTAACTATAGATGGATAGTTTGGGATCTGCAGACACCGCTGGAAATCACCCAAGCTGTATAAAGAAGATACTCTTAATTAGGGAATAACCTGGCGGTTGAGCGTGATCTCGGACAAACCATTGTCTTAGAATCTACAATACCTACCATGCACAGATTTCAAGACATGTGATAGTACCAGTTTTTCTTAATTTTTTGCTGCGCTGTTAATTTCTTCTTTCTTCCCTTTGGTTCATCAGTTAAGGGATTAAAATGAGGAATTAAGTTGCCTCCAGAGGTGTTCCAGGCTTCCCTTAAGCATTTTCCGCACCTCAGTCGGAGACGGTAACTTTTTGAGCTACTCTTCAAATTTCTTCTCAAATAAAACAGTTTTGATGAGTGATAAGGAAATATTTAGCCATTTTTGTTATAACTCACTGCCGAAAAATATACTATTTCGGAGTTAGTTTAGGAATACTCCTGCGATATGCACATGAAGTATTAATGCTTGTTTATTTAACGTCGCTTTTATCCTTTTATAGCTAATCGGACAAGGCTACAGTGGGAGATCTAAATTTTGCCTATCCAGACTAAATTAGGACAGGGATTTATAACAAGTACTTGACATCTTATAGGCTCTAGATTCCCGTTTAAAGTCGCTTCCGAAGGACGGCATAACCATGGAGTTTTTACTCCCTTTAAAATCCATGGACGAACTGTCGGGCCAAGAACACGCGAACTATTTATAATTAATTATATACTTATTTTAATGACAAATTTTTTGTTTAAGGTAATTTTTAAGAATGTTTCTGGCGAGAAATTTTTTTTTTGGATAATTACTTAATGTTCTTAATAGTTATTTTCCTAGAATAAAGATTTTGTGTTGCATACCTATTGGTAGGTATATATATATATATATATACCAATATCTATGACAGGAGCATTTGAAAGCTCCGAGTCACGAAGGTGTCATGTCTCGCATAATGCGGTCGTAAATTGCACGAGTAAGGCGATATCTCTCTTCGTGATTTGACTCCCGCTTCCTTCCTGAGTTATTGATGCCTCCAATAGTTTTTCTTACAGGAATGGGGGACATTTTTAGACGTCTTGCCAGTTTTACGGATCGATGTGTCAAAACTGGGAAGAGGCAAGGAGCAATATCTATCAGGATTCAATAGCGGGTAATGAATATGGGGATATGTATCATAGGTATATACAGGTATATGTATAAATGGGTATATGTATCATACGTTCAAAAAAAATCAAACTTAGAATTAAATACATCAATATGATAACTAGATTATTTTTTTTAAGTAGTGTTGCTCAGCAATTTTGATACATAAGGTATATTCGAATAAGTGTAATCCTTATAGAAAAATTGAAATAAATAAAAATATGAGAATCAACTTAAAACAAAAAAAAATGATCTCAATAAATTTTTTTTTTTTTTAATTATTTTATTGAATTGTACAACTGTAATATATACATCTAGTACAAAGGCTGTATGAATAAATAAATGCATGAAAGGACGTGTAGAGACACTACCCATTGGCAGCACTCTAATTACATTTCTATTATAGAAGGTCTCGAGGCCATCTTCTCTTCAGACGCCTAGGAGGATTGTCCGGGATGGAATTGGAACCAAGGATGGAAACTAGTGGGTTTGGATGGGCCTGGAGTTTATTATGGAATGATAGGTATCTGGAATGGGCTAAATCGGTAACATATGGAACGTTCAGGTCATTATGGATGGTTTTACTTGTGACAAAATAAGGAGCGTTTAGGATTTTGCGAAGGATTTTGGATTGCAAGGATTGAATACGAGAGGAATTTGATGGTTTGGTGGAGCCCCCAATAAAATTTTAAAAAAATATATGTACTATCTTTAACCAGTATATGATGGACATATGGGCAGTAATGCACACATATGACAACTTACCAGAGTATCCTACAATTCATGATGACCTATGAAGTGTCTTCAATTCAGTACCTGGTAAAGACTGTACTACTGTTTCTGAGACAACGGTTTCGCCGGGAGGTGATCTGTCCGATATGACGCTCAAACACCCCAATTTTTAGAGGCTGAGTACCAAGAGGGTCTGTAGATCTCTCAGGGCCCATCCATAGGTGTTAACAGATTAAATAATTTATCTACCAAATCCGGATTTGAAAACGGAACCTTCAACACAGCAACTAGGCGCTTTACACACTCACCTACATCGCTCACTTAAACTTACAGGCATCAAATAAATTTATAGAACGATATAACTACTCGACAACATTCTTTGGAAACATCAAGACAAAATTAAATAATGTCTTAATAGATCGCTATACACCATAAATTTTAAATTAAATTTAAACAGAAATAAGAAAATAAAGAGCCAAAATCAGATGTGGCAACTCTACCTGTTCTAAAATTGTGATAGCATTTACAACTTTAGAATAAATACCTAAAAGCAACTTGTAACTTTTTTTAAGTGAGTCCAAGTTTTCACTACTTATTCATACAGCTTAAATATTTAAATAGGAAAGTTTTCGCTAAAAAAAGAAACTTGTTACTGAATAATTATTAGAAGGATCAATACCAGGCCATGACGTAAAAAAATCTATTATTCAGTCTTTGTTTTATTTTATTCCAAAGTTTTGTAAAATTCGAAAAAATTTGCTTATGTATTTTGGGATGCTGATTAACAATTTTAACTCAAATGCGCCAAATAATAGACAAAAAAAAAGATAAAAAATAAAATCGGATATTCTGCCTCATGATATCGACTCGAGCTCCTTAAATTAGCGTTATATAATGCTTAATATAAACTAATAAAATAAAATATAAAAAATACTAATAAATATCAAGGCCTTTGGAAAGAGGAAAGAAAGCAAAACTGAGGAAATAACGAAAGAGGTATGGAAGAGAATAAAACAAGGGAAGCAAAATTGAAATAAATGTAATCCATAGTTGAACCAAAAAAAATATTATAGCCAACAAATAAACAAAAACAATTATCTTTACGTTATACACTTAAAACTTTACCACTACAACACATGAAAGGGGTCTTGGGTTTAGTACTTGGTAGAGACTGTACTGTTTCTTGGACAACAGTTGTACAGGGAGGTGATTTGTATTAGATCATCCTCAACCGCCAGATTTGGCCCCCTTATTTTGGGTACCCACATCATAGAGGCTGGGAGAGCCTCAGGGGGTCCTAGATCTTATAGTATCCATCTCCGGTTGCTAAAAATTTAAATAAAATTCTGCCAAACTGCGGGTTTTTAACCTAAGACCTTCGGCACGGCAACTCAGCGCTCTACCACTGATCCACTCCGCTCCCTTACGTTACACACTTAAGGTAGGACTGAAAAAAGGCCTGTATATAAATATTGTATTATTGTTTGTATTATGATAATAAGTATATAAGGGAAAGAACAACAAAAAAGTAATAAAGCCAGAAAAATATTAAATTTATGCAGACTTAGATAAATCAAAGCTTAATTTAATAAAAAAGAGTTGTAGTAAAATGGCATATCTTCAGCACAAGGGCATTTGAAGCACATCAATTCTTTCTATAGCTGAGTATTGTTCTTAAAAGAAATGGCCCCTACTTCATTCTGGCCCTTAAGAACTGTACATCAAATGAGCGAAAGCCTCCTAGACAAGGGTTTTCTTCCCAGTTTTTATAGTTCATTTTACAAATATCAATGATTCAGGGAAGGCCAAACTAGAGGGAACGGAAAGATGGGACATTTTTAGGAAGGGAAATCAACGAAGAGAATACAGACAATAGTTGAAGACAAATTAATTAAGTTAACTACCAAACTTACGACTAATTAAAAAAAAAAATAATCAGAAAACTATGGCCGATTAGAAAAAAGGGATGTGGTTTAGGTTTGCATGTAATTCGCTCAGTTGTACGTAAACAGCTACATATCGACACTATGGAATCTACAGACGCTCACGTAAGAGCTGATTATCCTCTATATAGTGGATGCCGTAAATTTGGGGAAACCTGAGTGTTAGAAAGGTTACAATCGCTACCATATACTCAAGACCTCGTGTGGGTTATAGAGGTTCAGGTTCTATTTTACGTCCGAGAATGCTTCTTTTTTTTTCTCTCCCTCTTCCATTTGTATGTCGAGTTTCTAGGAAAACTAGCTTTCTGAGGCTCTATATCTGACAATAATAGGTCGGCTTACCAGGTAGCCGTGGCATAGAAAGAGGATAACAATAGAAATGGAAGTGTGTGAACAGGTGGGTTGCCTTCTGCTACCAATACAGGTGGTAAGGAGTTCGAAGCATAGTCGGTTTTTGTAAAAGAGAAAAATATATTGAGCAATACAGAAATATAGAACAATAGAGAAATATATATTGCGTTATATTTAGAGAGAGAGAGAGAGAGAGAAAGATAGAGAGAGAGAGAGAGAGAGTGAGAGAGAGAGGGGGGGGGAGGTAGGGAGAGAGAGAGAGAGGAGAGAGAGAGGAGAGAGAGAGAGAGAGAGAGATAGATAGATAGAGAGAGAGAGAGAGAGAGAGAGAGAGAGAGAGAGAGAGAGAGAGAGATAGATAGAGAGAGAGAGAGAGAGAGAGAGAGAGAGAGAGAGAGAGAGAGAGAGAGAGAGAGAGAGAGAGAGAGAGAGAGATTCACTTAATTCGGGGAATTGGAATTACCCATTTGAAAGAAAAAATTATCAGAATAAATTATTTATCCTTCTAAGGGCCATAAATCGACTAGGAGTGTTCCTGATGTGGATGGAAAGGATACTTTTACATGAGGGTAAACCCTAACAATTAACAGAGATCTCGCTTAATTAACGTCATTGCACAACTGTTCTGTTGGAAAGCACAACTGATTCCCCAAGACCTTTCGTAGGTTGTAATGGTACTTTTTTTTATTATCTGTTTTTTTTTAGGAGTACAAGGAATCTGTTTACCGCATCAGATATTTCCAATTTTTAAACACGTTAATAATTATAAGTCCATAAATGGGTATCTGTTCCGGAGGTTACCGCTTCGAAGTCACAACTTGGTTTTAACCCTACATTCATTTCCTTTTTAATATTCTCTAAAATAAAATAATTTCATTACTGGCTGTATCATGATCATTTTGAGTTCTAGGTAAACTGGGAAGATTCGAACAATAGGAATTCACAATAACGGCTCAGGAATTCGAATTCCACAGAACAGTAATAAAAGGAATGGCCACAGAAATACGTCTCGAGATTTGTATAAATCTCGAAATGATTCTAATTGCTACTTAAAGAGTCGACCAGGTGCTTCCTAGGAATTTTCTCTGGGAGCGCTTTATCGATTCCAGATAGCAGTTGGATTGCTTATAAAAGCAAGCTGAGGAAATCTAAGGAAATATATATTTATAACACAGCAAACAAAAATCAAGAGAATGGGGAATGCATTATTTATTGCGATTTAATAACTGTACCACTCATGAAGGAGTTCGGGTTCAGTACATGGTAGAAACTGAGCTGCTTCTAAGTTAATGGTTGTACAGAGAAGTGATTTGACCGAGAAAACCCAAAACCGCCTGGGTTTTTCCCTGTATTAGCAGGATTTGTGCCGGTACAATAAGGCTGCAGCGGGTTATTTATTGAAAAATGTGAATGAATTTTATTGTTATAAAAAAAATCACTATTAATTTAAAAAGGTTTCAATTTGTTTTATTAAACTTTTATTTCTTTAACTTAGAATATATAAAACCTGTACCACTACAACCCGTGAAGGGTTTGGGGTTCAGTACATGACAGAGACAGTGCAGGGAGGTTGTTTTGTCCTGAATCAAGCTCAGATTGTCCCCTTATTTTGGGTAACCACTTTATAGAGGCACTAATAGATTAAATAAAAGTCTAGCCAGCAGCGGGATTTGAACCCAGGACCTTCGGCATTGCGACTCAGCGCTCTACCACTGAGCCACTCCGCTCCCTTAGAATATATAATACACGGTTATTATAAAAAATAAAGGCAATTTGATTTTCATAACTACTAAACTGAAACGAAAATAAAACAGCTCGCCGTTTCAGGCTACTTTAACATTTACTAGAGAAACGCTCTAAGCTCCCAATTAATTACAAGAGACTCATGACAATCATTAGACCCATCTGGAATTACGGAATAGAGCTTTTGGGCTCCACTAAGCCACCGAATTCCTCTCGTATTCAATCCTTACAATCCAAAATCCTTCGTAAAATCCCCAATGCTCCTTACTTTGTTACGAACAAAGTAATCCATAATGACCTTAATGTTCCGTTTATTACTGATTTGCCCGAATCCGATATAAATCTTTTCACGACAAACTTCATTTCCACTCAAACCTCGGCACCTATTCAAATCCTGATAATCCTCCGAGGCGTCTGAAAATAAGATGGTCTCGTAACCTTCTAAGCTGAACTTTTTATTTGAGCACTACCACTGGGTAGTTTCTCTACTTGTCTTTTCATGTCAATGTATTCATTCATAATATTTACTTGATGTATTCTTTATACAGTTGTAAATTTTAATAAATATATTTAAAAAAAAAAAAGTTTTTCTCAACAATCTAATCTATAGTTTTGTATATGATTGTAATTCGCAATACTATGCATCATTAAAGGTAACAACGAACATTAGTAAACCTTATGTCTTTATTTCGCTCATTCTACCATTCATTCATAAAAAGGGTATAACTACGTGACCCGCGCTTTGGTCACAGTTTGTAAAAACGTATTTTTACCTGTCCCGACCACAATGTGTTGAGGGTACGCACATTACAGAGTTTGCGAGAGGATCCAAAAGTCGCATAGGATTCACCTATGACTGTTAACAGTTTAAATAATTTATCTGCCATAGTGGGATTCAAACCTGAGACTTTCAAAACAGCAACAACTTAGCGTTCTCCATTCTGACCTAGCACCTATCTTAACCTACAACAAAGCATTGCTAAAAATTTTGTCTAATACACTTAGCCGCCTTAATTCGCATGGTTTTAATCTGGTTCTGAGCCTGAAGTTTCGGTGTCGTAAAACAGCTTGACTAAACGAGCGGAAAATGTGATTATTTTTTTTCGAATTTCGGTGCTTTTGATGCCAAACTACTCATGTGATAAATTTAATATATACTCTGACCGTAGAAAAACTCTCGGATGACCAAATCATCTGCAGAGTGAAAGCTAAAAGGGAAGCAGCTGCGCTCAGCGAACAAAAGAAGTCCCTGGAGTCTTTGAGAGCATCTGGCAGGTATGTTACCGGAACAAAGGCGCGTCACATGGCCGGCAAAAGTGAGCATAGAATTCTCGGCAAATATACTTCATCTCTTGAGAAAAGGTATATCTGAAAAGTCCGTCTTGTCAGGACTAGAAGGTAGGATGTTCCAATTCCAATACAATTTTATGTAGAAAGAGACAACTGAACAATCCCAACTAATCTGAAGGTCCTGGATTCAAGACCAGGTGCAGTAACTATCTATTCTGTTTAAAGCCGTGGATCGACCCCGTGGGATCTGGAGACCTCTTGCGGCTCACTTGGCTTCAATAAAGTGGGTAACTTTAATTACGGGGTTTAAGTGTGATATACGCGAACGTATTAACAGCCATTTGCACAGGGGCTGGCAAAGAAACAGTAAGATCCTAGGCAAGAACAGACTCTTATTGGATTGTAGGAATACTATATTTGGAGCATCTCCTCCAAAACATATTTCCCACACTAAATTAAAAGAAAAAGATCTTGGTTTTGAACTCAGCAACAAAGTGAGGAAAAACGGATAATAATGAGCGACAATTAAAAACGTAAAGTAATAAAATTGATTACAATAAAGTTATTTTTTTACCTACGAATAAATAGGAGAGAGGTAGCTCAATGGATAGCGCACTGAGTTGGTGTGGTTCCAATCCGCCTGTTGCCGATAAATTATTAATATTATATATTATAAATTATTCAATTTGCTAACAGCTGTGGTTGGATCCTGTGGTGTCTGAACATTTCCTGGGGTTCACCCAGCCTCTATAAAATGGGTTCCTTTAATTAGGGAAAAAAACTGGCGCTTGAGCGTCATCTCCGACATATTGCCTCCCTACACAACAGTTGTTGACAGAGTCTCTCCATATACCGAACCCAAAACCCTTCAGAATGCTTTCTATAACCTTTATAAAGCCTTATAAACTTACAGGTTGATTCATTAGGATATAGACAGAAGGGCTGCTGGCAATAATCCCAATAACGGTAAAACTTGTATCACTAAAGCCAATGAAAGTATACTACTGGACAAAAAACTCTTTTTTTCTTTTTGAAAAAAACTCTCTTTTTCTTGACCAGCCTAGTCATTAAAGATCCCTATCCTCATTACACCTGGATAGACATAATTTAGGACTTACACTGTAACAACGAACTGAAATAAACTCTTCCAACGTTCAAGAGTTGAGGAGGCAAATGGAATACAGCAGAATTACAAAACCGACCCAAAGAGAATCATTTTGAATAGAGGAAAATTGAGGATCTCTAAGACAAAGGGTTTAGTATGTCAATAGAAGGTCAGCATTGTAATAGGGTATGTCGGGAACCAGGGCCCTTCAAGTCCTTAAGGTACTCGAGTATGATGGAGTGCTGTCATCGTGTCTTTTACAAGAGCATTTTTAATCTTCATCCTTCAGTCCCTCGTTACTTTGTACCATAAGAAGAGGAACTAAACGGAATACATGTATAGCTCCTTTAAAAGAACGACATTTTGTTAATAAAAGCAGTTACGAACTACCCAGAGAAAAAGTTTTTTTACTATCTTGAAGATAGTTGGCATTATCTCTTCTTTTTTAAAATTGAATTTTGATTATTTGAAATTTTGATTATCCCAAACAGTCAGTGAATAAATGATTGTCAAATTGATTCACTCTCAAGAGAGAGTTGTTGCTTGTTTATTTAACGTCACTTTATGCTGCTATGGCTAATCGGACTATGCTATAGTGGGAGCTTTAAATTTTACCTATCCAGGTTTAATTAGGATAGGGATTTTTAACGATTACAGGACTTCGCATAGAATCATGGCAGTCATTTTACGTCCCTTAAGAAAAACAGCTTATCCAAAGATTTTGTACACCATTTAAAAAGTACTAGGCCAAATCGTGTCTTCATCGGTGTTGTTGGCTTGGAATGGAGTAGTAATATGAGGAATTACGCCTTCTCAAGAAAATGCCTGACTTAGCCACTTTTTATGTTCACTTAAACACGATTCCGCTTCCCCAAGTACGAGAAACTCATTTTGGGGAAAATTCGACTTAACCATTTATTCACCAGGGCTGTAGATATATAATTGTACATAGGACAGAGTACCGACATTTTAATTTTTTTTCGGATTAAATTATTTCCTTACGTTTAATTAATTGAAGAAGGGATTGAGTTAGGCACAATACTACTAATCTCATAAGTCTGGGTTCGAGAATGAACAATGGCAGATAAATTATTTATTCTAATTTAAGACGTGGATAAATCCTTTAGGATCAGTAGACTCCATACGGTTCACCCAGCATCGGTAAAGTAACTTTAATTGGGGAAAAACATGGCAGCTGAGCGTGTTTTTTTTTTTTTTTTTAAACTTAATTAAATAAAATTATAGTGTATGTGAAACAATTAGATTATTTAAATATTCTGGCTATTAAAGAAACTAAACTAACCGACATACCGACTTTTTTTTCCGAGTGTAACAGGTCCTCATTAAAGTTAGCCTAGTGTACTTGGAAGTGTTGAGGGCTGTATACTTTTTAGGCGCTGTTCAACCTGTTCAACGGCCTACCATTCTTCAGAAAAAATATGGTATCTGTTCCGCAGGTTGTATACGTTTAATTTTTAATATTTTCCAAAAATACAAGTTATATTAGTATAGAAAAATGGAATGTAATTATGGGTAATGAGTAGATTTCGTTAATCAAAGCAGCACGAAATAAAAGTTTCAACTAACATTTCAAAGTATATGTTTGTTGAACGTTCATTTCTGAGATGAAATGATTATCCAAATATACACATTTCCCATAATTACATTATCTTTCCCATACAAAAAAGCACATAATAAATTGCATTTTTAGAAAGTATTTAAAGGGGAAACGAATGAAAAGTTAAAACATGTTGAAACTCAATTTGATGTGACAACCAGAGAAATAATTACCAAAAATACTTCAGTCCAATGAAATGAAAAATAAAATAAAATAAACAAAAAACAAAAGAACCATGTTACTTAAAAATGAACTAAGTTGTGTAATAGTTAGCTAATAGCTCATATGAAACTTCAGACAAATAAAGGATTCAGTTTCTCGAATATATTAAATAAAATAAATATTTAACTACATTCTACAGGAAGTAAAAAGTTTCAAGAAGTCAAAGAAGTTAAATGATTTTTAATATATTAAAACAGTTTGATTCAGAGTTGATTTCATTTTTGTGGAAAATATTGGCGCAATTAATTGTGTATTATTTTATTTAATAGTGTAACTAATCGATACTACTTTTAAAAATATATTAATACCATGATATAGTTTTTTAAACATTATTAACCTTGAAAAGATAATGATTTGGCAGTTAAATGGTTTCAATTTTGTTTGTGATTCGATTCCAATGTGATATCAAAGAATCAAGATTAGGAAGGAATTGACCAGATCAAGAAGCAGGCAAAAATTCTCCAGATTCAAAAAAAATAGAAACAAGTATTAAATAAGGAGATTGATTTAAACCAAAATGCCACAAGAGACAATTTAAATAAATGAATTAGTATGGAACTCTGAAAAGAGTGTGTGGAGGTAAATGAATGGAATACCTTTAATTTGAGTAAGTACATACACCCTATTTTTTTAAATTACCCAGTACCATGAAAATTTGAAAATGTGTTCAAACTTTACGACTTTGAAAGTTGTGTACTAATGAAATGTGTATTAGTAACTGCATCATACATTATAATCAAGAGTATATATTTTTACATATACATAACAACCAATTAGGGGTGTTATTAAACATATTTATTACAGATAAAAGTCGTACCATGACTAACTGAGTTTTGTAATGTGTCACCGATAATTTTGATTAATATATTGATTTCGGTCTGCAGGTATCAACTTTTATCAAACACAATTGTTTCCACTAATCCTAATATTGAAAATTTATCTAATTGTTGATAAAACAATTAATTTTTTTATTATAATAAATATTACTTATAGAATCCTTTTTTTTCATTTAAATTACAAATGATGAGCAATCATAAATTTGAAAAAATACAAAATAAATAAAAAGCCATTTTATAAATCACATCAGTTCTAAAATATAAAATTAAGCTATAATTTTTAATTATTTCATATTTCTTATAATTCAATGATTGAAACTATGAATTGAGAGGTCTTAGTCCAGACGGAATATGTAATATTAATCAGGGAGTAAATCAAGAACATAGAATAGCACGCTAGTGCCGAAATCATCAATAATATTTCTGATCTAGAATCAACCACTTAATTTTAGTTGCATGATCCCTGAAATGGCTGATTGCGAAAATGATTCCAACAAATGATAAATGACAACTATTTCATAGCTATTGCCATTCAGAATAATATATACAAGAAATATTTATTAACAATTGAAAAATGCTTAAATTGTCATAGTAATAACTGAAAATATTGAAAGGAAAAACAATGATAGAGACAATAATTTCCAAGAAATGATGACAATATAAAGACAAAAGAAAATATCTATGACTCCCATATAAGATAACAATTCCCACAAAAAGATGAACAGTATAAATTAAATAAATAATTAATTTAAAAAGCATATCATAATGAAAAATATAAATTATTATTCTTATAGCCACTAAATTTCTGATTTAAACCAAATAGATAAAATTAAATAATGATGACATAAATTTAAATTCATACCTTAAATATCAGTTATTACATTAAAATTACTCATGAGTAGTTCAAGAAGCTTTGTAAAACCCAAATGGATGCATAAAATTGCAAAGAACAATTCAATATTTTCAATTAAATTACAACTAGAAATTACCAACAAGCATTCGTATGAATATTAAAACATGGATAATAATATTACAAGATAATTTAAAACATTGTACACAGTACAATAAACCTCAGAGCAGAGATTATCAAGGGCCATAAGGCTGTAACATTGTATGTCTACTTTATCTTTAAAAATCATTATTTATATCCCATTAAGGGTTAATTAAGTCTTTAAATGCAAAGCAATGATTAAAACTGGTTAAGAAAGGTCCAAAGTGAATCTCTTAAAATATGACAGAAATGTTGAACTGTAATCATCAGATACAGGTTATCAAAGAGATATATTATCATATACTGACTTGTTCCTCCAATTTTTAAAAAAAATACACACTCAAACGAACTAATTGGTTTATTATAAGGATTTTTCGAAATAAAGTTATGATTAAATATTTGGAAAACAAAGTGGAGGAAACTGTTAAGCAGGTTATAAACTTACCGAAGTAGAATATGGTTGAGAGCTGAGCCTGATTCCATCTTGAGTCAAACGCTCCCGTATCAACATCTTTAGCTGCACTTTGGGTATCCTAACCAATTCTGCCTTTCCTTCTTCATATTCGTCCACATAGCGGGGTACTTCCTGGGCACTACCGCTTGAAGGACTCCTGGATTTGTCCGAGTTCCTCGACGACCTGGCCGAGGATGTTTCCCCCTTGCATTCCTCTTGTATAGCTTGAGATTCCTCAAGGGTGAAATATACGGAAGCGGCCCCTTCTTCCCGAAGAGTCCGTACGGACTGGAGCAATCTCTGCCTGTGGTTGGCATTGAATACTCCAATAGCGTCCAAATCGGGTTCTCCTACTTGTTTACATATTTCCAGGTCGTCGTAGCCGTTATCGAGGAAGGATTCGGCGTATTGGCCGAGATGGAGGGAACGTAGCCACTCAACGACGATGTTGCTGCTTGACATGACGTTGGATTCATACTACGGCATGGGTCCCTGTCACACACGATACACGATCACTCGACACTCAAGGGAGACAACCTTCTCTCTGGACAGTCTCCGACATATTGACATTCTCATACTAGTTCCCGACTTTCACCGCCTACCAACACAGAGCAGCACCATACACATTTCTAAATCACAATACAACTTAATCATACTAATTAATTTTAAATCAAATATTAACACTCCACCCTAAAACTGCATTTAAATCAAAAATACCAAATATTAAAATAAACAATAATATCAATGACCATACACGCGCAAAGGTTGTTATCTTGACTTCTCATTCAGGAAGGTTACAATACTGGTTATAGATATTAAAGTTTTTAAATTTATTATCACACCAAGATAGAAAAATGGCAATGAACGGAGAAGTGAATACTATTAAGAGATCTGTTTTTACAGATTTCAATCCTGATGATGCTGTCGACGACATAACCCAGATTGAATCACTGTGCGTAAATTGTAGACAAAATGTAAGTTCATTACATGTGGGTTTCCAGCATGTTAATGTTTATTACCTTTAAATCATTCATAAACATTGTACATTTAAAAGAAGCAAACTAGGATCAGTAAGCGCCGGATTTAAAGTTAGGTTTCAAAGTTTATTCAATTATTAAAAAAATTGTTTACTCTTATCAATGCCAGATTCTGATGGTGGATACTGTGTTTTATGTGTGCTAACAGCTATTTTTGGAAGGCTCAGAAATAAGAAGCAGAAGAATTTGTTTGATTATCAAGTTCAGTGTTAGTTCCGCAGGTTGTCGCTTCGAGTTAAGTCACAAAAAGTTTTAACTTTTCATTTGCTTCCTGTTAAATATTCTCAAAAATTAAAAAAAAAAAAATTAATTAAAGTATGAAGTTTGAGTGTAATAATGGGAAATGTGAAATATTTCGGTAATCATGTCATCAATAAATAGATGTTTCAACAAACTTTTCGAAGTATAGATGATAATATAACATAGACAGTTTGTGTAAAGTTGGTTCTTTAATCTATATACAGTAAGTAATAAAATTATTTTTATTTGTGAAAAGATTAACAAGGAAATTAATGAAAAGTTATGACGACTTAAAGCTATAACCTGTGGAACTGATACCGCACATGTATTTTATTAACAACACCCAACATCTTTAAAAATCTTCTAATACTAACTCATTCAATTATTCTTATTGTTGAATAACTTAAATTAAAAAATAAAATAAATTTAGCGAATAACCAAGTCTCAAGTTATTTAACTTATAATAATTAGTGATTTATTAGCAAACAAATGTTAGTCATATACTTGGCTGAAGAATAAATAATTTTAAAGCACTTAAGTGTGCAAATAATTATTTATGCAACACTCGTACGGCTCAGAATGAAGAGGAAAGGAATTAATTGTTTTATTAGAAAATATATATTATTAATACTGCTCATTATCTTTTAATCATCTAACAACTGCTCATTCCCTTATTATTATAATTTAATAAAAAAGGTGAATTAAAAATTCTTAAAATAAAACAACAAGATAATGACCAAGTCTCAAGTTATTGTTTAACGATTTTTTTATAGTTCACTGATGCAAAGAAATGTCATTGATTTACACAGCTAAAGAATACATTATTACCATGTTTCAGGGTATAACAAAAATGCTGCTTACTAAAATCCCATTTTACAAAGAAGTTGTGATTATGTCGTTCGAGTGCTTGGAATGCGGTTATAGCAATAATGAAATACAATCTGCTGGAAGGATTGAAGAGAAGGGTGTTCGTATTACCTTAAGTGTAGAAAATGCTGAAGATTTGAATCGTCAAGTAGTGAAATCGGACTACACTGCAGTAAAATTGCCTGTTTTGGATTTTGAAATTCCTTCACAATCACAAAAAGGAGGTAAGTACAACGTTGAATATTTTGATTTTGAATCATCTTTAATCTTATATGCTCGAAAACTTTATATTTTTACCAAAGCAATCTTGAGTTTGGGTGAGCATAGCATTTAATTTAGTATTAAATAAAGGATTTGTAACCATTTGACTAGGGTAAGGTCGAGTAATTAAAATTTGGGCAACAAGTTATGGAAAACTGTTCTATTGTTTGGCTTTTCAGGATATCCCTTTGCAGTTCTTTTTTCTTTTTTTTTAACTTCAATAACTCAACAGAGGACTCATTTTTTATTTATTTTTGATAAAAAATATGTAACAGCAAAAACTGCCTGACAACATGAGACTGCACATCTTTTGTTTGTGAAACTTCTAGGTATTCAGCCAGTTCTCAAGTATCAGAATTTAAATTAAATCTATTTTCGAGACATATGCTTGGATAAAATTATGTTTGAACATGAATATTTGCTATTGTATGTTTTCTACTCACCTTAATTTAACAACCATTTTATTTATTTATTCATTTATAATTGTATATCTGCCCTTAAATTTTAGAGGTGACTACGGTTGAAGGAATTTTAGAGAGAGCTGTAACGGGCCTGAGTCAAGATCAAGAAATAAGAAAAACTTCAGACCCTGAAACTGCCGAAAAAATTAAAGAGTTTATAGAAAAACTGCAAGGATTAAAAACCTTAGCACGCCCATTTGTTATGGTAGTTTCAAAATTCCTTCTTTTTTATATATATATATTTAATTAAAGATATACAGTTACTTAATTAAGCCTATACGCATTTTTTTTTAGATACTTGAAGATATAAGTGGAAATTCTTGGGTGGAAAATCCTAAAGCGCCAAAACCAGACCCGAACTGTCACACAGTTCATTTCAATCGGAGTAAATCTGAAGACCATGCTCTTGGTCTTTATACAAAAGAAGAAATAGGGGAACCCGAGGAAAATGAAGAATATCTTCTTCCGCCGCTTGGAGAGTCTGCAGAAACACTCGACTTGGAGGGTGAAGTGCTCACATTCGCTACAAATTGCCCGGTTTGTGGAACAGCAACGACTACCAATATGAAATTGACCAGTAAGAACAAAATCATTATTATTTTTCTTTATAATAATTATAATTATTTTATTCTTTAAAGCCTTTATTGCTGAAGACATATGTTGAGTATTGAAATTTTCTTATTGTTGAGAAAAAAAACGGCAAAGGTGGAAATATTATGAATTTATTTGATCTTCTAGGATTTTTTTAATTTATTTTCTAGTTAGTCGAGTAGTAGAGTATATGCCGCCAAATTATTCTGTTGTTAACTGAAAGTTTATGGTTTATGGTATTTCATGAAAAATATAAAATAAAGAAGCGAGGGGATGGTTGACTGGAAGATAGACGTAAGGAAGAAAATAGTTGGGGGTGCAGTCGTTTTTTTTAAATAAAATAAAGAAGTTAACATTTATTTAATTAGCAATAAACTATGAGACTTTATTAAAAAATAAAAAGAATAAGTTAACAAGTTTTACACCAATGTTTATCAAAATAGGAATGGATAATTTATTATTGTTTTTCTAAATTAGACTACATTATCATATGATATTAAGATATCCAGTACTGATTTGTTTCTTAAGAGTCAAGTTTATTAACATATACTGACATTAAGCTGAAATTATGTACTAAAACAAGTAATGAAATGAAACATTGAATGGTTCAGCACATACGTTAAAGATGACGGGGCATTTAGATTTAAAATAGATGTATATGTAAGAAGGAAACTGCCCAGATACAAAAAGAAATACATTTTCTACTTTAAAACTGAATTGCATAAGACACACTTGGCTATTATTATACTGTTATTACTGTATATTTCTTGAAATTCATAAAACAAATTTAATTTTTGCAACTATCACTTATAACGTTTGTATCTAACTTTTAATCCAATTTTGCATTATTTAATTATTTTATTTAATTTTTATATTTACTTTTATATGTGGAATGTTGAAATGGTTAATATTGTTTTATTACTATCATATAAAATTTATTACTTAATTTATATATATTTTTTAGAAATCCCTTACTTTAAAGAGGTTGTTATAATGGCTACAAACTGTGACAGTTGCGGTCATCGAACTAATGAAATTAAATCAGGTGCTGGAATTGAACCACGTGGTGTGAAAATAGAAGTGTCCGTTTCTTGTAGAGAAGACTTTTCCCGAGACCTATTGAAGGTAATGTAACATACTTTCACTAGAACTAGATACACTTAAATACATTATAAATATATATTTATATACATGTAAAGTTATCCTAATATAAAAATGGAGCATATGTGTATATTAACACTAAGAGTATAATCTTTAAAATATCTTACCTTCCCATATTTTTGTTACAGTCTGAAACATGTTCCATATTGATTCCCGAAATGGAATTAGAAGCTGGCCCATTTGTTGTTGGTGGCAAGTTTACAACAGTGGAAGGGGTTTTGATAGATTTGAAAACGGGTCTAGAGCGCAATGTACTAACCAGAGATACGTTACAAGTCGAGGTCACTGAAGCACTGAATAGACTCGCTAAAAGATTGGACAAAGTTTTGGCGACTGAAGATGCTGTAACGCTTGTCCTCGATGATCCGGCAGGAAATTCGTATGTACAGGTTAGTAAAAAATTGTTATTTTATTATTATTAATATTTTGATTTATAATTAACAGCTCCAAATTCTTTTATTTAAAACTTTATGACTATTTATTCAAAATATGTACCCTCAGTTTCTTTACCCTTTTCTTAACATTTTATCAAATTTTCCATCCCAGAACTTAAAAATTCAGGGTTTTGTGATGAAACTAAGTGTGAAATTTAATTTGTACATCTCTTTTTAATTAGAAAAGTTGCCCAAGACTGTGGGTTCACAATCCAGCTGGTGGCTATAGGATTTTTTAAATAAAGTAAAAACTCTGTAGTTATGCCATCCTTGAGAAGGGACACAAAATGAAGTTCCTGAGCCGGTACAGTACTCATTAAAGATCCCTATGCTAATTATAACTGTATAGGCAAAATTTACGACTCCCACAGTAGCATTGATCATCCATAGCAGCGTATAGTTATGTTAATTGAATTAATAAACAGATAAGAGATTTAAAATAAGTTGTAATATTTCAACTATATTTCCATTTCCTCCTAAGTTAATTAAATTTATTAAATGTTCCAGAGTCTTACTGCACCTGATCCAGACCCAAGACTCAAGATTACTCACTACGAAAGAACATACGACCAAAATGAAGATCTTGGATTAAACGACATTAAGACAGAGAATTATGAATGAATATTCTCAAATCAATGAAGTATTTATTTTGGCCAAGAAATTGTTAAGGATAAGAAATAATATAGCATAATTCATTAAAAATGATTAAGGAATTCGCTCTTTTACCCTCCAGTGCACAGATTGCGAGATGGATCTATCAACGCTTGCATGTTCTTAAGAGATTAAATAAATTCCAGGCCGTTATTATTGGTGACGGTGAATTTTATGTTTCATAGGGAATGAACAATAAAAATAAACTGATTACAATTAAATTACATTTTTATTAAACCTAGTTTAGGTTTATTAATTAATGACCAAATTTTTTTTATCAATGTTAAGTATTTTACAATCAATTTTTTTGACAAAATTTAAACTTTCATTGGTATAATAAAATAGAAGTTTAATTCTTGGTTATTTAAATTTACTAGCAAGCTGGTTAACCAGAAAATAAAAATAGTCACATATTTTGTGATCTAATTACTGATCCTACCAAGAGGGGATGGTATTTCAGCTTGCAGATAAAAAATGTAATAATTAAACAGACAGAATAGAAATATTGCAATGGAAAAGTTATTAGGCTGTACTGGAAGGTTAAGATAAATCCATGATGATAATTCAATAATTTGTTTGTAAATAAATTAATGATAAATGTATAACATGTATATAGATGCAGCATGTTTAAAACGTTATATACTTATATTAAACATTTCTCTTGAATTGGGTTAGAAAATCATATCTTTCAGTTCTCATAATGAAAATTAGATGATTTATTTACAGATTTTAGAGTATTTTTTAGATTTGACTGTAATAAATGACTTCAGTTTAATAGTGGAATGTTTCGGGGTTTTTTTCTTTAATTGAAAGCTGGGTTTATTGCTTTATAAGAATTTCAGAGATGGATGTACATTTTGTATGCATAATAATTTACATATTCAGAAATAGTTTATGAAGATCAAATCATAAATAGAACAGAAAAAAAAGCTATGTATTTCTCAGTAGAATAATAAAACACAAATAGGTACATTTTATTTTAATTAATTGAAGTTACTGAATGTGTGCCTACAGTTAATCAGATTAATTCCTAAGTATTTAATGTTTAACTTTATATCATTTAATTAGTTTGTTTATCTGTTTTTTACATCTACAAGTAACTACTTTTTCATGTATTTTTTAAAAAAAGATTTAATTCTGTACTAAAGTATTTGAATTGTATATATTTTTGAATTCAGTGTTATTTTTCTTCTTTTTAAACAAAAATTGTTGCCAACATGTAATTATGGTGTATATACAATTATTTTTTTAAAAATAAAAACTAGTTTAGATTTTTTAAATTCTAATTATCTCAGGCTTTCATATGTTAATATGGAATATACAAAAATTGTAGAGCCTTACAATAAAGTTGTAATTAAAAGGGTGATTGTTCTTTTAAATATAATGTTATTGTATAAATATGTGGTTAATTAAAAAAAAAAATTTTATAATTCCTCTCCCCTCATGAGAAAAATATATGGCCCAATCTAAGTCGAAAATACATACAAAATAAAAACCAACAGAGAACTTAGTGATATGTATTAAGATTCTGATTTGGTTTTATGTATCAAAAAGGGAAAAATAAGATGGTTGGGGCATGTTCAGGGACTAAAGCAAGAAAGACTCCCGTGAAAAAAAAAAGGAGAAGAGGAAGAGGTAGACCCAGGATACCACAAATTAGTGAATCCTTAAAAGAAATACAAATTACCCAGGTGAATAAAAGAAAAATTATTTCCTATTAATTAAGTTAATAGTAGAGATAAGAAAATTATTAGAATAGAAAAATAAATTTATGTTAGGACCAGGTCCCTTAAGAATAACAATATTGTTAAATTAATAAAAATATAGGGTGTTTTTTTAAGCTAGATAGACTTTAAATTGTAAAAAGTAACACAAAAAATTAAATTGTAATCAAAATTTTTTTTTTATTCGAAAGATCAATACGTGACATTAACATTTGAAAATGATTTCGGGCATATGGGCACCGCGGCTATTCTTGACGAAGCGCATTCTGGACGTCCAATTTTGGGCCACTTTTTCGAGCACTGCTGGCCGTATGTCACGAATAACACGAACAATGCTGGCTTCCAAGGCGTCAATTGTTGCTGGTTTATCAGCATAAACCAGTGACTTCACGTAGCCCCACAGCACGACCTTGGAGGCCAATTGACAGGTCCATTTATCGAAATCAACCAAAAATGCGCCTCATCGCTGAACACAATTTTGCGATAAAACAACGGGTCAGTTGCCAACTGCTCTAGAGCCCAATCGGCGAAAGAAGTATACGAAATGTCAGAGTATACTGAAACAAATAAAAAAAAATTTTTGATTACAATTTAATTTTTTGTGTTACTTTTTACAATTTAAAGTTCTATCTAGCTTAAAAAAACACCCTTTACATCTGGCCAAACTGCTACATTATTAGAATACTGCAATATTTACATAATAACATGAAATTAAATATGAACTAAAACTTATGTTCTGATAAAGAATAAAAAAATAATAATATATATATATAAAACAATGAAAAATAATAGAATACAAACTTACAATAAACAGAAATCGACTAATGGAAAAATAAAAATGTAGATAAGAACATCTAATTATATGAATAATAGTATCACAATGAGTGTGGAATATTTACAGTAATTCCTCAATCGTGTTGAATATAGCTATTTATTTTTACTGATTAGAGAGCATCTCATCTGTTTGGGAATTAAGGAGATGTAGGAATAGTTTGGAATGTGGATAAAGAAGATGCATGACGGATATCAGGTGGGAGTGAGTTCCAAAGAGAGGTAGACCGAGCGAGAAAGGAGCGCTCAAAAGTTTTGGTTCTGTGGGAACGGAAAGGCGAGATCTTGTGCGCTGGAATTGGATAGAGGGTTTGAATTGTTGGAGACTATAGATATAAGATTGACGTTTTGAGTTGATGGTTTGATATAAGAAAGAACCTAGGAAATAGAGTCTATGGATAGAAGGGAGGAGCCACATTAACTCGTCATAAAGGTGGGACACATGAGACTTCCTTGGGGCGTCGAAGACAAACGGAAGTGAGCTGTTCATAATTTGCCTCAGTCTTTCCTAGAGCTTGTTCGAGAGCCCACCATAAGCCACACAGCCATAGTCAAATTATGGAAAGATGAAAGAAGTGATAAGGAGCTAACGGATAGGTAGTGTAAGAAGATGCTCGGAATGATGGAATAACTTTAGGGAGCTTATTGATCGATCAGAAATTTGGGCAATGTGGGATGTTCAGGAAAGCGTTTGGAGATTTTTAAGTGAGGAACTGAAAGTAACAGGGTGATTGTTGGGGAAGAGAGTTGATGGATTTAAGGAGTGTGTTGGAATCAATTAGAATGGCCTGAGTTTTAGCAGCATTTAACATCAGTTTATTCAGGTCAGCCCAGGCACTGATCCCATTTAGGTCACACTGAATATTAGCAAATATATCTCAGAGAGAGGAAAGGTGAAATAGATTTGTGAGTCGTCGGCATATAGATGGTGGGAACAGTAGTGGATTCAATTGGGAATGTCATTAATGTAACATTTGAAAAGGATTGGGGAAATACTAGAACCCTGAGCCACTCCTGTGTTCAGCGGAAGGAAGAGGATAGGGGTTGATTAGGGACAGAGACCGCTTGAGTCCTATCCAAGAGGAAAGCTTGGACCCAGAGTATGAAACTGTTGGAAAAGGAAAGAGATTTTAATTTAGAAAAAAAGATGGAATGGTTAAGCGAATCGAAAGCTTTTGAAAAGTTGAGAAGAATTAGTACTGTTAGTTTTTTATTGCCCATGGCAGTATGTATGTCAGTGGTGATTTTAACGAGGGCAGATTGTGTGGAGCGGCCAGGATGGAACCCTCATTGAAGTAGATCGAGGAGTTTGGAATGTTCCTGAAAATTTGGGATTGAACTATTCATTCAAGAGGTTTGGAAAGGTTAGAGAGTATAGAGATAGGGCGAAAGTCATTTGGGTTTGAGGGATTGGATGACTTGTTGATAGGATGGACAATTGCTTTTTTCCAGGAGGAAGGGAAAAATTGTTAATATAGAGAAGAGCGGGAAGAATTTCGGGAAGGCATATTTTTAACAATTTAATGGGAATACCGTCAGAACCTATGGAACTAGAGTGGGATTTCATTAGGGAGGAGATAAGGACAGTGGGTGATATGTGAGAGAAATAAAAATTGTTGTAGTTATATGATGGTACTATTCAGAAATTGGGAGAAGTAGATTGTGAGCTTTTAGTGGAGGAAGACAAAAAATGTGTGTTCAGTACATCAGTTGAAACTGGAAAGACTACAGGGGAAGGGGATTTATAAAGGGAGAGTTTCCGAAGGATTTGCCATTTGGTTTTAGGATCTGGCTAGGAGGAAAGGGCTTCATAAAAGTATTTGGGTTTTGCCTGCCTTATTGTAGATTGTGTTAAGTTGCAGAGAGTCCTGAACACTCGATAATCGTCAAGTCAGTCTTGTCCCGTCTATAGCGTCTACGGGCTGCAGTGCTGGAGACTCCCTAGGTTTCACCCTTAATTTGAGAAAATATTTTAAGTCTGTTAGTTTAATGGATCTACTAATTAAATTTTCAGAACTAAATTTGAAAACAGATTTTATCACCATAAAAATAAGTTGAAACCTTTGAAAATATTAATGTTGGCCTCTTCCCTATTTAGGTGTTAGTCTAGACACGAGACGCTTCACGAATATTAGTGGTACTGGTTTAACTGTAGGATGTAAAATTTTAATAAGAGGATGGACAGCATAAAAGAGTAGAGTAGTGATAAATAAACTTAAGTTTTCATTACTGTTAACATAAATTTCAAACTATTAATCAACATGTCTAATCCCACAATTTTTGTCTATTGCATTAAAATAATATAAATGTTTATAAACTTCATAAGAATATGAATCATGTTTATATAGTGATTTTTATTATCATTTCATATGATTGTGGGAGCGGAGTGACTCAGTGATAGAGCACTGAATACTGAAGGTCCTGGGTTCAAATCCTGCTGTTGGCAAGACTTATTTATTCTGTTAGCAGCCGGAAAAGGATGCTATGGGATTTAAGACCCTCTTGGGGCTCACCCAGCCTCTAAAAACTGGGTATCTAAAATAGGGGGAAATCTCACGGTTGAGCGTGATCAGGGACAAATCACCTCTCAGCACAACTGTTGTCTAAGAAACAGTACAGTCTCTATCTACTGAACCTCAGACCCTTTCATGGGTAGTAGTGGTACAGGTTTTTTTAAATATGATTATCGATTAATAATCATATGAAATATGATTGAATGAATATATATACCCTCCAATATCATCCTTTTTATTTACTTGGGCATTTTAATGGTTATTTGGATTATTGATTATATATTTGTTTTGTTTAACTAATGTTGGTACCAATCTGAAATGGTGTCTACAAATTTTGGGGTTAAAAAAAATTATATAATAGTAATAAGTTTAACATCACTTTTTCATCATATGTTTTTCTATTTCCATGCTCATACCATATTGTTACTTATATTTCTATACGTTCCTTGTATATTTATGTCATACATTTATACCACTTCATACTATATGTATGCATTTTAAAAACTGTTATACTCAATATTTATATCTTGACTTGCTACTGTTATTTTTCCTTTATTTACTCTTTAATATCATTTTGGCTATACCTTCTTTCATTTTACTTATGTAAACTACCCAGGAGTCTATTATCTTACATTTTATAGTTTTTTATATATATTCTACTACCTTTTCAATAATTTTACTTCTCACCTCTGATGTTTATACTTTTTCTTTTTAAATAACTTTCTGTTTACTTCCTTCTTTTATCTTTGTAAAAAAATCTTTTTTGGCATCACCACCGTTCTGTACATTTTCTCTGTAATTTTTTATTCATATATATCCCTCACTTTTGTTCTAAATTTCTACCTCTCTACATATATATTTTTTCTCATTTATCATATACTTAGTCTGCAATGTATTTTTATAGTTCTGTTATTTTGTCTGTTTTTCTTTCTTAGCCCTGAAGATGACCCACAAAGTGGGTCAAAACGTCGGCACATAATTAAATAAGTAACCACTTATTTAGTGTTTTTATTTGACTGCACCCCCAACTATTTTCTTCCTTACGTCTATCGTCCAGTCAACCATCCCCTCACTTCTTATATAATAGTAAAATATGTTGATTAAAAATAGTAAAAAAAAGCTATTTTGGGGCTGTATTGTATTATTTTGTATATTAATATTACTCTTAATAAAGATTATGATATATTATTATTTGATTTTATCTATTCCATGTAGTGATACATTACCTCTTTAATATATATACTTAACTAAATGTGTCAGTTCACTTTTCTTTTTAAACCGTAATGAACAACCAGTTCTATCCCTTCTACTTATTTTTAAAGATTTTCAAGACCACTTTACCTTTGGAATGTGGGTATATTGAAAAAATCGTACAACATAATGCTTAAGAAAAATTTTCTTAAAAAATACAAAACGAGGCTAAATAATTATAAAAAAAAAAGTTGATCTTACAATAAATACATCTGAGATGAGTATGTCTTTTCAATTGAAATAATTGATAAATAAACACAAATTAAGAAGGAAGTTCCACAGATTAAGAAAGGTTGTTTCAGTGTTCATTGTGGTTTGGACCCTCCACTGGTATTACTTTGATGTTGTGCTTCTTGATCTAGTGTTTGCAGCATTTTATATCCAGGTTTCAAAATGGCATGTAACACTTCAGAATTTGGTCTGCCTCCTGCTGGAAAGTGTATTTCTGGAATATTGTCGCTCGACTGGTTCAAACCATATTTAGCTAACAACTTTTCGTAAAACGCCAACAATCTTCTTGCCCTTGCGAGAGCCCTGTCACGTTTGATCAAGATCTTTTTTCTATAATAATCCTTCACACTCTGAATGCCATCGAACCCAACAGTCCTCAATGATTTCTCAAGAACGTCACTATTGGCAACCTGACCCTTATTCAGGTCCTTTTGTGCAAAAACATGACAAAACAGACATATTTTAATCAGCATTTCTTTCACTACATCGACGAGAATATCAAGTGCCGCTTTCCTTGTTCGATCGTACCCAACTTGTGCTAATATAACGATAACAGATTTTTCTAACATCTTATGAACTAGTTCTTGGTCGAGGGAAGGCATCGGCATGCCCTGGCCTAGGTTGAATCTATGAAACCTTTGCGGTTTCTCCTTCCTCCTTGTAATTATTTCAGGTATCTTTCTCACTTCTTGAAGAATGGGTGCTCGGATATCGCCTTTTCGAGAAACTAACAACTTGATGGAACTTTGAAGCCTTTTGCAATACAGATTTAATTTAATAGTGTGTCTAATTACTTCATTTACAGGGCAGGCATCAGGTGGAAGTTTCAAGCCATCGTCTTCCCCCATTGGAAAAACTGAGGAAAATAACTCAGGAAAGTATTCCTTAGGTTTTTCCTGCTTCACAGCACCCATTATCACAGTTTTGCAAACTTCTGGAGGTAAAGTATTGACAGTCTTTCTAGGCAACTCACCCCAATGGTCCTCATATTTCCAGATCTCAACGTCATGCTTGGAAAGTCGACAAATATTAGGAATCATAACAATGTAATCAAGAAAAACATAAAGCACTGACACATAACCTTACATTAAGGTAGCAACACCAAACGACATGACACGGCAGTCATTCGATATGGAACGTTCAGTGTGAGTGGAGACAGCTATAAATAGAACTAATACAAACATTTATATACAATTACTACAATATAATACAGAAAGGTATTCAAAATAAATTTATTATTAGCTAATTTCCATTTAACGTTAAAGATATTTAACAGAATCATTCCATCTAAAAGTGAACGTTTCAACAAACACATATCATCTATACTTCGAAATATTAGTTGAAATTTTAATTTCTTGATGAAATGATTGCCGAGATCTACTCCTTACCCATAATTACATTATCATTTCCACACAAAAGCTTACTATAACATGTATTTTTGGAGAATATTAAAAAGAGTACGAATCAAAAGTTAAAACATGTGACTAACCTCGAAGCGGCAACCTGCGGAACATAAACCCATTTTTTTTTACTAAATCAATTAGAGTTGCCGTGCCGAAAAAAGTGGGTAAAATCTAATCTAAAAAGGGGAAAATCTGGCGGTTGAGTGTGATCTTGGATAATCACCTCCCTGCACAACCGTTGCAAAAAAAAAACAGTGTAGCCTCTACCACTTTATTTTTCTCTTTTTCCTAACTATTGCCTGAGAGAATGAATGAGATTTTTTAAAGGTCAAGGTTTAAACTTATACTAATCGAAATGTAATAATTAATCGCCTGTCTTAAGTTCGGATTAAACCGGTTTGCCCCATCATCAATCCAGAAACCGGTGACATGTGCATAGAGGTTTAAGCTTTAGTTGCCACATAAGTATCTTTGGCATGTCCTGACCAGCTGACGTATGGAGGGGATGAATTCAGTCTGCGGCAACGTTTAGAGGAAAGAGTAGGGCATCAGGTAGGTCAGTAATTATATATAGTTATAAACAATTAATAATTAAATTAAAATTATAACCTACGAATTATAGATGATTAATGATAACCATTAAGCAGAAAGACTCGAATAATTTAGTTGACAATGACACCATTTTACGAATTGTACAAATATAGTTTTTACTTCTTAAAAGTTAGTAAATGTAACATTCGTCTTTTCAGTGAATAATTAAAATACAAATATAATAAAAACTCTTTTTTTAACTAAATAGTAAATTTTTTTTTCTAATAACAAAAATATTGAAAAATTATAATTTGAAGGCTAACAATATCAGGCTTATATTAACATATAATAATTGATAATTTATTTTCAATTTTATAGTTGAAAGATTGATTTTTTTTGTTTTGTTTTTTATCTAACAGATAACTTCCTGTTGGCAACGCTACGAGACATTGTTCTCATAATCATGCCAAAATAGTGAAAAATAGGTTTTTAGTGAATTGTATTACATAAAACACTATTCTAACTATAAAATTGGCACTTATACGATGTCAATACATAAATGGTACTAACATATTCATGACGAAACTTTATTTACCGAATAAATCAGCATAATTACCCGCTCAATATTATCATATGTTTAAAACTAAATTTTATACATATATTAGTGTTATATAATATAATTTAATAAAGAATTATTTTTCACTGTTAGGGCCTTATTATGAGAATAATATAGTCTCAAAACGTCACCAATAGGAAGTTTAACGAATATACTGACCCTTAAGAACTAAAAGTAAAACTTATTTATCATCAGGAAAAAAATTATATACCAAAATATATATTTGCAATATTTTTTAAATAGAAAATTTTTGTAAGTCGCGTTTGTGGAACAAGAATAATTTAATTTTTTTAAATGTTAAAAAACTACACAAGGAAATATTATTTTATTTATTGTTTCCTTTTTTTTTTTTTTTACATGACATGGAAAGGGTGTTACTCCATTGGCATGGCAGGTATCGTAATGAGGTAGTTTTTCATATCATGCTATACTCGGATCACGCGAGGTATTCAGTTAGGACCTTTTGTAAAGGCCCACTTGTATCTCTCCTTGTACTGAACACAAAAGCCTTCATGGATTGTAGTGGTACAGATTTTTAACGTTTTGTGGTAGAATTCTGGGATTTAGGATCGATAGATCAAGTTCGAGATGAAGTTACTAACCTAGCTTTCTAGTTAAGAGGAAAAAATAATGATACTTCAATTTGCGAAAGCTGAGGTTGTGTAAAAATTGTATTCATTTTAGTATTTGAACCCAACTATTATCTAATCTCAGGGGCAAGTTATACGAGGAAAAAAAATGATCAATATTAAATAGGGCGTAAAAATAAAATAATTTATAATAAAAACAAAATGTAAATATTTTTAGAATCTAAAATATGTTATAGAAGTTGTGAGTTATTTAATCTGTGATGGTTCCCGTGGGATCTACAGACCCTCCTGGGGTTTACAGATCCTTTTTTTTTTTTTTTTTTATGTTGGCTAAAGACTTCCTTTGAAGTCCTATACAGCCCGATATCTTTAATTAATTACTTAGTATTTTCTTTGATGCCAACAGCACGCGGTCTTCCCAGGCGGTCACCCATCCAAGTACTAACCACGCCCGACGTTGCTTAACTTCGGTGATCGGACGGGAACCGGTGTGTTCAACGTGGTATGGCCGTTGGCTTACAGATCCTTTATAAAGTGGGTAATCTTAATTGGGGAAACAACCTGTCGGTTGAGCGTGATCTATGACTAATCTCCTCCCTGGACAACCGTTGTTAAAGAAACAGTACAGACCTAACCAAGAGTACTGCATCAAATACCCTTTATAGATTTTAGTGGAAGAGGTTTGGAAATACATGAAGTCGAGAGTAAATGTAAATAACACAACCAGACTTAATGCTCTATATTAGCTTATTTATTATTAATAAATATTTTAATAGTATATAAATAAAATAGGTAATCAACAACTAGAATTGTTATGTAACCTTAGTTCAAGTTTATTAACTTTCGATGCATTTTTAATTTATTTATTCCTAATATAAGTTTAACTTAGGAGTCCTAATAAATTTTCTTTTCAATTGCTGTAAATCTTTTTTTTTTTTTTAATCACTGTTATATTGGTCGCTAGACCTGCCAAAGAATGGTAATGTATATTGAATACTACAATTAAGAAGAAATAGATCACGTGGTCTGAATAAATAAACAGAAGTTGCACAAAACTAGAAATACATCTCCCAAGATGGGCAGCAGTGGAGAAGACTAGTTCAGGCGCCACTAAATCAATAAGTTCTGTAGATTCAAAATATATCCATATATAGATATATCTTTGGTAGAAAGTTGAATCAGTGTTTATCCGTGGATAAATATCCTTCAGATCCTAGACTGATGTTTAACTGCTTAACAGTTTAAGAAGACACTGGCTAGACCCGTGAGGCAATCATGGCAGTTGTGTGCTATTAAATTAGTCGCCATGTAGTCAGGACACGTACTAACTCTAAGGTCTCTTTCATAACTTGAATCAGTTCTGTGCACAAGTCAAATTCTGCTAGACGATTCTTGCAAGTCAGTTTTCCTTCACTGAAATACTACGTTGTTATTTGAGATTTAATTACCTGAATGTTTTTGGAGAATCACTTATTCTCAACATCATCTACTCAAGTCCTAAGAGTCCGTTCTTTTTGAGGAAGTCATCGGAAAGGTCGCGATTCAACAAAAAATAAGGTGGAACTTAACGAATCTATGTTGTTGTTTTTTTATTAATTCATTCATTGAAAATTACAACTGTATTATAACAAAAAACATGTAAACGGCAGGAATGATACAAAGCGGCATGGATAAAGACAAGTAGAGACAATACCCAGTGGTAGTAATCAAATAACAATTTCAACTTAGAAGGTCACGATCTCCTTTTCAGAGGATTACAGGGAATTTAAGAGGTAACTGGTTTGAAACTAATATTCCTGTGTTTGAGTGGGAATGAAGTTTTTCATGAAAAGACTGGTGTCTGGTTCGGGCCCAATCAGCAACAAATGGGATACTGAGGACATTATGGATGACCTTATTCGTAACAAAGTAAGGACTATTAATTATTTTACGGAGGATTCGGGATTGGATACGATAAGAATACGATGGCTTAATGGAGCCTCAAATTTCTACTCCGTCCAAATGGGTCTTAAAATAGTCTTGCATATGGGTCTTTTGGAATTAATTGGGAACTTGGAGCGTTTGCCTAGTAAGTGTTGCAGTAGCCTGAAACGGCGAGCACTTTCTTGTCTTTTCAGTCTTGTATGAGGATTCCAAGTTAAACATTTGTCGAGATGTAATCCTAAGTATCGGATTTTTAATACTAAGTCGGACTCAACAGGAGTCAGTGGGATAGTATTAAAGGATACTGGAGGAAGGAAGTTAACAATTTGGATACAATGTAAATTAAAAATTTTTTTTTGATTCTTATCTAATACACTGGACTGCAGTACTATGTAATTATTATTTTTGAAAAAAAACTAAAAAACAGCTTCCAGTCAATTCATTTATTCTTTCAAACAATGACGTTTCGACACTTAAATGTCATTTACAATATTTTAAAAAACATCAACATCCTAATATAACTCTAAAAAAGTTACAGGTCAAAAATCTGCAAAAAAAAACAACAACCACAAATCAGTCAACAAATCTAAAAACAAAAAACAAAAAACTTGCCCCAAACAGTAAGCTAAAACCAAGCATAGATACCTCATAAAACTGTATAGTAATAATTAAATTTTTTTTTTCATTTTCTTGGGGATCAACTATCCTCAATGGCCAATAGTCTACAAATGGCTTAAACTTTGATCTATAAAGTAAAGTGAGTTTTATATGATTATGTTATTATATTATTATTATATATATATATATATATATATATATATATATATATATATATATATATACCTATATATATATATATATATATATAAATTATATAATGGATATTTTTTTTTCGATTTAGATATTCCTAATTGGGATTCAAAGCACTATAACGTTTTTTTCTAAATTTCACATTTCCGTTTACTCTATTGTATTTCAAGTTGAGCATTATTTTGTAATTTCCGGTACCAAATTGTATGTTATATAATCGAGGCTATTTGGGGACGATGATTTCCCAGGGTTTGCGTAGGATACATTAAATGAAAAGGCGGTTATAAGTATATTTACGATGTGCTTTTATAATGGGGAGATCCCTTATACCCCGACTTCTTTAACATGACTTTAGATATAATTGCCTGGGCAACGAAAAAATTACGGACGGATGCATTTCGCTTTTGCAGACGATGTTATCATAATTGAGACAACACCAAATGCAGTCGTAGAGGAGTATGAAAAAAGAGGCTGCAAATGAAATAGGGCACAAAACAAACGAGAAAAAACAAAAAATAATACATGACATCATCCAAGGTAGATCTCTGATAAGTGGAGGATTTAGCTTCGAATATGTACCTCGGCACGATAGTCACAAAAAAGAATGGTATAAAAGTGGATATAAACTTAAGGATTCAGTATGGCAACAAATCATATTGGACTCTCAAGAAAATTATTTTAAATCGAAATATATGCTGAGAGATCAAAGTGCGAATATACAACACCGTTTTCCGACCAGTAGTGACGTATGCCAATGAGGCGAGGAGTCTAACAAAGCGACATGAGAGTTACATTAATGCTTGGGAAAGGAAAAACCTGAGAAAAATATATGGCCCTCGAAAATACATACAAAATAAAAACCAAACTCGAATTTAAAAACCTGTATAAAGACCCCGATTTAGTTTCACGTACGAAAGAAAATGGTTGGGTCATGTCCATTGAATTGATCTGAAAATACTACCAAGGAAAATACTGGAGGGACGTGCGGACGGTAGAATAGGAAGAGGTAGACCCAGGTTATAGTGCCTAAAAGATGTCGAGGCTAACCTACAGCTTCTGGGAGTTATAAGATGGAGAAGATTTGCTGAGGATCGCTCTGAGTGGAGAATTGTTGAGGAGGCCAGGGTCCTTCCTGGGACATAGCACCGTCAGAGATAGAGACAGATTGTGTGCTTTAAATATTTTATTTAACATTACAACAGTATTTATTACTTAATTTTATTTTTATTAAATTTTTGAACTTGGGTGGGAGGATTTTATTGTCCTGGGAATTATTGAGAAAGGTGTAGTCATATGAGAAGATTAAAGAGATAAAGGTTGCCTAATTTAATGAATAGGAGAGGAGCTTCATGTAGTCAGTCCGCATTCGAAACCGGCTGAGGCAGATAGATCATTTTATCAGTTATCAGCCATAGATCGATCCTATGAGATCTGTAGACCCTCCTGGGACCTACCGGGCCTCTGTAAAATGGGCAAACTTAATTGTTGGAATAATCTGGTGGATGTGCGTTATCTCGTTGACTTAAAAACGGTACAGTATATGGACTGAGCGCCATACCCTTCATGGGTTTTATCAGTAGTTTTTTTTTGCGATTTTCCAAGTTTACTCAAACATATTCGAAGTGGGTTTGTTCTTGCAGTTTAATGTCATACGATTGCACCCCCCCCCCCTGACCTGATCGTAGATACTACAAGTATTATTTCTGGGAATATTACGACTAGAAACAATTGGATAATTGCTTATGGACAGATGAAGATCTACTCAATAAATAACAATAATTATTTCCTAACGAGTCATGGATTGTGTATGACATGGCGAATATATCGTTAAACCCGTTGCGCTGGGTTCCCAACCATTGTTTCGGAAATAGCATGAGCTTTAATTGTCCTGTGTGAAGTCAGTGGCGTAGCACTAAATAGTCAGGGAAGCTAGATAAGTGTCACCTTCAAAGCACGGCATTCATGACCAAGCTTCGATCTGGTAGAGTGGGTTTCCTGAGGGTAAAAAGGTAACCTTAAGCTATAACTTGAAGTAATTAATTAATTAATTAAAGCGCTGAGTCGTAAACATTAGAGAAGTAGATCGAGGCGTAGGTGGGAGTATTGCAGGTTAAGAAACTAAAATCGATTGAGATAAAGGTTTTAAAAAAACATAAAATAAACCATATTTTAAAGGGGGGGGGAATAAAAATTAACTGTAATACATTGGACAGAAATGCACATTATATAGTATTTCTATTACTATTCAATTTTAGCTAGAAATCTATAAACTTTTCATGAATAGTTAGTTATCTATGCATTATATTATTTTACACATCAGTTACTATTTTCAAACGAATAATAATTTTACACCTATAAATTTTAAATTAGGTGGGCACCCTTGAGAAGAGGAAAAACCTGGTAGTTGATCGTGCCCTAGGACTAATCACCTTCCTGGGCAACCATAATCCTAGAAATAGTACAGTCTCTATAACGTACTGAACCCAAGATCCTACATAGGTTGTAGTGGTATAGATTTTATATATATATATATTTTTAGACTGGATGTTTTTCTTGATTTAATTTCACTATAAGGCTGTTTATACTTTTTTTTTAAATTTTATATATCTCTGATTTGCTGAACTGTAGGTCCTTGGTTCGATTCTAGCTGTGGTAGATAAATTATTCAATGAGTTAAAAGGTAAAAATCAACTATTTTCGAACTGCAAACTCTCCCAGAGCTCACTCAGGTGTTAGCCTGTTTCAATCCCTTGACCTAGACATAATATGCTACTTCGCTCATTGCACAGGTTGTTAATACTAGTAAATAATATTTAAATATGCTTCTTATAAGATATTAAATATATCACAGCACTGCCGGTCAACTACAGAAATAGCTATACTTGCCCAGACCTCAACCCGGATAAATCCAACTTAAAGTTCATCATGACCTGTCCTTGGCCTGGTGAAGAATTAACACATCTATTAACACATTAAAAGCGGATCGTCAGGACTTCACATTGCTTTGATGGAATCATCTAGAAAATTCAGAAAATTCAGAAAATTTCTGGTTGTGTGATGGTCAAATATTTCTTTACGTACTATAACAGATATGTATTAATATAAACAAGAAAATAATATGAATGCTGTTGTATATGTAAGATAGCCTGATGAGAAAAAAAAAATCTACACCACTAAGATTCATAAAGTCTCGGATTTACTACGTGGTAGAGACTGTATTGTTTCCAGGACAATGGTTGTTAGTCCGAGATCACGCTCAACCGCCAGGTTTCCTCCCTATTTTGGATATCCACTTTATTGAGACTTGATTGAGCCCACAGAGGGTCTCCAGATCCCCAAGGATCCATCTCTGGCTGTTAACAGATTAAATAAATTATCTACAAATGAATGAATTTTATGGTAAGTTACATACTAAGTCATTTAAAGGAAATTAAATTCTCTAAAAATATAAAACTAATTATAAAAATTGGGAATCACCATAGAGACAGCAAATCTTACGTATAATTTAAGGCTTAAAAGCAGAGTGTGCCTTACTTCGATCTAATAACATAATCATTTTAACTTATATATTTGTTGATAATAATAAATAATTATATGGCATCATTTAAAATTTATTTGAATCATTTCCGATCTGATGTTATTCCAAAATTATTTTATTTTCTATTTCTGAGAAAATACGTGAAGAAGCGCACGGTGTTTGAGTATACAACGGTTATGTAAACTCTTTAAAATTATTCTTAAAGTGGATTGTTATAATCATACGATTACGGGGAAGTTGCATAATGAGCCAGATTTATTTAATTTACAAAGAGAATCAAAACAATATATCAAAAATACTTAAAATATTGTATACTTAAATTTTTGAATAATGTTATAAATCAATATACAGCTTAAATAAGCAGAAAAAATTTAACCAGCTAATGAAAAATATTTAAAAATAATTTAGAAACAATTTATTATAAGAAAATGGACTTGACCGATATTTGAAATAACATATAAATTGGAAACTGACTAAAATAAATAATGACAAACTATGAATATTCAACAAGAATAAATATCCATTTATCAATTTGTTCCCAGGAAAAATATAAGCTTAAAATTCTTTACAAACAGTATTAAGGATAAAGATCTAATTTTAAAACACATGTGAACAATTAATAAAAATAAAATTGTCAATGTTAGAAAATGTTTAAATTTTAAATGTGTATCTTTAGTTTTGTCCGATAATTCAGTAATAATTTTAATATATTATAATAATTTATAGTTGTCAACAATTTAATATTTATAATAAATTTGAGTATCGGAAACCTAAATTTTAAAAAAATAACAAGGTTTATGAGTTTCGATTTAGTTTTAGTAATTTAAAATTTAATCGCGTGTGTCTTCCTTTTTTCTTATTGTTTTATGTAAAATATTTTATTACGTTTTTCTAATTTTTGGCAAGGAATATTTTTAATAATAAATATTTATTCACTAAGTTGTAAGTAATTCGTTAAATACTGTAAAATAAACATTTTTTCATTCATTTATAATTTTTTTTTTATTAGTAATGTCTTTTTTAGATCCTAGTATATTTTATGTTCATTCCATTGAAATTGTTAACAAATCAATATATTTCTTCATGACAAGGTATTTACGATTTTTTAAATTAATTGTTACTATTCAAGGTAGCATCCTTGGGCCAATCCTTTATACAGTTTATACAGCTGACATGCCAACTCATCCTAACACTATCCTTACCACGTATGCTGATGATACATGTGTATTATCTGTCAACACCAATCCAATTATTGCATCCCAAAGCCTCCAATCCCATATCACTGATCTTGAAGAATGGTGTCAAAACTGGAGAATTAAAATAAACACTCAAAAATCGCATCAAATCACTTTTACCTTACGTCGTAAACCAATGACTTCCTGCCCTTCAGTATCCTTTAATAATATCCCACTGGTGCCTGTAGAACAGATCCGATACTTAGGGTTGCATCTTGACAAACGATTAACCTGGAATCCTCATACGAGACTGAAAAGACAAGAAACCGCTCGACGTTTCAGGCTACTTCAACACTTACTAGACAATTTATCAATCTAAGCTCCCAATTTATTACAAAAGACTCATCTACATGACCATCATACGACCTATTTGGACCTACGGAGTAGAGCTTTGGGGCTCCACTAAGCCATCGAATTCCTCTCGTATCCAATCCCTACAATCCAAAATCCTTCGTAAAATCCTTAACGCTCCTTATTTTGTTAAGAATAAAATCATCCATAACGACCTTAATGTCCCATTTGTTGCTGATTTGGCCCGAAACCGCTATCTATCCTTTCATAACAAACTTCATTTCCACTCAAACCCTCTGGTTTTAAACCTAGCTTCCACTTCAATTCCCGATAATCCTCCGAGGCGTCTGAAAAGAAGATGGCTCCGTGACTTCTTAGTTGAACTTGTGATTTGAGTACTACCAGTGGGTAGTTTCTCTACTTGTCATTTTCACATGTCGCTTAGCCCATTTACTAGATGTATATTTTTTTATACAGTTGTAAATATCAATAAATAAATTTAAAAAAAAAAAAAAAAATTGTTACTATTAAAATCATATCTGAGATTTGTTATTTTATTTTTCTATATGCTTTAATTCAATTTTTCAAATCTATCCGTGACAGATAGATATTAATTGATAGTATTTAATTGACAGATATTAATTGATCTGTTACTAGATTCTCACCTAGCCTCTATCAAAAATGGGTACCCTTAATGAAGAGAAAGACCGTAGGTTGAGCATGTTCTCAGACAAGCCAATCAATCATAGTAAAATTTTTATTGAGATTCAAAGCCTTTATAGATTATAGTAATGCGAACACAAACATTAATTTTATTTTCGGTCTTTATTAGTAAAATCCCCGTTTTTTATAGTTATTATTTTTTAAGAAAAGTATTTAGATAATTCTCTATATTTGAAGACTAGATAAAGTATCTATCGATATATTTTTCGATATTTACATCCCTAACCAAACCCGCACTGACATCCGTAACCAAAACCTATGATGTCTGAGTTAGAAATAATCACTCATTATATTATTATAGGCACTAACTCTATCAGAAGTTTAAAGGAGCTTCGTCAGTATGAGAAGGAGAGATTTGATAATTTATATTAAACGATAGGAAACGGAGAGGTTGGCTAAGAAAATTCTTAACTCTCAAGGAAAATGGAAAGTGCAATCTCCATGGCTTCAGGAGGTACACGAGTACTTAAAAATGGCAAAGATTGAAACTACCTACCGTGTGGGTGAGGTAGAATTTAGAAGTAAAGTTGGAGGAATGAAGTATCCACCATAAAGAAAAAACCTAAGCATTCTGCATAAGAACGACCGAGAAGGAGTCAGGGCCTGAAAGATCTTCAAGGAAGAAGATCCTGTGAAAGAAACCTGAACGGTTGGTGTGTACTTATAGTACATTGTATTTATTACTTATATATATATATATAAGCCGAAACGTCGGCACATAATTAAATAAGTAACCACTTATTTAGTGTTTTTATTTGACTGCACCCCAACTATTTTCTTCCTTACACTTATCTTCCAGTCAACCATCCCCTTGCTTCTTATGAATAATTATTATAGATAATAATAAGAACAGGCACAGACAAACACGTCGCCATTTCTTAATTACTGTTTTATTTATTTATTTTATTTAAAAAAAATTATGTTCAAATTTTGATATGGTAATTGCGATATATTAGTACATTTATTATGCTACTTTTTATTTACTATAATACGTTATAATAACACTATATATTAATAACTTTATTAATTGATATGTCACCTAATCGCCCAATCGAACACTAGTTATTGTTCACAGTAATCGTTCTTAGCCAGTGACATCACTATCACATATATTAGCAATATAATTGTCCCTATTAGCGATATTCATCAATGAAATAGGAGAAATTATAAACCATTCATTAGCATTGTATTAAAAAATTATCAGATTCATTAAATGAACACGAGTTATAAACTGGTTGATATCCTAAATAGCATGCGCATGCAAATATCTGAATAGTTATCAGACAAGATTCGAGTGGAATGATAAAATTATAATTTAAATTTACTATGAATTGTTACGATAAGAATAAGTAATAGGAACAAATAAAAGTCTTTCGCAATGTTAGCAGACGTAAACAACCTGTACTACTACAACCCGTGAACTGGTCTGGGTTTCAGTATCATGGTAGATACTGTACTGTTTCATGGACAACGGTTGTGCAGGGAGGTGGTTCGTCCTAGATTGCGCACAAACGCCAGATTTCCCCCCTTATTTTGGCTACCCACTTTGTAAAGGCTGAGTGAGCCCCAGGAGGGACCTAGATCCAATGTTATCCATCTCCGCCCCCTAATATATTAAATACGAATTTTGCCAGCAGCGGGATTTGATCCCTTGACCTTCGGCATGACGATTCAGCCCTCTACCATTGAACCGCTCGACTCCCAGATATAAAAAGCACATGATGAAAATAAAACGACAAAATGTTAAAGGGATATGTGTGTTATGTAATAAATATATCTATATAAAATTCTCCTGTTCGTGTGTATGTCAACGTGCTCCTAAGCAGTCGGACCAATTTAAATGAATTTTTATGAGTGTTCAAGTGAGTTTGAGAATGGTTTAGACTCACAATTCGATTCGATGGATAATATTTCTTTAAATTAATTTATCTACCTCCAAAACGTTTGAACAGGACAACGTCTGTCGAGTCAACTAACTAGTAGTACAATAAGTTTCCTATAGACAATAAATAAGCATTCGTTTTTATGAAACAAAAATATACCTGATTTTATTTTATTTTTTTATTAATTGATATAATTTTTAAATATTTTATTTCGAAGAGAAAAGATTTGTCCAGGGCCGGGATTCGACGTAACCGTCGTGGTGCTCTCCCAACTGAGTTAGCCTGGCTCGTACCGCGGACAAATCTTTTCTCTTCAAAATAAAATATTTAAAAATTATAACAATTAATAAAAAAAATTAAATTAAATAAATTATAAATAATATAATGACGTAAGTCAACAAGATCCTATTTAAAGTAATGTTCAATGAACATTCTTCCCCTTGTATACATCGCAAAATTGCGAGAACACGGGGATATGGGATAGGTAAAGAGGATGGATTTGTCTGACCGTGGTACGAGCCAGCCTAGCTCAGTTAAGAGAGCAACAAGATAAACGTGGGATACCAGGGTTCGAATCCCGGCTCTGGACAAATCTTTTTTCTTCAAAATAAAACATTTAAAAATATATTTTGAATGAAAATAGTTGAGATCGATGAAATATGTGGAAGAAAATAGTCCGGGTAGAGGTCAATAAATTTCTCTGAATATCAAGAAATATTTATTCAGTAGCCAACGTTTCGACCTACTTTGTAGGTCTTCTTCAGGACAAAATATGCAAAATACAGACAATAGAAAATTAAAAAATTGTTAACCAAAGAAAAAAAAATGTGTGTTATATAATAAATATATTTATACATAAAATTCTCCTGTTCGTGTGCATGCCACTGAGCTCCTAAAGTGTCGGACCAAATTAAATGAATTTTTATGAGTGTTCAAGTGAGTTTGAGAATGGTTTAGACTCACAATTCGATTCGATTTTTCACAGCATTCATCTGTTTTCATCTTAACTCGCTATTTTTATATTATATCAGCCCTTCAACTGTTACTTACTTATCGCCCTTTTTATACAATTTGACATGTTTATTTAATATCAACTATGTTATTACTTACTGTATTATTCATTTCCATTACCTCTGTATCTTTTTATTTATTTATTTCTGTCAATTTTCTTTTAACTCTTACCTTATCTTATTGCCTACATATATTTTATTTGTTATTTATCATACATGATTTTATCTTATAATGTTTATTTCTCATTGTTATGGTTATTAAAATCCCACATGATCCTCTTTGCTCTGTATTAATATATATCTCTAGTTCTCTCCCTCCCCATCTTTATTGTCCACCAATCAGTACTTGTATTTAATACTTGCCTACCAATACTTGTATTTCAACTTTAATATTTACCCATTTTATTTTAGTTTTTATCTTTATTAACTTATTCTTTATACCTTATTATTCTTTAATTTTAACATGTCCTGTTCTATTTTATTATTATTTTAATCTCTATTATGTATTTCACTACCTTCCTGTCACTTGGTTATTAATAAACTCATTCATTTTAACCTTTATAATGTATTTACCATGCTTAGGAAATTTTTAAAATATTTTTTAGGTTCATTTTCTACATTTACCAAGCTTATATTATGCTTTTATTTATTTCTTTTTTTCTTTTTCTTTGCTTAACAATTTTTTAATTTTCTATTGTCTGTATTTTGCATATTTAGCCTACAAAGTAGGTCGAAACGTTGGCTACTCAATAAAAATGTCTTGATATTCAGAGAAATTTATTGACCTCTACCCGGACCATTTTCTTCCACATTTAAAAATATACTTCGCAAACAATTAGAAAACTAAAATTATGATACATAGAAATAAAAAATGAAGAGGATAATGGAATTCAGGACAAAAGTGAGAAGATATTCTGCAAAACCATTGTGCAATTAATTCATTCTGAAGACGAGAAAAAAAATTGTTTTATTTATTAATTGAAATTTGCAACTGTATTATAATAATAGAACAAGTAAATATAATGAATGATGCGCAATGGCATGAGATAAAGGAGAGAGACCATTAGTGGCACACGATTAACAAATTCAACTTGTGGGTTGGTAGACCCGGCAGGAAGAGACGTTTAACGGGGGCCGTAGCCTGTACGATGTCAGGTACTCGCTAATGACCCCTATTATAAATAAACCTGGATAGGCAAAATTTAGAGTTCCCACTGTAGCATTGTTCGATTAGCCATAGCTGCACAAGGTGACGTTAAATAAACCAACACACATTAAAAGACAAGGGCCAACATGTTTTCAGACCCATCGGAGGATTATCGGGAATTTGAGAGGTAAACTTGTGTATACTTGATAGTTTTTAAAAATCAGTGATTATTATTATTTTATCTCGGTACTTAACATGTTGATTTAAGCTTACATAAATCGAAATACGTCGCAAATATAATAACAACTTAACAGGAAGAACAATCTCGACTAATTCTTACAAGAGATAATCCTGTAATACCATGATTTATGATATGGTTGATTGTTTAAAGATTTTTGAAAGAGGAAATAGCGATTTAATATATTTTGATTAGATATTTGAAATAAATCTTTTGAGATTTGAATCAATCATTCGTAATGTTTTTTTTATGTTTCATAGTACGCAGTATATGCAAGTATTGCAATTGAGAAAATTTTATACATACTTATATATGATTTTCTCTTGTATTTCCTTTTCCATTTTCCCTGAGTGCATTTTCATTTCTTTCGATGCTAGATCCTACGTCTACATAACGGGCAAAAAAAACAAAACACAAGAAAGGTAATCGCGAAAAGTTAAAACTTCATATTTGGGGCTGTTGTACCATCTAGTTGAAAATCTTAATAGATTATTTCAATATGAAGTAATTGACTAATTTTTAATGAAATAAGGAAAAAAACATTATCAAGTCAATAAATCCTTCATTTATTAGGTCTTAAAACGTTTCGACTAACTAAGTCAGTCTCAATTATAACAATTTCTGGTTTTATGCATCAAAACCATACTGTAAATAACTACAATAGTTACAAGTCATAATTTTCTTCATAAAATTTTTTTTAAATGTCACTTTAAAAATTTCTATGTTTAACTGTAGGGTACACTTATTCCCTATAGTCCACATACATGTTTAAAATTGATTTGAGACATTGAATCAATGGTAAAATCAATACAAAATCATCTCTTTTCGAAAAACGAATACATTTAAAATTGAACAGTTTTATATACATAAAACAGTGAAAACGTTGAAAAAAAATTGAAATATCCGAGCGTAAATGAATAAAATGTTTAAATTGTATACACAGTTGTAATTGTTGATAAATAAAATTTATAGAGGATGAAAAGAAATAAAATCATAATCAAAAATACTCAATAACGTTACTACTTTATTTATAAATATACTTATTGCATGAGCTATATATTTCTTCAACAAATATTTTAGGATACTATTGTAGTAAAAATGTATATTTGAAGTGCTATTTTTTTATGTTCTGACTTTAATTTTTTTTAATAATTTATTTATTGAAATTTACAACTGTATTATAAAAATACAACAAATAAATGGCAGGAATGGTACATATTGACATGAATAAAGACAAGTAGAGAAATTACCTAGCGATAGTACTCAAATAACAAGCTCAGCTTAGAAGATCACGACGCCATCTGCTTTTCAGACGCCTCGGAGGATTATCAGGAATTGATAAAGTGTAATTAAGTCGCTAACCTCTAACATATACCTAGTGGTTGTAACGCTGTCTTAACCTCAATACGGATTAATATTCATTTTGCGGTACCGCTATGAATTTTTTTTTAAAATAATTTATTTAATGAAATTTACAACTGTATTAAAATAACACAACAAGTAAATATACTGAATGGTAGATATTAGCATGAAAGACAAGTAGAGAAACTACCCAGTGGCAGTACTCAAATAATAAATTCAATTTAGAAGGTCACGAGGCCATCTTATTTTCAGACGCCGCGGAGGATTATAAGGAATTGAAGAGGTTGCTAGTTTTGAAACTAGTGGGTTTGAGTGGAAATGAAGTTTGTCACGAAGAGACTGATATCGGGTTCGGGCCAAATCAGCAACAAGTGGGACATTAAGGTCATGGATTACTTTGCTAGTAACAAAATAAGGTAAGTGGAGGATTTAAAGAAGGATTTTGGATTGTAAGGATTGAATATGAGAGAAATTCGATGGCTTAGTGAAGCCCCAAAGCTCTACTCCGTAAGTCCAGATGGGTCTAATGATTGTCATGTATATGATTCTTTTGTAATTAATTGTCTAGTAAATGTTGAAGTAGCCTGAAACAGCGAGCTGTTTCTTGTCGTTTCAGTCTAGTATGAGGATTCCAAGTGAAGCGTTTGTCAAGGTATAGTCCTAAGGACCGGACCTGTTCTACAGGAATCAGTGGGATGTTATTGAACGTTATAGGAGGACAGGAAGTAATTGGTTTAGAATAGAATAGAATAGAAAAACAAACTTTATTCTAGGACCAAGCCCCTTTAGAATAAAAATCATGAACAAAAAAATAAACATTTTATACATCACGCCAGAAGGCTACATAATAATACAGAAGTATGAAGTAATTAAAAATGACAAAAACATAATAAAAAAAAAAATTTGAAATAAAATAAATAAAAAGTACGAAACTTGACAGGATTTTAACTAACTGCCGAAAATAAATATATTAATGCCGACCGAATAAGTATAAACAAAATGAATAGAATAGTTAATAACGATATTACTAAATAAAATAAATGGATGGGATAGCATCCAATAAAATATTTACCTAGTCTATATCTTCTTTGAATAAAATAAACAAAACGAAAAGAAATCGATTAATCAATACAATTTATTTAAAGGGAAGATTGACCTGCTTGGAGAGCATCTTTTTGGGATGTTGGAAAAGCAGGGATTTAAATGAAGCCAGTGAAGAAGCATGGCGGATGAAGGCGGGATGAAAGGCGGGATTGAGTTCCACACAGTGGTGGAGCGGGTGAGGAAGGAATGCTCGAATGCATTGGTTCTGTGGGAAGGAGTGTAGAGATCGGAAAGGCGGGATCTTGTTTTGTGGTTCTGGAAAGAGGATTTGAATTGGAGGAGACTGTAGTTATAAGAAGGGTGTTGCGAGTTAATGGATTGGTATAGAAAAACACAAAGGAAATATTGTCTACGAATGGGAGGGAAGAGCCACTTTAATCATCATGGTGGTGTGACACCCGGGAACACCTCGGAGTACCAAGGACAAATCTTAGAGCGTATTTCGTTATTTGCTTTAAGCGGCCTTCAAACATTTTAGAAAGGCCCCCGTATACCACACTATAGTAGTCAAAGTGGGGGGAGATGAGGGATGAAACGAGTAGCTTACGGGTAGATTGTGTAACGAGATGCCGAGATCAATGGAATAATTTCAGGGAACTAATTGAGCGTCGGAATATTTGGGTGATATGGGGTTTCCAGGAAAGGTTTTGGTCAATAGTGATGCCTAGGTTTCTGACAGAGGAGTTGAAACTGATGGGGTGATCATTTAGGATTAATGTTGGGAGGGTGGGGATAGCTGTAAGGAGGGATTTGGAACCTAGAACAATGGCCTGGGTTTTCATTGCGTTCAATTCCAGTTTGTTCAGCTTTTCCCAGGCACTGGTCCTATCTAGGTCTTGCTGAATACCGGCAAACGCAAATAATAGCTCAAAAGGAGGAAAGGATAAATAGATTAGGAAGTCGTCAGCATATACATGGTAGGAACAGTGGTGAACAGACTTAGGAAGATCGCTGATGAAACAGTTGAAGAGGAGAGGAGAGATGCTTGAGCCCTGAGCCACACCTGAGGATCGAGTGAGGAAAGAGGAAAGGGGTTGGTTGGGCATGAAAACTGCTTGGAACCTGTCAGAGAGGAAAGATTGGAGCCATAGAATAGAGCTGTTGGAGAAGGACAATGACTTTAGTTTGGCAAAAAGGATAGAATGGTCCAAGGAATCGAAAGCTTTAGAAAAGTCATGTAGGATTAGCAGAGTTAGTTGTTTGCTGTCCATGGTTGTATGTATGTCCGTGGTAATTTTTGTAGGGGCAGATTGTGTAGAAAAACCAGAACGATAGCCTGATTGAAGTAGATCAAGGAGTTTGGACTGATCGAGAAAATTACGACGGAGAAAATAGGTGATTTATTAGGATTTGTGGGAATTTATTTAAATCCTCCAGTATTGACACCATTTTTTAAGGTCAGTGTTAAGGGATTTAAGAGTAAGGGATGATATATCTGGGTCAGTTCATTTTTAATTAAATAAACGTTTATGTGTTTACAAGGACGGTGATCGATTTGAATACCATATAATTTTTAAATATAAACATATGTTTAATTATAAGTGTTAATGAATATTCGTCCTGATTGTACCAGGCCTGCGCGACATTCTTTATTCAATGATTGATGTTTGGTTCTTGCTAAACTTGAGATTATATTTTAGTGCTATAAAGTATCGAGTTTACTTAAAGCATCAGACAATAACATGATTTACAGGAAGTACTTGAACAGTTCAACAGAAAATTCTTTTATCACTGTCATCTATCTCGTTGTAATCGTTATCACCAGACTAGTTTTTTATTTATTTATTGCTCGTGGTGTGTCGAGGTTTTTAGTTATCAACGGATTATATGATGCCGATGAACAATTCTAAGACAAATATATAACAGTTTGTCAACTGGTTTTATTGGAGGTACATTTTAGATAATTGAATAGATAGAAGATAAATTTTTAATTTAACTAAAAAAATGCCTGATGCGGATTACACACGACTTCCCTGTGCACCAAGGCACGTACTCAAAGTAAATTGATTCATCTTAAAATCTCTCAAATCTCAAGCGGAGTATTCTTAAAATTTAGTTTAAATAAATAATATCATTGAGTTTAAATAAAAAATATGGGATTATATTAGGTTTATAGATAGGATTAGAAGCTCTTGTCATAAATACGAGGCCCAACCCAAAATTTAAAAATGTTTAAAATTAAACTAATTATTCATAAACACTAATGAAAAAATATACTTTTATATAGTACATACGAATTCACTAAAACAATGTGATTATTAAGTTGTTTGTTCTATTAACGTCACTTTATGCTGCTATAGCTAATCGGAGGATGCTTCATTCGGAGCTCTAAATTTGCATATCCGGGTTTTATTAGGATAGGGATTTTTAACGAGTACCTAACATCGTACAGGCTCTGGATTCCCGTTTAACGTCCCTTCTGGAGGACTGCACACCCAAGGATTTTTTATTTTTTTTATTATCCTAGGGCCACCTCTCGGGCAACGAACCCGCGATCTTGGGCTTAATTCGGGCAATCTCAGTTTCTATACCATTGATTCTTACGCCGATGCTTTCTCCAACTAAATTTATTTTCCTTATTATCTCATTCTTAATCCTGTGTAACCTAGCCTCTTTTAAAAATCTTCTCCAATAACCCATCGTTTTCATAATATACTAAGCTTTATACTAATAATGATGACAAATATATACACGAAACTATTATTTTTAATAATAATAATAATAAAAACTTTATTTATTCTGGGACAAGTCCCTTTAGAATATCATACAGGAATAATGTATAACCAAAATGTCTTAGAGTAAAATATATTACATTTAGTTAATTAATTACAATTAAATTAATAAATGAGGAATAAATAAAAAAATAATTGAAAAAATTATCAATTACCTCCTAAAACAATATTTAAAGAAAACTATTTCCTATAAAGGAAGAATAAAATAAAAGAAAATAGCAATAAGATTACAACGATTACAGAGAGAGAAACAATTGATAGCCATATATATATATATACACAATTTTTTGGAAAACAAGATAACAACAAAACAAGGAATAAAATTGTGAAAGAAAAAATATAAACAATACTAACTATGATAACTATTAAAGCTATTGTAAATAAGTAAATACAAAGATATGTGTCTGGAAGTGTGAACAGCCAAATTATCAGAGAAAGCAAATGTATATAAATTCACACCTCAATCACAGGCGTATTCACATTTACAATTATGCAGATACACACATATATATAAAATAAATCATTCATCCATCATTTAGAAAACCTTGATCTCAAAACTAAACGTACTATTTCCGATTTTTGGGGGATTCTAAGGAAATTAGGTGATTAAATATACAGGATTTAAAGGTTATTGGAATGACGAATAGAAGAAGGTATTGAGTTCCAAATAGACGAGGATCGGATAAGGAAAGCTCTATCAAAAGCTGCTGTTCGGTGGAATACTGTATATAGATCTGAGGGCCGAGAACGGGTGTTACGGGAGTGGACTGTGGTTTTGAAATGAAGGAGATCGAAGATGTATGATGGTCGGCGGGATTGGACAACTTGGTAAAGAAAGGATGCTAGGTGATTTCTAGATGCTTTTTAGTGATTTCTTTTCTAACTAAAAAAAAATGTCATTCTGCCCTCAATTTTTTTAAAGTCGGGAGTAAGGGAGCCACAAAAGTATACACATCAGATAATCACCAAACAATTCGATCAGTCTCAACTGTAATGAAATTCAGCATACAACTGTTTGAAAAATTGGCAGTAGCTCAGGGACGGTAACTAATGGGACACAATTATGACAGCTTGAAGCAGTGTTTCCCACCAATCAACTGAAAGTAAGCACATGATATTTATGGCTAAGATATGTAGTTTATTAAACAGCAAAACAACATAACATTACAAATGTGTATTATCAGTAAGTTTTTTTGTTTTTTTTTAAATAAGTATTATTTACGGAAAAATTAAGGTAAAACTGATTTTTTTTTTAATGATCCCCATACGTCGACAGGTTATCCAATCCAAATGTATCCTAAAAATAATTCTTCCTTCCAAACCTTGAACCTTGATATGTGATATATTGAAATGCTATCAGAGCACAACTAGATAATAGAGCCAGACCAAAACAAAGAGAAGAGAGAAACTAAAATAATGCGCGAAGGTTACTAGGCTAGAGCAGATTATGAGGATGTTCTGCATTATCGCCTGATCCCTTCCCACACCAACGTACTCGCATCCTCTCCCACGTAGTGGGATAGTCGACCTCAGGGTACCCCAGGATCTTCTGGGAGGTTCCGGGGAGGAGAAAGGGGAGAGAACAATAATAATATATCTAGTAAAAGAAACATGTAAAGAGAAAACTAAGCTGTTCATTCGGGATTCTGAAACAAAAAACGCTTAAAAATATTAACACATATTTTTAATATTAGTATTTATTATATTCTATACCACTACAACCCATGAATAGTCTTTGTTTAGGTCCCGAGAACATTGTTCTGTTTTTTCTGGCAACGGTTGTGCTGGGAGGTGATGAGTCCTATATAACGTTCAACTAACAGGTTTTCCCCCCAATTAAGGGCAGCGGAGTCACTCAGTGGTAGAGCTCTATGTTGCCGTGCCGAAAGCCCTAGGTTCAAATCCTCCAAGATGGCAGACTTTCATTTAGTCTATTAGCGGGTGTAGATGGATCATACGTGATCGAGGATCCTCCTGGAACTCTCCCAACCTATAAAATGGGTACCCAAAGTAAGGAAAAAAATCTTGTGGTTGAGCGTCATCTAGGACCAATCTCCCTGCATTTTCATGGTGCAGAAGAAACAGTTCAGTAATTTGTAATGTTTTTTCAACTGGTAAAAAATGTACCATCCTCTTTTTAAAATTTTAATACAATTGAGCTCATACAAGACTGAAAAGACAAGAAACCGCTCGACGTTTCAGGCTACTTCAACACTTACTAGATAAACGCTCTAAGCTCCCAGTTAATTACAAAAGACTCATCTACATGACCATCATACGACCTATTTGGACTTACGAAGTAGAGCTTTGGGGCTCCACTAAGCCATCAAATTCTTCTCGTATCCAATCCCTACAATCCAAAATCCTTCGTAAAATCCTCAACGCTCCTTATTTTGTTAAGAATATAGTCATCCATAACGACCTTAATGTCCCATTTGTTGCTGATTTGGCCCGAACCCGGTATCTATCCTTTCATAACAAACTTCATTTCCACTCAAACCCACTAGTTTCAAACCTAGCAAGTTCTTCATTCCTGATAATCTCCCGAGGCGTCTGAAAAGAAGATGGCCTCGTGACCTTCTAAGTTTAATTTGTTAATTGAGTACTCCCACTTGGTAGTCTCCCTACTTGCCTTTATCCATGCCTCAATGAATCATTTCTGCCATTTACTTTATTTATTGCTATAATACAGTTGCAAATTTCAATGAATAAATTAATAAATAACCCCAAAACCTCAAGTATTCCTAAAAGATAATATACACCAAATATAATAATTTGGCCAACAATTACTGTCATAAACCTCAAAATCAGTTAATGGACCTTCTGATTGTCTTAGGCTACACCTACATTGGATCCGGTGTGATACGATGAGACGTCGCTAGCAAACCAAATGACTGAAATATATCGAGAGTTATAACATTTGGTTCTTTAAATTTATAAAATTAAGATTATTTGTTAATTATTTTATAAATTTAAAGAGCCAAATGTTATAAGTCTCGATATATTTCAGTCATTTGGTTAGCTAGCGACGTCTCATCGTTTTTTGTTAGGCTAGTATTCTTCTACTTTTCTAGATCTCTGGATACGTCAGAGTATTTTTCTTTCCATGTGTACAGTATTTTATAATAATAAGGCTTAGCGAACCCGAAGGTTCGATGCCGACACCACCAATCTCTGCATACACACTTCTGTCCACGGACCATTATCCAAACCCAAATCCGTCGGATCATTCTTTACATATGTATTAAATTGTAATTTTAACATTCGTAGACTTAACTTTAATACTGAAAATATATCTTTGTTTCTTTGATTAATGTTAGGATTCTATCAATCGCACTAATGAGACAGGAAAAATTTGGGTTTTTTATTATGTTATTACTAAAACATAAAAAAAAACTGATGTAATACTAACCACAAAATTATATAAACCACTTAATTATATAATACTTTTTCTACATTGTCAAATAAGTAGCATTTCCTTGTTTGTTTGGTATTGTGTAATATATTAAATTATGTTTTTCCTCAAATATATTTTTTTATAACCTTCCAAAGGTTGATTTACCTCAATGACCACTTATGTATATTGCTGCAGTTTGAGTAATAATGTACGATTAGAATTTGTTAGTTCTAACAAGTTTTTATGGCTTAAGGAAAGCTGTGAAGAATTCCATCCTTTTTGTTTTAATTGTTTTTTCAAATCTGAGATATTTTTTTTATTTCTATTATAAATAATGGTTCGATAACAGCCAAAATTTTTGTCTCTAAGTAGAATCATTCAGTAGAAAAGAGTCTACTTTCTATTACTAACAACATATAACATTATTCTGTCAACATACTACATATAGTGTTATTCTGCACCATGTATTATATTAATTTATTTGTATCTTGTATATTTAGCCCTGAAGAATACCTGTAATGTGGGTCGAAACGTTGGCTTGCCAGTAAACTGTTATTCCTATACAAGAAAATTTTCTTGACCTCCACCCGGACTATCTTTTCCCTCATATATACAATGTCAACTAATATTATTCAAATAAACAAATCGTAGTTGAGCTTTGGGACTCTACTAAACCATCCAATTCATCTCGTATCCAATCCATACAATCCAAAATCCTTAGTAAAATCCTCAATGCTCCCTATTATGTCACAAACAAACTCATCCATCATGATCTTAATATCCCATATGTTACTGATTTGGCCCAAACTAGAGACCTATCCTTCCACGACAAGCTCCATACACACTCGAATCCTCTAGTCTCTCAACTTGCTTCCCATACAATTCCTGATAACCCTCCGAGGCGTCTGAAAAGAAGATGGCCTCGAGACCATCTGCTATAGAACTTTATTGGAGTCCTACCGATGGGTAGTTTCTCCACATGTGTTTTTCATGTCACAATGTACATATGAGCAGATTTACTTGTTATAATCATATTATAGTTGTAAATATCAATAAATTAAATTTAAAAAAAAATAAAAAAATATTTAAAGGGTTCCAGTCCCGGTCCAGGAGATATCTTTTCTTTTCAAATAAAAAAATATTTAAAAATTAATAAAATCAATACCAAATAAAATAAAATAATATTATTCAACTTTACTTATTAAGTATAATAAAAAAATTAAAAAAACACCTGTACTACAACCCATGAAGGGTCTGGGGTTCAGTACATGGTAAAGTCTGTACTGTTTCATGGACAACGGTTCTGCAAGGAGGTGACTTGTCCCAGGTCACGCTCAACCGCCAGATTTTCCCCCCTTATTTTGGGTAACCTATTTTTATAATATTTTATAGAGGCTGGGTGGGCCCCAAGAGGGTCCTAGATCCTATATGATCCCTCCCCCGCGGCAAACAGACTAAATAAAAGTCATGGCCTGCAGCGTGATTTGAACCAGGATTTCCGGCATGGCAACTCAGTGCTCTACCACTGAGCCACTCCACTCCCTATAATCAATAAGTAATAAAAAAAAAATTAAAATAAAAACTAGTTAGAAGCCTTATCCTGACCAAGTTTTTATTAAGAACTACATATTTAAATTCTGATAATATTTTTTATAAGGAAATAAAAATAGATATAGATTATATATTTGTTTGTATGTAGATTATATATTTGATACATATTGAAATATTTTATATAGATTATATATTTGACTAGATATAGATTATATATTTGTTTGTATGTATAAAATATGATACAATACCGTAACCAGAACATATGTCAGGTGAAACCATGAGGTAGATCAGCTAGATTCCCCTTCTACCAAGCAGCTTAACGATTGGGAACGGGTTTTACATTCAACTGTAAACATCCCATTCATTCTGAGCTCTATGTGTGTCAATGTAGTTGTGTGTAATAATAGAACTTCAATTCATTTTCGAATGCACTATTAAGCTGTTTTTAATTATTCGTTATATAAGGAGTAAGAAATTAACAAAAAATTATTTGGATATGAAGAACTACCATTGGAAAACAATAAAAATAAAACAATATAATCTGATATAGGATTTAGACATGTTTAATGGATTGTCAGAAACAGAAAATATTATAAAACGAACTATAATTGAAAAAAAAATATCATAAAATAATCTAATGTAGTAGGATTAGGAAACAATATATTTTTTATGCTTATTGCTAAGTCCGAGCCGGGAAGCTATTTGAAAAAATAAAAAAATATTTAAAGGGTTCGAGTCCCGGTCCAGGAGATATATTTTCTTTTCAAATAAAAAATATTTAAAAATTAATAAAATCAATAACAAATAAAATAAAATAATATTATTTAACAATGAATAATTATTATTCAAAAATAATATTATTAAGGAAGGAGATTGCACGGAATTGTTTTTTAAAGGATCTAACGAATTATGATTGAAAACAAAATATAAATAATATATGCGTCAAATATATTGTAATTATTTGGACCCTTTTGATGAAAATATTAATAAAATAATTCATTAAAATACCTGACGCCATCGCGCGTACAGCTATCACAACTTTACCTATCAATTACGCGTCAGTATAACTGATTAAATGTATATATGTTTTAACATATTAAAAGAAAGAAAACCTCAAATTAATTTCATTACAGCTATATATCTATTTGTAGAAAAATCAATACGTTAAATGAAAAAACAAACATTATTTATCGGTTAGGATTGTGAATCTAAACCATTCTCGAATACACACACAAAAAAAAAAAAAAATCAAAATCGAGCCACGTTAGATTATCCCGACAAAAAAATTGATAACGACAATGTGCCTTCGAAAAACTATGTACGTTATCTCAGACTATACTTTGACAAAAGACTTACATGGAACATACATAGAAAATTAAAAAGACAAGAACTGACAAGATGCTACAAACAACTATCACATCTTCTGGAATACAGATCTTCACTTGCCTTACGAAACAAACGACTTATAAGAATATACTAAGAACAATTGGACATATGGAACAAAACTTTGGGGTGTATCAAAACACCTCCATATATACAAAATACAAATAACACAATCCAAAATTCTAAAAAAAAATATTTAATGTTCCTTGGTTTATTACGAATAACACCACATACAAGGACATGAACATCCGCACTGTAAAATCATACATTCACAGCAAATACAAAATATTTTACTCATCAATAAAAAATAAACAAAATTCGCTAGTTCTTTGTCTTTCATAATCCCTGTTACACGGACTTGACAGAAGAAGATTAAAATGACCTTGAGACCAGTCAAGAACTACTGATTATTTCAAAAACTTCATATTCCTACACACCAAACACAGATCAAATTTGCTGGATGCGAAACTGTTAAGGTGTAAATGTAAAATAAAACAATAATATATAAAAATCGGTTCGGTATCTATTCCGCACGTTGTCCAACACGATTCCAGTTGAGTTACAGGTTTCAACTGTATATTCGTTTTATTTTCAATATTTTCCAAAGTTACAAGTTATCGTGAGCTTTAGTGTGAAAAATATTTATATAATTATAGGTAAAGAGTAGATTTCGGTATTCATTTGATCGATAAATAAAAGTTTTAACAAACATTTCGAAGTATCGATGAACATGTTTGTTGAAACGTTCAATTCTAAAAAAAAATTATTTCCGAAGTATACACATTTACAATAATTACACTCTTTTTTCCACACTAAAGCTCAAGATGACTTGTATTTTTGAAAAATATTATAAGGGAAACGATTAAAGTAAAAACTTTTTGTGATTACACTCGGAGCGACAACCTACGGAATAATTAACATCGGTTCAACCGGTAGAATTTTATATGTATATATATATACTTGAAATATATATCTCGACCTTTTAGATACAAAAAACAACTAAGTAGTACAATATTTTTTAATAATAAAAATATATTTGAAATCTTTGTAAGAAAGGTTGATTAGAAAGAACGATTATTATTGTACCATAAAGGATAATAAAATGTTTTGTAATCCGTTTTCGTTAACGTATGGCCGCTTGACAGTGCCGTATTGTCGACTGTGGAGGGGGGAGGTTATGTTATGGAGGAAGTGTTATCTTCCTAGGTTAGGTTAGGTTCCGCTTCTCGTCAGTTGGTGCGACAACCTCGCACAGTGCTGTTCCTCGTAAATCTTCATCGCATGAACCTTCTCTGACTCTTCGAACTGACGACAACGTCTCTGTTCGCAGATATGAAAAATGGAAAAGATGGAGAACGGGACAAAGCCAACCGAGGATATCTTAATAAGGGAGAAGAAGATGAAATGGTGAGTAACAAATCAGATATTGGTATTATTTAAAATATAATTTAAAAAAAAAAAATCATTTTTCTATTCCCAAAAATGTCTGTATGGCAGCGCAGAACCTATTGAATATAAAATATGCTCGGAGAGTTATTCAACCAAATTTTTATAATGAACAACAGTTCATTCAATATAATGAAAATAGTTTTAAACTAAACAAATTTATCAAATCCTTTGAAAAATCTTAGTATATATACAATGTAGTATATATATTGAAAATAAAAAACATAACTTTTTTACCAAAGTAACACTAATTTATGTTTTTTAAATAGCAATAAAGGGAGTTTTTGAAATTGCAATAAAGGTTTTTTTTTTATTTGAACGTTCTATTAATTTTATTTATGAAAGAATAATTATTATTTTTGAATATAATTTACCTAACATTTAGAGTTTATATATAATGAAGCAACCACAATATTAAAAATATTAATTCTAATAACTAACTGGTGGTCAGTGAACGCATTTTATTTTCAGAATACTTCCTCAGAATTTTTAAAAATTCTCCCAATAAATAAATTAACCTTAAAGTTGATTGATTAGACACTAAGTTACAAAAAGTACAGCATTAATATTTTTTTCTGCTTTTTAACTTGATCGAATTCCGAATATCTGTTATACAATATTTACTCGTACAACAATTGTTTTTTTGAAATTATTATTGATGTTGTTACTTAATGGAAGTTTAGAATTTTATTAGTGAAATTCTAAGATTACTATAATGAAATTAGGAATTATTATAACCACTATGAAGATATTATTTTTATTTTGAAAAGCTTTCTTAGTATTTTTAAAAATTAAGACAAATACTCTAAAAAAAATAATAGGTTAAAAAAAATTTAATAAATTAATCATATCTGAAGTTTAAAGTTGATTAGGCACTAAAGATACAAAAAGTTCAGTAATAATAATTTTTTTCTGCTTTATAACTTGGTCGAAATTTTTGTTGTACAATTATTTATAATACTAAATACACATTACTTAATGCAAATTTCAAATTTAATGAGAAATTTTTATGAGATAGAAATTACGATTTCTAATAAATTATCAGCTAAGAAAGCATTTTTTAATTTTTTTATTTCGAGAAAACCTTACTATTTTTAATAATTAACACAAATTCTCTAAAGAAAATTATTGGCTATAAAAATAAATAAATTAATCACATACGTAGGTTAAAAGGTCAGTATTAATAATTTTTCTCTCCTTTTCAACTTCATCGAATAACAAATTTCAGAACGAATTTTTATAGTGGCATCCTGATAGAAATTTTTTTTTTTTTAAATCTTATCTTTTATCAACAGACTAAATATGAAAAATCGTATAGACAATGTACAAGACTGATCCAAATACAACATAGATAAATAAATTTAACGGATTAATAAGGTTAAAAATATATTTTTTTTAAATAATAATAATTATTTAATTTTTTTATTAATTGTTATAATTTTTAAATATTTTTATTTTGAAGAGAAAAGATTTGATCCCGGTCCTGGAAAAATCTTTTCTCTTCGAAATAAAAATATTTAATAATAATAAAAAGTTTGAGGAATTATATAAAATAAAGTATTCCACATTTTAGGCTTATTTTTTTTTCTTAACTATAATTATTAAGAAATACATTATTTACTGTCATTCTTACAAAATATTTGTAAATAAAAAACAAACAAAAGAAAATAATATTAAAACATACATTTTGGACCAAATAGCAAAATAAAAAATAAAAATACATTGGGTTGTACAGCCGATTTCTCTCAAACTATTTAAATTCCATTCGCTGAAATGTTTATGTTGTGACATCACAACTAACTTAAGGAATTAACTGGGACATTTACAATAAACTAATAACGTACACTGCCAGTGAAATATTTAAAAAAATTATTTATGTTAAATATCAAATAGTGATTGGATTAATATTTGATAAATATACATAAAATAGCGACAAGCATAATAAGTTGTATGTTTATTTTCGGATATAATAAAAAGAAATACTTAGTAAGTGCAATGGGAACGGTATAGTAATTAAATAAATTAAACAAACTAATTCAAATAATGTATCGTGTTGTTTGGGACAGTAGGATTTAAACGTGCAAGTTTGAATTGAGCAACGTTTTTCAGAAATCAGCACAAAAATCAAGAGCCTACCAAAAAATGTTTACACTAAGTATAATAATTTTAAAAAAAATGATATACCGGTAATAATTGTATGATTTTGAAGGAGTACTTCCCATTCATAAAGATATTATATGGTTTAATTCTGAAAGCATAAATATCAAGCTATTTATTAATGATGATTTCATTCTACATGTTAATTTTTAAAAATGTGAAGAGGTATTCAAAATAATACAAGAAAACGTTTGAAAGCATTTCATAGCCGCGGACTAGGCATAAATAGGAGTCCTAAACTAACTTCACTTTCACTTGATAACCAGTTCGTCAGTTCTCACCGCATCGCACTCAATGGAGGAAATTTTCATTAAATTTGGAATTTTATAGTCTTATGTCTATCAAAACTCCCGGGCTCACTCAGCCACTAAAAAGTGGGTATTTGAATTGATAAAAAAAAAAACTGGCGGTCGAGAGTGATCTCGGACAAATCATTTCGGTGCACAACAGTTAGTTAAGACAATGTGCAGACTCCACCATGTACTCAGCCCAATATCTTTATTAACGAGTTGAGTGGTACAGTTTTTATTTTTAGATTTCCTTAGACCTAACGATGTTTCCTTAATAGTAAATGGAAGATAAAGATTTTGAAGAAGCGTTCTTTAGCAATTTTGTCAATTATATTAATACTAACCGATTTTCAAATCATTAGGTTTCTGTAATAGAAAAATACACTATAAGCGCAAAAATAAAAATTTATCTTAAAATAAATATAACAAACATTTATATTTTATAAAATTATAAATGTCTCTTAAGCTACACGAGATATTTTTTGAATTAAAAGTATTTTTTTTAATGCCATACATAAATTAAATATATAAAAAAAAAGAAAGTATGTTTATCTTTATCGTGTATACTAATTACTAATAATAACTAACGTTGCAATACTAAAGACTAATTACCCTATAAAATAAAATCTAATTAAAGAAATTATAGAAAGTTAATGGTAAGAGAGGGAAATTGGAAGTAGGTAATTGATTGTTTGTTTGTTGTTGCTTAGAGGCGTAAAACTCTAGGGTCATCAATGCCTGTATATTTTTGATTTTTATAATTATTTATCTTTAAATATATATATATATATATATATATATATATATATATATATATATATATATATGTGTGTATATATATATTCATATACACACACATACTAACAAATAATATATCTATAATAAGGAAATAAAACAATCGGAAAAAACAACAAATACATCTATAGCAGGGACAATGGATGATCAAATATTGCTTATTAATTTACAGTTTGTAATGAATTTCACCACTTTGTCGATTTCAGATTTGCCGTCTCTAAGTGCTTCTCTAATATCGGGCGGTATTTTGAGCTGATTTAGTATTTTTTATAGGAGCAGCATTCCTCAAATATATGTCTGATACAAAGATTTTTATTACCCCCTAGGGCATATCGGTGGTGCATCCCTTGTAGTGAGATGTGCGTAGGTAAGGCGATGTGTCCTATTCTAAGGCGAGCAATAGCCACCTCTTCATGGCGTTTACTTAGATTAGAGTAGGTAATTGACAACAAATAATTAAATTAAATAATACGAAATAAATAATATAAATTGTGTAATATTAAACATTTCCTTTGTCACAAATTATGTTAATGAACTACTTATGATAAACAAAAACCCAGTCATGTGAGGTACAGAAGTTATGTCAATAATAATATAAAAGTGCTCAGAAATATTTATAATTAAATATAAATATTATAAAATTTTACAATTACTTTTATTGCTAAATATAATTATTATTTGTAGAATAAAAAATTGTACAAATAAATATTTTTAACTGATAAGGAGATTAGAATATAAATATATCAATCTTATATTTAAAATAATATATATAATAACAATATATTAAATAATATCGCATTTAGCAAGATAGTAAAATGAGTCAAAGTGCCTAAATAAATAAAACCAAAATGTATGTACACTAGAAAAAATAATTTGGGGTCTCCTGTGGTGTAGTAGTTGGCATAAATGGGTGTGAAAAATCATTAGTTATGCCGTCCTTCGGATTTGACGTAAAATGGAGATACCGAGCCTGTACGGTGTCAAGTACTCGTTAATGATCCATATCCTAATATGTAAAATTTAGGGCTCCCGTGGCGGCATCGTCCGACAAGCCGATTAAGTGACATTAAAAGAAATAAATAACAAAAATAATGTTCTGCACACCAACCTGTTAAATCGGGAAATTATACTTTTTGGTTCTTCCATGGTTTCATATCCTGGTCTTTCAAATAAAGAAAAATTGAACTAAAATCATGGTATCAGTTCCTCAGGCTGTAGCTTCGAGATTGAGTCACGGCAAGTTTTAACTTTTCATTCGTTAAACAACAACGATGATTAGTATGAAGAAAAGAGAGTAAGTGTGGGAAATATGTTAATATTTCGGTAATTATTTCATGAGGAAATAAATGTTTAAACTAAAATTTCGAAGTATGTACTTGTTGAAACGTTTATTTCTTGATGGAATGATTACCGAAATATACACACTTCCCATAATTACCCTCTTTTTTTCCATTCTAATGTCTACGTAAATAAGTATATGGAGCATACCTTATGCATGCGTAACGTAGGACGCTCAAGAATGCAACAAATGAATCGATTCCAGACAAAGAAGTTCGGGCATACTTTTGGGCTTTTGGGTCGATTAAGGAAATTGAATCAGTCTATCCAATGATGTGCTGAATCGTATAAGAGTTACCAGGATCTAAGCACTTCAACTTCGTCAGATCGGATGAACTTTAAACGCGTACAAGAAGAGATGAGGCGAAACCTGATCTAGGGGAAGACCCAGATCACGTAGTAAGGATAATGACCTTTCAGAACTGAAAGATCAGACATACAACTGTATGTACGTACAACTTACGTCGTCATTAGAAGATGTGGTCATAAATGATTAACTCCTCTTAAATAGTTAAACGTTGTCTATAGCTGAGTAAGGTTCGGGTAACCAGCTCAGAGGAGAGTCTGGTTGAGATCTAAGATCGGGAATGCGAATTAAAAACGCAGTTTATATTTAATATCCTATATTTAACAGCATCTATGTATTATTAAATTATGGCATCTTACGTATTAGAATATGCTTTGAAAAACAGTAAAAGATTTACTGATAGCGAATTAGTTCAGTCAATAAGATAACCAAGAAATCGGGGAAAAAAAGTTGTATAACTATATGATAAAATTGACCATACCAATATTAATAAAATATGGCATATTTAACAGTTCACAAATTATTGTATACAAATTATAAAGCATGAGTCCTTACATTTTCAATAAAAACCAGAAACTTTTTTTTTTAAATCGAAGAACAGATTAGAGTTACTGTACAAGAAGGGTCATTAATACTCCTTTGTATTAGGCATATAATCAAAGATAAAAATTAACAATATATATAACATTATATAAAAAAAATAGAACACTGAAAACTATGCTTTATTTTCGATTAAAAAAATAGTACAACTTAATAAGAACATCAACTAACACATAATTGTATGTATAAATTATATCATTATACACGGACAGGCAAAAAATTCCACCCACTTGATTTTGTCATGTTTTTATCTAAAATTATTTCTGTTATGGATTGGTCTATTTTTTTAAAATGAATACATATGTATTTTTTAATTTGTTTTCTATTAGGAATGTCAATACAGAGGATAATAACCATTAATCCACAATTCAATGAAAGGACTGTAGATTCCAATGTTAACTTTCTATGGAATTAAAATGTCTATTCATTGCCATTTGTTGCCGCTTCTTGCAGCGAATTTATTTGTATCCGGCTTTAAATTTTTTCAATTTTAAGTTTAAAAATGCCTTTTCTCACACACGGCTGGCTTTTGGCACGTTGAAAAGGTTGGCTCTGGGTAAAATTGTAGGCTGCATATCTTTCATTTCTTCTTCTCCATACCCTTTCACGACCGACTGGAGATCGAAGAGCAAATCTTGATTCATCTGTAGAAAGTACATCACTCCATTCTAGGGATGGGTAAGGTTGTATCAATCTGATACTTTATATTTGAGACTAAAAAGTAGTTGATACAAGTATCAGATACAGTCGAAATGTACCTGATACTTTTGTATCAATTGATACAAGTATCAGATACGGTCAGATTGATACAAGCTTACCCATCCCTATTAGAATACGCGGTCTTACATAAATTGCACGTTATACTTACGTTCGTTAATGTAAAACAATTCCAGATAAACGATTTTTTTTAATCCATTATAAAAAAAAATTAATAAAAAGCGGTAAACGAAAATGTAAACTCTACAAAAACAAACGTAAAAAAACGAAGACTGGAAGTTATGGTACGTTTAAGGCGAATGGTACCTTCAAACTGAGAGTAAAATGGAAACAAAATTTGGAAATACTCAATAGACAGATACCGCTAAATGGCGGGGAACCGTCAAAACAAACCAAGCTCATTTTGGCAATAAAATTACATCGTCTCACGGATTAAAAAAATATATTATCTACTATTAATCACGGTCCTTTTAATAATAAATAAATAAACAAATAAATAGTCAACCACTGATTTAAGCTCCCCTGATTTGATTACCGGCGAAAGACCAATTTCGCCGCATCTCCCCTTAGTATTAATAAATAAATAAGTAAAAATAATAGTGAACAAGTCTTCACTTATTATCAATATAATCTGTAATTAGTCACTTATCAAATATGTAGAAACGAAAATAAACTATGAAATTAGTTAACAGTAAAGGGTGGTTGAAATAACATTTTCCGAGATCGCCTCCTAATATATGATTTTTCACAATCAACTTTCGCAAAAAAAATCTCGAACTATGTCCGGGCAAATATTGGTTCATTAATGGATATATCTACACCATAAAGTAAAGGCAATTGACATAAATGATTGAAATCGGGTGCAAAAAAAACAACAGCTATAGTGTTTTAAAGAGTATAGCGTACGGCGGCGGACAGACAAATTTTGTATTACAACCCAAATTCAACGTGTCTGGGAACGTGAATAGCAAAATTTTAAGGTAGGGTTAAAATCTATTTTTTATTGTTTAATTCTTTAGCTTTCAAATAATTAACCAATAAAAACACGATTTTAGTCGTTTGATGCCTTGTGCAGGACTATTTCGGCGAATAACTCTTTTTCCTTTAAAAATGAAACCAAAAACTGATGCCCCAAGAAAGGCTTCTGTGTAGCGTAATAGAAGAGAAAGAGTCGGGATATCTGTATTCAACTACAAAAGTATCAAGTAAAAGTATAAGTATCACTTGTATTCAGATACAGGAAAATCTAGTATCTACCTATGACTAGTAAAAGTATCAATTGATACAAAAGTATCAAGTAAAAGTAACAGATACAGAAAAGTATCAGTATCACTTGTATCAGATACAGGAAAATCCAGTATCTACCCATCCCTACTCCATTCGTCCATAGTCCAATGGCTGTGTTCTCTAGCAAAAGCCAGCCGTGTAACTCAGTGAGTTCTGGCCAACTCTAGTCCTCTTACTGGGGGAAAACCATTAATCCATGCTCATTTAATCTTCTCCGAGCAGTACGTTCAGAAATTTACACACCTCGAATTTCTTCAAGCTGATGAATCGCTTGAGCAAAGGTAAGGGGTGCCGGTCTCGTAAAATTCTTAAAGTCAAAAAACGGTCATCATGTTGTTCTGTTACTTCTATGGCGTCTCGTAAAGTTTCATTTTTTTTAGTAAACTATTAATTAAGCTAGTTAAATCGCAATTTTTGAGAGGTCTTCCAAGACGTATTTAAACGTCATCACGATTCTTTGAGTAATTTCCTTAAACCTTCGTAGGAATACAATATATGAGCTGTTATATTTGAAAGTGGCCCATGATATCATATTCACGATATCTTAAGGTTATCATTTCAATTACTTTAACATATGGGCAAACAGACAAATGTTTTTGTCACTCATCACTTAGCAAAGAGTGATGATTTGAACCCTATACAACTTTTAAATTGTATGATGAAATAATAATCTTTAAAACCATTTAAAAGAATAAACGATTTCTTTAGATCCATATGGAGTTATACCACTTTCAAATATAACAGCTCGTATTATAAATTATTTGTGAAAAATAGTTATAATTAGTAAAAAAAAAGCAACCCACGAAGGTAGAAAATGTACTGTTTTGTGCAAGGATGATTTGTCCGAGATCATGCTCAATCGTCAGGTTTTTCCCTCAATTTAGGACTCTCACTTTATAGAGGCTGAGTGATCCCCAGGAGGGCTGTAGATCCTACAAGGTCCATCCGTCGCTGTTAAATAACTAAAAGGCTTAACTATATAAACATATATATAATTTCTTATATTTATAAATCTGTTACATCTCGAAAACTTTTTTAATATAGACATATGATTATATGGATCGCCAAAGAGAATGGTTATTACGAAACAATATTACACGAACATGTAATAAAGAAAAAAACTAAGTATTCAACAGCCGACTAAACATAACAAAGGACAATTAGCATAGTTCTTGTTGAATATTAAATGAACAACAAAAATGTCCTTGCCACGAAAACACATAAGCTGAAATTTACTTTTTAACTTTTATATTTATTTAATTACTTCCAATTATATTTGTCAATTTCCCGAATGTTGGTCGAAATTAGTATTAGTAATATTTTGATATTAATTTTTAACAATGATAAATACTAATCTTGTAATATATTAATCAATATTAAGTAAACAATGAAGAAATTTTAATTACTTATTTTTAAAGTAAGTTTTTATTTAGTAAATATTTAGTTAAGGGAGTAGCTCAATGGGTAGAGCGCTGAGTTAGTGCGCTGAAGATCCCGGTGTCTGAACCTGCTGTGGCAGGTAAATTATTTGTTCTGTTAACAAATAGATAGATAGTCAGGTCAGCAGACCTTTAAGGGCATTACCCAGCCCTAAAATGGATGAAAACCTGGTGGTTGAACGGCCTCTCGACCGAACCACTTCTCTGCACAACAGTTGGCCTGAATAGTAAGGTCTCTGCCATGTACTAAACCCTATTGCAATATTTTTTTTCTGGAGCCTATAACTGATCACGAGTACCAAATTAGAGGAAGAGTTTTTTTTTTACAAAAGTACTATATTTATTTTCAGATATATTACCTAAAATACTGTTATTTGTAAATTTAACATAATAAAAAAAACAAAAAAAACAATATTGATATTATTGTAATGATAATTGATAATCAAGGCAGCCTATATCAACTTCCTAAACTCCTCTATCTCATAGCGGATAACTCCTTCTTAACCTTACTCAGTTGTCCGGGTTAGAACTGATATGAAATCCTCCCACTTATTTCTCGGCCATACAAAAGATAATTTTTCTTTTATAGTAGCTTCCCATAACATTTTCGGTATTCCCTTCACATCCATTCTCTTCTATGGATGTTTTCTATTGCCCTTCAAATTCGATGATTCCTCATAAGGTCTAAATCGTCTTTCAGAGAGCTTTCTTCTGGAATTCGAAGACTGTGTCGCTCGATTCTAGGCATATATCTGCTGCAAAGGTCACCCAAGCGATAAATAGGATAATGAATTCATATTAACCTTTTTTTACATTTCCCGTTAATGACGCATCATGCATTCCTTATACGCAGCCTTATAATGGAATTCCACACACCATCATTACCGATGTTCGATCCAAAACCCTTCCCAAAATCCTTAATAGCTTACTTTGTTACGAATAAAATCATCCATAAAGATAATAAAATCAATCCTAGCTTCCTCTTCAACTCACGATATTCCACCAAGGCGTCATTTGGACATAAATTTGTTATTTGAGTTCTACCAGTGGGTGGATTCTCTACATTTCTTAACTCACTTCTAATTATGTATTTATCATATTTACTTGTTGTATTATTTAATAATATGAAAACTTTATCACTACAACCCATAAAGAGTTTTGGGTTCGGTACGTATCATAGACTGTACTGTTTCTTGGACAACGGTTGTGCAGGGAGGAAATTCGTCCAAGATCAAGCTCAACCCTTAGGTTTCCCCCTAATATGGATACCCACATTAAAAATGCCGGGTGAGCGCAGACCACAAAGGATCCATCCCCGGCTGTTAACAGATTAAATAAAATGGACAGCTGGATTTGAACCAGGGAAATTTAGCACGGCAACACAGCCCTCTACAGCTGAGTATTAATACTACTGTTGTGAATTTCAATAAATAAATTTAAATAGTACTGGCAGACAATTATTATAATTATAATTATCAAGTAGTGGTACCTGCAATGAAGTCTGGAGTCTCCAAAGAATTGTTTCTATTGTGTTCCTCTTCAGGGACTTAATAATGTGGTCGATGATTCAAGCTAATTTTTTGTTTAAAGCAAGAAATAAAGCGAATTATTTAGCGGTTTTCCTGTTTAGTACTCGCATGAGAGGAAATGTCTAATAATTTCCTCCTCATTATCAGATAGGACATATTCTTCTGAAAAAGAAAAAATTTAATATTTATTAAATTTTCAGTTTCTGTTTTTCCTCGAAGTAATCTTGGACAATATTTCCTAATAGTAATTCACTATAATGATTCTTTATTTTTCTTTATTCTCTCCTTTCTGGCTCTCTATCGCATATTCTATCCACAATATTCTTCTGTTTTCCTGGCCAGAATTAGCTACACCGTTTTCCTTTCTATCATATTCTCTGGGGGAGAGAGGAGTGGCTCAGTGATAGAGCACTGAGTTTCCAAGCCGAAAATCCAGGTTCAAACCCCGCTGCAGGCAAGACTTGTATTTAGTCTGTTTACAGCCGGAGATGGATCATATAGGATTTAAGACCCTCTTGGGGCTCACCCAGCCTCTATAGAATGTTATAAAAAATAGGGTACCCATAATAAGGGGGAAAATATGGCGGTTGAGCGTGATTTAGGACAAATTACCTGCAGCGTTAATTCGTGAAGTAAATAGTATTATCTCTGAATACCAGACCCATTCACGGGTTCTAGTGGTACAGATTTTTTTTCATATTCTCTGACAATAAATCACGATTTCCTTTTCTAACATTTTTTAAGCAGGTAATTTTCTATTATTTTTATTATCAGTTTATCATACGTTCAAGAAAAGAGTGAAAAATAACATTATAAATGCACATTAATTAATTAGTTGAATTCATTACTTAAATATTTTAATTATAATTTATTAACATAAAATATATATTACAGCCAAGTAAGCATTGTGTAGTAGTATTTTTATATTTAAAAAAAAGAACTGTACTACAAGTTGTACAGGAAGATGATTTCATGAGATCACACTCAACTGCCAGATTTTCCCCCAATTAAGGATACAGGGCTTGGCTTATAGAGGCTGTGAGAGCCCCACGAGGGTCTGCAGATGCTCCTTACATGATTCTTAACAGAAATAATTACCTGCCACACCAGGATTTGAACCCGGATCTTTACAAATTCAGCAGACCACACTGAGCTACTCGTTCCTTTTACTAATAAAAATAAAAGTTCCAATATAATAATCAATAAAAAAACAAAGAACACTTAAACCTACTTTTTTTTTAGAGCTGTCATTAGGAAATTAAAATATAAAAATAGGATAACTTATGATAAATAACCTATTACAAGACTATTAGCTATTAAATTGTCTTTTGCTGCTTAATGTCTAATTGCATAATGTTCATCCAACCATGATGAAAATAATGGGTTATTATTACTTAATAAATGTTTATAGATTTGGCCCTGGACTATGTAGTAAATAATAATATAAACAATAATTGTTCACACTATTTTTTTTAAATGATCAAATCATAGCAGAAAAATACGAGTAACAAAGCTCTTATCTTCAGACAAAATTAATTATTTCTTATGGTACATTTTGTTTTTTTATCGATTACTACGTACTATATATAAAGATAAAACAGAAGCTGTCTAGACTAAATTGGAAGCCGGAATTATTTAATGAGTGTAGTAAAAAAAACAACTGATCAATTGCTATAAAAATATTAGCTATAAAATTCTATCCACTTCTGACACATATTTTTTGGATCACGTGTGATACAGCGGTTAGCACAGCAATCTGATTGTCAGGTACTCGTTAAAAATCCATATCCTAATTAAACTTGGGTAGGCAAAATTTAGAGGTCCCACTGTAGCATCGTCCGATTAGCCATAGCAGCATAAAATGGCGTTAAATGAACAAACAAACAAACAACAATCTAATATGATCAAGATTGCAGGTTCGCAACCCGGCAAGTGGCCATAAGATTTTTTAAAGGCAGAAAAAATCCTTGGCTATATCGTCCTTCGGAGGGGACGTAAAACGGCGTTTCCAATCCTGTAATATTATAATTTATATATAATGTACACATATAACAGGTACTCGTTAAAACCCCCATCCAAATTATACCTGGATAGGCAAAATTGAGGACTACCAGTGTAGCATCGTGGGATTAGACAGGGCAGCATAAAGTGACCTTAAATTAATAAACACAATTTTAATGGTCCATTTTTATAGTAGATTTTTATAATCCAGTTTTAAATATTTATAAAAATTTACATCATATTATTCATAACAAAACAAAATTTACAAATAAAGTGGTGTAACATTAATATGATTTGGAGGAAACACTATGTGGGTTCTTATGTTGATCATCACCAGTGACCGTACGAGCAAAAAGGTTTTTTTAAGACTATTGCAAAAGGGCGATACAAAAAAAAAAAATAAATAAAAAATACACTTTTGTTAATAATAAGTTAATAAAATAAGTTTAACATGAAAAGTAATAAAATTGTAAATTTGGTGCATTTTTTAAGGTGTAAAAACCATTAAAAATTAATATTTTAATAGTTTAAAAAAAGTTATATATAAATAAAGAGAAAAACTTGTTGGACCCGCATCTACTACAGTACATAACTCAAGGTCGACAATAAAACTTGTAATATACAATCTATTTAACAGAGAAATTGTTCAGTTAAAAATAGGAAAACAAATATATTACAAAGGTACTACAGAATGTATCAATAACATTTACGAGTTCGGGAATCAGAAAAATTAGTATCATTTTTGTTGGTAGAGATTGATCGAAATTCATCGGTACAAATAATGAAAAATATATTTCACATTTTCACTCAATGTGCCCCCACCAAGCCATTGTTGAGACAAATGTATTTTCAAGGTTTTGTACATATCTAAAATGCATATTTGTTTAATGGAAAATCGCTTCATGACAATACAGACTATTGTTTACTTAGATATTGTTGACTATTGTTACAGATGATGATTAAAATTATCATTTATAGTGACTGAATGAGTTAAAATATCTTATTCACTTCGTTTTAAGGTTGTTGTTTTTTTTAAGTCACACATTCAATTTCGTTGTACCTTACAATGCAGTTTAAGAAAGGAATAATATTCGAGTCAGAATCCGTGCAGTTCGAATCCTGCTTAGACAGATAATTAGCTAATTTTAAAGGTACTTGTGTGTTAACGCCACCGCAGTTATTTTTCCCTACTTGTTCGCATACGCGAGCGGTTACATTTTGTAACCGTTATATTTCTAAAACATTTATCTTGCATGTTTTTAAATCTATTTATTGGGGTTAGAATTTTAAATTTTTTAAATAATCATCAACAATTACTAATCATAATAATTTATTTACAAATGGAATATATCATGAACAATTAAAATAATGGATAATATAGAAATAAATAATGGAATATATCACGAACAATCAAAATAATGAAAAAATCAAAAATCAAAATAATTTATTAAAAAAGAAAGTGGTTAATCGGATTTCGGTGGAAAATTGGTAAAATATTTCGCTCCTGGAAAAATACAATTACTTCTTCTTCGGTGTTTGTCAAATCCCAAAGACTCATTTTCGTAGCACAAAAATTGGCGAAATAATAACAACAAATCTAATAATAATAAAATAAAATAATAACAACAATGAGTCTAGAACAAATCAGCAAACAAGAACGAACATAGAAGAAATCAGGTGTTAGAAATACAACGGTTACAAAATGTAACCGCTCGCGCATGCGAACAAGTAGGGGAAAATAACTGCGGTGGCGTTAACACACAAGTACCATTTTAAATTTACATACTTCATATTATTTCGTGAAGGTCCCAAACGTAATACACACAAACTATCTCATTCCAACAATACGGCGTTCTTTTCCAGCTTTCATTCTTGGATAACCCATCATCTGGATAAATGCTACAGATACGGACACCCGTAGTGCTGTGATTATAATATGACTTAAACGTGGATAACAACCTTCTATACCCAAGGTCGCAGGTTCGCATCCCGGAAAGTGCCCATAGGATGTTTTAAAAGGAGTAAAAAACCTTGTTTATACCATCCTTCGGAGGGAGCGTAAAATGGTGGTCCCGATTTAGGCAAAGTTTAGGATTCCCACTGTAGCATCGTCTGACTAGCCAAAGTTACGTTAAATAAATAATCTAAAACTTCACTGAATAGAATACATATGCCATATATAAAAATAAACTTTCATGCACAACTGTTACAGGAGATCTTCGGCTACGAAAGCTGTGCGATCTACAAGGCACTGACATACACCTTCATTCTTGCCAGCCTGGGTTTACTCAGGCTTGTCTTCCACTGGTGGCCTCAACTCTGGCTGTACTGCACGCACAGACCAGCTCCACTCTACAGGGCACAGCGTCTTCTAGTCATCGTAAGTTGAGATTATTACCATATCCTAAATAGTATAAGAAGACAGAATAATGTGATATCAATCGTAACGATAGAGCTGGTTAAACCTTGTAGGATCCATACACTCCTGGGGATCACCCAGCTCCTATATCAAGTTGGAAAAACGTAGCGTTTGTACGTGTTCTCGACCAAATTATTTCCTCGTACAATAGTTTAGGCTTATAATTAGTATTATCTAGTATGTATTGAAAGACTCGCCTACGGTAAGTTGTAGTAAGAGGTCAGGGGGGGGGGAAGCCAATGATTACACAAAATAAGGAAGGACATATTTTATTATGTCTACGTTTAGGCCTAAGATTTAGGAAAAACAAGTCATTTTTGTTTTGAAGAGAAAAGAGTTTTCCTGGTCGGGATTCGATCCCGGGTCGTCTGCATCTCCGGTGCAGTGCTCTAAACCACTGAGCTACCACGGGTCGTATCAAGACAGACAAATCCGTCCTCTTCACCGATCCTATATCCCCGAACATTACTGTCATGTAATACATTTTTATTTTGTGTAATCATTGACTACACCCCCTGATCATTTTACTCCCCCCCCTTTTAGACTTATCCACCAACTGTGAGTTATATCATTTTTTTTTTTTAACCATTTGTAAATAATGTTAGAATAAATGTCACGCCCAAAGGAGATACGTCAAGAGCTATATCTATATTCCCGGTGAATCAGTTAAATCGAATTTTGATCAAAAAGAGTTGTACTTGAGGAAGCGGAAAGCTGTTATTTTCGTAGTGAATTAGGGACTGAGTCAAACATTGGCTTGAAAATAATTTATTTCTTATATTAAAGCTCCAAGTCAAGTAAAAACTAAAAGAATATGATTCAATACAGTTGACTCACCTGGACAAAATTCGACTTAATCACTTATTCACCGGGGCTGCATATAATATCATTATATAATCTATACCAATCAACCCCGAAACCCAGTTAGATTAAGGTTCGATCAAGAGAAAGTTAATACTTTTTAAAAATCCAGTAGTTACCATTTTTATTTTAAGACAATTCTTCCAATACTAAGTCATCATCCAACAAATAAGTTTTCATCAACTTCATTCCTAAAATAACTGTTGTTGCGAAATTTCAATTCATTCATTTGTCTAGGTCTATTCTCAGCAAAGTTAATTCTCTCTGATTTTTATTACATCACTGCTAAAAACAACAGTTAAATGAGTTAAACAATAAAATGAGAATGATTTCCTATGAAAGGTTAACGATCGTGACGTGATTGTATGAGGTAATAATCCGAACAATCACAGTTTATTAAAAAATAAATGAAATATATAAACCATACCACAACGAGCCATGAAGGGTGTTTGGGATCAGCACAAGGTAGAGACTGTACTGTTTTCAGGCCAAGGGTTGTGGAAGGAGGTAATTTATCCGAGATCACGCTCATTCACCTGGTTTTACTACAATCTATGGTACCGTCTTTAATTTTTTTTTTTTCCAAAACCCCAAAATAATAAGGCTTAGGGAATTTTATTTACTCATGAATTGGTTTTATCTTGTATTTTAAATACTAAATATCTTTGATATCTCTTTGCATCCGCATAATAATATAATAAGGCTTAGCGAACCCGAAGGTTCGATGCCGATACCACCAATCTCTGCTTACAAACTTCTGCCCACGGACCACTACCCAGACACTAATCCATCAGACCACTCTTAACGCAATCCTCCCAGCTACGCCTCGGTCTAACCCTCCTCCAATCGCCGCAGCGCTTAATAACATTTTAGGAATTCGTTCGTTACTAAAGCCAGCCACTTTACAAGCCCAACTCAATCTTAATGACACTATCACTTGAATAATATTAACATGGTGCATGCTACGCAATTCCGCGTTATTTAATCTCCTGTATTCTCATTCTTTTTTGGACGGAATATTCTATGCAACACCTTATTTTCGAATACCTTAAGACGTTATTCATCCTTCAGCGTTAGCGGTCGAGACAGAAAAAATAATTTATCCATCTACCACAGGCTAGAACAATATCCAAAAGGTTCAACTGTGATCTAGTGATTAGCATAACAACCAACAATACCCCAAAACAAGGGTTCGCAATCCGACATGTGGCACTAGGATTTTTTAAAGGGAGTGAAAAATCTTTGGTTTTGCCGTCCTTCGGAATGTACGTTAAACGGGGGTCCAGAGCCTGTCCGATGTCACTTACTCGTTAAAAATCCCTATCCTAATTAAACCTGGATAGGCAAAATTTATATAAATAAATGAGCAAACAACTTAATAATGACTTTGTAATAACGAATTTGTCTGTATTATATAAAAGTGTTTATGAATAATTTAATTAATTTTGGACATTTTCAAATTTTGGGTTGGGCCTCGTATTGATGACAAGAGCTTATAATCCTATCTATATACCTAATATAATCCCATATTATTTATTTAAACGCAATGATATTATTTATTTAAACTAAATTTTAAGAATACTCCGCTTGAGATTTGTTTTAAGAGAAATAAATTTACCACTGGGAAATCATGTACAACCCACATTAGGTATTTTCATAGTTAAATTAACAATTTATCTTCTATCTATTTAGTTACCTAAAATGTATCTGGAACGAAATCAGTTGACACACTGCTATATATTTGTCTTAAAATTGTTAATCGACATATAATTCGTTGATAACTAAAAACCTCGACACAGCACGAGGAATAACTAAAAAAATCTAGTCTGGTGATAAAGATTACGATTTTCTGCTATGCCGTCCTTCCAAAGTGACATAAAATGGATGTTCCGAGTCCATACACTGTCAGGTACTCGTTAAAGATCCCTATCGTAATCCTACCTGTTCTTCTTAATATATAATAATATATTAATTATTTTTAATACATTTATATTTTACTATAATGTATAGTAAAATATGTATAATGTATACACCCCAGCATCGTATGTGATAGAATCACATCGCACCTAATCGGATCCAATGTAGGTGTAGCCTAAGGCGTGTACTGTACGTGACCTTATGTCAGAATAATTGTTTAGTGTACTGTTGTGTAGTGTGTGTAGCCGTGCACTGAACTCGGGAGTCCGGGGGATCGTTAATCTCCACTAGCCTGTCACATAAGCTAGCCCCTGCGGAAGTAATCATACCTGGATAGAAAAAATTTAGGATTCCGACTGCATCGTTCGATTAGCTATAGCACCATAAAGTGACCAATATTAATATTTAAAGTCAAGTATACTGTTGACTCTTAACACAGCCTTCAATATTATTTTTAAAAAACTGTACCACTACAACCCTTGAACGGGTCTGGGGTTCAGTACATGGTAGAGACTGTACTGTTTCAGGGATAACGGTTGTGAAGGGAGGTGATTTGTCCTAGATCACGCTCAACCACCATATTCCCTCTGGGTACCCACTTTATAGAGGATGGGTGAGCCCCAAGAGGGTCCTAGATCCTTTATGATCCATCTCCGGCTATTAACAGGCTAAATAAAAGTCTTGCCTGTAGCAGGATTTGAACCAAGATTTTCGGTATGGCAACTCAGCCATGGCAGCTCAGAGCTCTACCACTAAACCACTCCGCTCCCTTGAATATTCTGGCATGGTATAATTTTTAAACTTTTATTTGAGATCGGTGAGCACAGCTATCACGTGCTAGTTGGACCGTTAACCTCGCAATCACACCCGTCAAAACATCTGCCTTCTCTATCAGACCAATAAATATCATGTGTTTATCAGAACGGTCAGATGTCAGTCTAAGCGAAAAACTAAATCGGGAAAGAGATGTCTAAATTATTAATAATAGATAAGGTTTGATTAAAATAAAACTAACATGTGTTCAGAACATCGTAAGAACGTTACTGGTTTCTAAGACAAAGGTTGAGCTAGGAGTACTGTAGGCCAAGAACGCACTCGACCGCCATTTTTCTCCCAATAAAGAATACCTATTTTATTATTATTATTTTTTAATCTATAAATAAAACAAAAAATGCACTATTTTATTGGTATCTGTTCCGCAGATTGTCGCTTCGAGTCGAGTTACAAGTTTTAACTGTTAATTCCTTTCCCTTTCGATGTTTTCCAAAAATACAAGTTATCATAAGGTTTAGTATGGAAAAGAGAATTTAATTATGGAAATTACTATATATGTCTCGTGGGGCTCACCCATCCTCTATAAAATGAGTACCAAAATAAGGGTTTTCCGTGACCTAGGACAATCACCTCCTTGTCCAACCGCTCCCGCAGAAACAATTCAGTCTCTACCATGTACTGAACCCATGACCTCCTGGGGTTGTAGAGGTACAGATTTTTCGTTTTAAGAAGTATTTAAAAAAATATCAACTATCTATTAAGAATTTGTTAACTAACTAATAGGAAATATTTAGATATTACGAGATGTATGTAAATATCTCACATCGAAAAAATGTTCCTGAATTGTAAGCGTATCAATGTATAAGATGCTGTTGCAAACTTCAAGTATTTAAAAAAAAATATTATCTCACGTATTCCGTTTTAAGAGATAACAAGAAAGAGAAATATTCATAAAGTTAAGCGATTCTTTAAGATTATAACTTCTATTTTTATATTTTTTATTAGGAAACAAAGGCTATCAAGAAACCTTGGCGGAATTAGTTTATTATTGATTTCAAGTGCGGATGTGTGTGGAATTTGAGAGCTAAATTTTCTTTTTCGTGAATTGCTTGGAAGAACTATCGCCAAAAAGAAAATATAACATCATTATCTTCGTGTCCACTATAAAAAAAATCATTAAATAAATATAAATAAAATAAGCTTTTGCATTTAAGTTACCTACTATATTGACAGAATAAGTGCTGGATTTCTTCAGCAGACACCATCTTTTTGTTAATTGTTGAATTTGTTATTTTTGAGCAAACGTCGGGCAATTTCTCCATTTTTTAAAATTATACGAGTCTCCATTAAATTGTACTACAGTAGGTACATAACTACAGTCTCTACCATGTACTGACCTCCAGACCCGTTCACGGGTTGTAGTTGTACAGGTTTTCAGGTTTAGGTACTTAAGTTTTAGTAGTTACTCCGGTTTAGTATACAATAAAGTGGTAATTATTCCGCAGGTTGTCGCTTCGAGTTGAGTTACAAGTTTTAACTGTTTATTCGTTTTATTTTTAATATTTTTCCAAAAATACAAGTTATCGTGAGCTTTAGTACGGAAGAGAGAATGTAATTAAGTGTAATGAGCAGATTTCGGTAACTATTTCATCAAGAAATAAAATTTTCAACTAAATTTCGAAGTATGGATGGTATATGTTAATTAAAACGTCCATTTCTAGATGAAATAATTACCGAAGTAACATATTTCCCATAATTAAATTCTCTTATACATACTAAAGCTCATGATAACTTGTATTTTTTGGAAAATATTAAAAGGGAGACGAATAAAAAGTTAAAACTTGTTGTGACTCAACTCGAAGCGACAACCTACGGAATAATTACTAATTATTTTATAAATATTCACCAGGATTTTATACATAGATACCTTTATAATTAACGAATATTTGTACTCAGTATGGAAAAAATATTTCTTCTTTTTTGGTATTTAGTAAATTAAGAAATTCTTTGATAATTGGTTTTTATCCATTTATTTAAATACTACTTACAATGAGTAAATAATAAAAATAAATTAAATGTACTTTAATTTAATTAAATTAACGGATAAAATTGTTTTTGAGTTATGCTAGATGGAAAACGTATGTGGGGACTTAACGTGGAATTTTGTCAAAATAGATACACCAATGGTAAGAATAAGGTCATTTTCGCAGCAATATCAAAGCTTAAAATATTTTCAAATACAATACTCGAAAAACTGCGTACGAGGAAGTAAATAAACAGAGATAAATAAAAGATCGCATTACGTGAAATCAATGTTCTGAAGAGGGAATTATCACTACGTTTTCCCGTACTCTTCCTTCAGTAAGTTCTACCAACATTAAAATATTATTGGATCATACTTCACGATCCTCATGTGTCTCACCCAGCCTCTATAAAGTGAGTACCATTAATAGGGGGAAAGCCTGATTGTTAACGTGTTCTCGGACAAACCACCTTCCTGCTCAGCCATTGTAACCCCCCCTACTGGTACAGTTTTTTTTCATAAACACTGAGTATTTTGCATTAGATAAAAAAAAATGTTTTGTTTTTTAATTATAGTATTGTTTTATGGTTTAAAAAAATAAATAGTAATGCTTTTGCCTTAAGAATTGGACGAAACGATCGAAACCAGAAGAAATTCGTGATAACAGGATTAAAAATATTGAACATGGCAATTTTAGACAATTTAATAACTACTATGTTTTGTTTAAAAGTTTTAAAAAATCAAGAAAAGAACTTTATGATTTGCCATTTTTTAAAAATATTTATGGTTTAACTGATCGAGCACGACAAAAGACTGAACGAGTAGTTCCTCGATCTATTGCTAGGCAACGCAGATTAAATATTACATCATTTAACGCCTTTTTTCCATATTATATAGATTGAATATCCTTTTAAGAAAGCCATAGGCTCAAATTAGGTTGGGTGAGTACATTAAAGATGGTAGATAAATTATAAATAATTTATAATTAATAAACTGTAAATTTTTGTGGGCTTTCATCAATGCCGGATGAGACCGGATAGATAAGAATGCCTAATCAATTAAATAAAATCTTTATCAACGACAACTATGAATGGAAACTAACTAATAGGCAGGATCACAATCTTTAATATTATCAGTACCATGAGAAGCTCTTATTCGTATTGAAAATATTCTTCTCCTTATTATAATATAAATTATTGAAGTATTGCTCAAATATAAAAAATTACAAAAGCTAATGTCAACTGAATGATATGTTGTTTGTTAGTGTTTAAAGGCGTAAAACCCTTTAGGTCTTCAACGCCTGCGGTTTTTCCATAAAATCTTGGTTCATATTGTAAGTAAAACACCCAGACAACTTATTCGCGCACACACACACTTATCAATCAAATTGGATGATGAAAAAAATCAAATACAATTCGCGATTTTGTTATATTGCTGACAATAGTCGATGTGTTTTCAAAAACTGAAACACCGCAGCCTCGTTGAAAAAATAGCAGCCTCGTTGTCACCGAGTGCCTTCGCTAAATCTGGGACTAGTCTTAATTTATTTATTGTTGACCGGTAATATATAAATTCTTATTACGGTTATATCTACATAATATATATATTTTTGTACAACCGTTGGTTAAGAAACAGTACAATCCCTACCACGTATTAAACCCAATACCATACATGTTTTTCAGTGTTACATGTTCTATATATTTATTTATTCCCCAGATAAATTTAGAAAAATCACACGCAATTATAATACAAAATGTATAATAATAATAAGCCTGAGCGAACCCGAAGGCTCGATGCCGATACGAATCTCTGCTTACAAACTTCTGTCCACGGAGCACCACCTAAACCCGAATCCGCCAGATCACTTTTAACGCAATCCTCCCACCTACGCCTCTGACGCTTTCCAGTCGGCACAGCACTTATTAACATCTTAGAAATTTGTTCATCACTAAGCTATTTCAACCTGTGGCATGAATCCCCTGAAGCATTCCTCCACCCGGGGGAATAGTTTATGACGAGCGTTTTACCGGAAAGATCCATGACTATTAGTGTTTTTTTGTGAAATAAAAAATAATGTGAGTAGAGCGTTCTCACCTATGTCACATCTCTCCAGCAAGCCTGGGGGGGGGGGGAGGCTGCTCTCATTGTTGGTCAGCGAGTCCATCGGACTTAGCCGGGAGGAACTTTCACCGACCATCCACAAATCCGCAATCCGCGGGACGCTTTCCTACGCGGTAATAAGATCCGCGCGAAGACAAAATGTGAAGTTCGGGCTTTTTGATTTCTAAATACATATTTCTAAAGTACTAGAAAAATAAAAAATCTTCGAACCATCGAATATAGGATTTTTCACTTTAAATACATGCTTAAACCCTTCGACTGCTACAGGCGATATATGCCGGCGCAAGGGAACGTGCCCCCTATGCTAAAGACAATATATGCCGCCGCACTGCTTTCATATTTATTTGCTAAAGCCGAGTATAGATGACGTGACCTTGCTTCATTCTTATTCATATATCAATCATGTACTGTTTGCTTGGGGTATCGGTGGCCACCTGCTCCGGCCAGGTAACCAATATCATTCTTTTCTGTGCTCTCTTTGTGAAACAACCCTAAGTTCAACCGCCTGTATGTAGCACAGGCCGGTAGACGGGCAGCCGGCTCACTTAGCGCTGTGATAGACGTCAAGCTCTTCACTCGCACCAGTAAATGGTTAAGATTCCCTAATTCCCCCGGAAATCAAATAGAACAAAAAGTAGCTTGTGTATCGTAAGTGTAGCCCCAAAACGAAAACTTGGAGCAAATTGCTGACTTTATTTGATACGTCTGTTTGGCCGGTTGATGTGAGATGTGTTGCACTTTGTCTTCTTTTATGTGACCTTTCTTTTAGTGTATCTCCTGAATTGATGAAACGCTGACTGTTAAGTTTAGAGACTTAAGGCTTTGGTTTTGTTATTGTAATCTAATAAAATAATTTATTAATAAAATTGGTTGGAGATGTTTAAAAAAAAAAACGCACAAAAAGCTTTGTTCATTTAAAATCGAGTAGTCACTTAAAAAGTAACCAAAAGCTTCTTAATGAGAAGAACGAATATTTAATTACTTACAAGGAATAGTTAATTATTTACAGTGAATGTTCTTAGCTCGCTAGTTGTCATTTAGTTAATAAACACTAAAATCTCCCACAGGAAAAAGTAATAAACAATACTATTGATTTTTCTACTTTTGTAATGAAATCGATAAAACAATAAAGATATAGAAAGTCAACAAGGAAAAGTGGGTGATTTTCCTCTTCATATTTAAAAAAAAAAATATCTTACTTTACAAATATCTCAATTTTTTTCATTTTAATTTAAAAAATATTGTTTAAGTTCCTTTTACATTCATTTGCCTTTTTAGTGTCATTTTGAAAAGAGCATCAGAGGTATAACGTTTAAAAATTTATAAAATTGATTTACTTTTGCTCAGATACAATTCTCAAACAATTTTACTTGTTTTGACGAAATATTTAGTTTTAAGATCATTTATCATTAGACCCATCTGGACTTACGGAATTGAGCTTTGGGGCTCCACCAAGCCATCGAATTCCTCTCGCATCCAATCTTAACAATCCAAAATCCTTCCGAAAATCCTCAATGCTCCTTACTTTATTACGAACAAAGTAATCCATAATGACCTTAACGTCCCGTTTATTGCTGATTTGCCCCGAATCCGATATCAATCTTTTCATGACAAACTTCATTTCCACCCAAACCCACTAGTTTCAAACCTCGCAACCTCTTCAATTCCTGATAATCCTCCGAGGCGTATGAAAAGAAGATGACCTCGTGACCTTCTAAGCTGGACTTTTTATTTGAGTACTACCACTGGGTAGTTTCTCAACTTGTCTTTTCATGTCAATGTGTTCATTCATAATATTTACTTGATGTATTCTGTATACAGTTGTAAATTTCAATAAATATATTAAAAAAAAAAAAAAAGATCATTTTTAGTAATATAATTCAAAAAATGTACAATGATATACATTGTACCTATATACATTTATAATTTTAACATTAACCAAACAAAACTGTAATTGTTTAAAAAATAATATAAGATAAGATGGTTCAAGAAGCAATAAAAAAATGTTTTTCTCTATTATATAAAATTGGTTTTAGTTACGTAATACTTTATAGGCATTACCTTGGTAACGGATTGAGAAACTACTACATGTTGAGACTTTTGTTGTGCTTGATCAGTTAAGTTATAAATAGTGGAAAAAAGAAAATAGCAAATCACAAAGCCACTGTTCCCGACTTCTTTATGCCATTGCACAGCTTAATTTACTTTTAATAGAAATGGAATGCATCATTTTAAAAAAAAATGATGTAGCTCGTTCCAATATTTTAATTTTAGGACTGTTATTTCAATAAAGCGAATGCAGTGAAACTAATTACAGTAAAACTTCTATTATCCGTGCCCTCAGTTTTGAGAAAGAAAAAAAAAATGTGTATATATTGTTTGCTAAAGTCTAAGCGCCGGCCAAGAATCAATCGTGTCTTGATAACTTCGAATTCTAAAATCTGTTGTTTACTCAAAATCTAGGCTTCCTCGCACACATATTTCAAAAATTAATTATCTCCTCATCTCTACCTAATGTAGTGGAACTACCTTCAGTCTTCATTCTTGTCTTACGGGTACTTATCGTTTTCCTAAAAGTAGAATAGAATAGAATAGAATAGAAAAATAATTTTATTTTGGGACCAGGTCCCTTTAGAATAACAGAGAAGAACAAAATAAATTAATATATATCTGGCCAAAGGCCTACATGAAAATAAAACAATAATTACATAATATCCTGAAAGTAAATAACTAAACAGGTATGTTTTGGTAGAGAATCAGAAAATGTGATACAAAATTAAAATAAAAGAACAGACATATTTACAATAAAAAGAAATAAGCTTTTGGAAAAATAAGTGAATAAATAATAGCATCTGATAATAAAAAAAACAAAAAAACAATGGCATTATTATGGATGAGGAATATTCACAGTAGTTCATCAATCAATCAATTTGAATATATCTATAAATTATTTATTGATTATAAAGCATCTGATTGGGAATTTAGAAGATGTAGGAAAAGTTTGTATTTAAATGAGGTCAAAGAAGACGCATGGCGGATATCGAGAGGAAGAGAGTTCTAAAGAGAGATAGAACGGGCTAGAAAGGAGCGCTCAAAAGTTTTGGTTCTGCGGGACCGGATATAAAGATCAGAAGGGCGAGATCTTGTGCCCTGGGATTGGATAGAGGATTTGAATTGTAGGAGACTATAGATATAAGACGGATGTTGTGAGTTGATAGTTTGATATAAGAAAGAACCAGAGAAGTAAAGTCTACGGATAGAAGGGAAAAGCCACTTCACCTCAGCGTACTGGCGAGACACATGAGACCTCCTCGGCGCGTCGAAGACAAATCGAAGCGAACAGTTCATAATTCGCCTCAACCTCTCCTCGAGCCTGTTCGAGAGGCCACCATATGCCACACAGCCATAGTCAAAGTGAGGAAAGATAAAAGAAGTGATGAGGAGCTTACGTATGGGTAGTGTAAGAAGATGCCTGGAACGGTGAAATAACTTTAGAGAGCTTATTGCTCGGCGGGAAATTTGGGGTTTCCATGAGAGGGATGGTAGAATTACGTATAATAATGTCGGAAAAAAGGCAAAGGAAGAGTTTGGATCTCGCTACTAAGTTTGAAATTGTAAAACGTTTACGAAAAGGTGAAAGTGATTCAATCGTAGCAAAAATCTATGATATTCCTCGGACGAGTTTATAATATAAAACGTGACGGGGACTAAATAGAAAATTTTGTTGTGGAAATGGAAGTGTGTGATGGAGATGCGACTAAAAAGAAGACTATGAATGTTGCCACAAACAGTAAGTTAGAAGAAGCATTGTTTCAGTGGTTTGTTCAGCAACGAAGTCAGGGACTACCACTAACAGCTCCAATAATTTTACGCGGCGACCCAACATTCAAAGCTAGTGAAGGGTGGTTGGACAAATTCAAATCTCGGCATGGAATTCGACAACTATGTACGTGCACAAACGTTGAATGTCCCTTCTACATAATCATTTAACGATTAATAAGAAGGAGCATACTATGTTTGTACAGGAGGAAAGAGCTAAACTCCACCTTTAAATTGATATTAATTTCTCAAGAGGGAAAAAATGGACACAATGATTGCGCTTTTAGCCATCGATGTACGTAATTATTATTATTTAAAAAAAATATGTTTACTACATATGTATATCTTATTAGTACGTAAATAAGTTACGAGTACATATATAATGTCGAATGTTTGAAATATATTGTTCAATTTATGTGTATTTATATAAATAACATATGTCTTACTCCCATATCCGTCTATTTCCCAAATCCGCCACCATCTTGGTTCCATACACTGACGGATAATCGAGGTTCTACTGTAATTTAATATGCTCACTTAATGAAAAAAAAATGAGTACTAAACTGGAAATGTTAGAGTAATAACGGGTTACCTCTATTAGGTACTTACGGTTGCATGAGTTGTAAATTGGGTGTTGATCTAGCTTGACGCAGGATATCCCACTAGTTTGAAATAGAATAAACTATTTTTCATTTAACATTATGATCCATAATAATAAATAAACTGCTGGTTTTTACTAAGGTTAAATGTATCAAGTGAAAAAAATATTGAAAATAACTGTTCATAATTCAATAAAATTCCCAAAAGTAGGAAATAGATATGTTTACGTAGTAAGGTCCAAAAGTTTCCGGCTTGGGATAGAAGGAAAGGTGAAAGAAAAAACTGGCCTTACTGTTTTTCAATATATTCTCCTCTAAGTTCAACACACTTAATACAACGCTTTGGCAACATTTCTATACCATAAAAAAAATAATTTTCTTCTTTGTTAAAAAAATGTTCTTCCACTGCTGCTTGGAGCTCTTCGTCGGTGTTAAATCGCCTAAATTCATTGCAGCAGTGAACTCGTTCCTGTTTTTGAGCAGCTGAAAGAATTTTTGGAACCCATCTTGCACTAACCTTGTTCATATGCAAATGTTCTTTGATGATCCTAAAACACTTGTTTTTGAAAGCCCCAAACTCGCTGCTATTTCCATGGTTTCCAGTAGCCGGTCAGACAGCAATTCAGATTCCATAAGTTGGATTGTTTAAGAAGTGACAGCTTCCAATGGGTGACCGGGACGCGGGTCATCTTCTAGACGTTCTCTCCCTAACTTAAATAATTTTGGCCATTCTTTCACTGTGGAATACGAGGGGGAGGACTGGCCGTATAAACAATCCAAGCTCTCTTTAATTTGCGCAGGAGTAAGACCCTCTTTACAAAAGAATTTAATAACCGCACGGCACTCGAGTTTGAAAATTGTAAAAATGGGGAGTTTTCTTCAAGACTGGACACTGAGTGGCAGGACTGAGGAAGTGCGGAAGTTGGGTATGGAGTGAGCAGGCATGGACCTGCATAGGCATCACGTATATCGTTATAATATTTATACAAAAATATTAAAATATAAACATGCATATTTACATATATAAATGCAATTTAGATACAAATAAGGAATAATGCAATATTTGTATAAATTAAAACTGCAATGTTTAATATTACAGTGCTCTAAACCACTGCATTAGAGATGCAGACGACCCGGGTTCGAATCCCGGCCAGGACAAATCTTTTCTCTTCAAAATAAAAATATTTAAAAATAATCACCATCAAAAGAACAATAAATTAAAAAAACAATGATAAATATTTGAATTGCTAACTCAATTAGTGCGTTTGATTAATTTTTTTTTCCTTGTTTGCAGGATACTTATGAGAAGAGGTTCAAATCTATCTTCGTCAAAGAAGTGAGAAAAGTATTTCCTAAATCAGATAGGTAAATGTAAACACTTGTTCAAATTTTTTCCCATTAGTGCAAATTTTTTCTACCTTAAATTGACTTTATTGTTATTACTATTAATTGGATTAATGAAATTATTATTATTATACAATAGTGCAGAAGGTTTATCCTTAATAGCTATTAATAAGAGGTTGTCTTCTTACCGACCATTGTTAAAAATGCAATATACAAGTTAATATCAGGGTAAATCTATTTGTGTTTACTACCACTTAAAAGCTAATGGCTACAGAAAAAAATCTGGTGCGATTGGTGCATCACTCATTCCCTTGGTGCTATATAATGGTCATCAATTTTGATAACAAATTTTAAAGAGTAATAAATTATACTGCGTACTTCAGATATTTTATGGTCTTCACGTGTGAGATCATGACCTAATAATTCTCTCCCAGACACAAGGATTATGAAATTGACTTTATATGTTATAAGAGAATTGTTTATTTACAAAAGTGAATTTATAATAAATCTGGAAAGAGATAAATAACAATCAATTTATAAGTGCTTGGAGTTTGGCTTAAAAACAAATGCTTTAGGTTTTTTGTTTTTGTTTTTGTAGCACTTAGTATTTTTTTTTAAGGTTTCCTTCAACCACTAACTTAGTCAATCATAGCTTTTTTTAGTTTATATTTCCTCAATTCTTTCTATCCACCTTTTTCATGGTCTTGCTCAGCGTTCCTTGGTATTTCTTTTTGAAATAATTTCTGGAATAGTCTAACAGCTGAGAGGTTTTTTTAAAAAATAACTTGGGCGAATAAGATTAAAAAATAGTCCAACTAATCAAATTTTCACTCCATTGACGACAACTCGTCTTATGAAACAATTATTTCGATATTGATAGTTTATAAAGTACATTACAAATTGAATCACAGAAGAGGTCCAGATCTTATAACAGTTTACAGAATAAATAATTAATCTGCCACAGCAGGTATCAAACTCGAAACCAGTAGTTCATCACCCCAAGGGTGCCAGGCATATACATACTTCGCACCCACACACATATCTAACTGTTATGCATTCTTCTATTTTTGCAGGGCTCACGATGAATCCAAGAACGAGAACTGCATCTCAGACATCAAGATGGATGATAAAGAATTAAAAACTATTCCAGTAAATCTAGCTGATGGAACTAAAATAGGTAATTTAATTAAATTATCCAACTTGAATTTAAATTTCATAAGTGGTAATACCTTTAGTAAGGTATATAAATATGTGTATTTGTCGAAATCTAGGATCTAAACAATATTGTTACAGTTAGCCATGTACACATTAGACATTTTGTTCTTTACCTATTCAATATAAAAATTCATAGACCCTTTATATGTACTTCCTCAACCGTACACCACCAATTATTTTTTATGATGGATTGAATTGGTCAGGGGGTGCAGTCAATGATAGCACATAAAGTAAGCAAAACTTATTTTTTAATCGTACCGTTTCGGCCTACGGTGTAGGCCATCTTCAGGGCAAATAGAGGGTAGTGACTTGTCAAAACACTAACACCGTCAACTGAACTCAATTGTTGTGAAAAGTCACCACACCCTCTATTTGGTCTGAAGATGGCCTACGCCGCAGGCCAAAATGTCAATTAAAAAATAAGTTATGTTCATTTTGTGTTATCATTGGCTGCACCCCCTGACCAATTCAATCCATCATTTGAATTATCCAGTCAACTATTTTCCATTCAAACAATTATTTTTTAATTAATTAAAACAATGATACCAGAAAACAAAATGTTTATATATAAGTATCAAACCAAACAGTTTTATTTAAGAGTTTTCAAAAAGAAAATCTTGGCTCATACACATATTCTGATAAATTATATTTAATTATTTTTTCTGTATATTCATTTTTATAAATACAGTATACAATACATAACTTATTATCTTACGTATTTTACAATATAGGATTTTATTTATTTATTTTTTTACAAAACTTCATCAAATTGCTGATTCTTTTATGTTTTGCTAGCATGAATAACAAAATAGAGAATACAAGTTATTTAAAACTATTTATTTTCAAATTTACAAATTTTGTCTTTATTTACCAAAAATACAAATTAATTATGTTATTACTGATTATTACCAACTCTTGATAAATTAGGTCTTAGATGATTTACAACTTAAAAGTCTTTGTTGTGCTAGACAAGAGTAGTTTTGAGTTGTATCTTTTCCTGTTGGGTTTAAATATGACGATTTAAATATTTCATTGAAATCAGAATGGCTCTTGGCATATTTAAATGCCTGCTGCCGATTAGAGGCATTGTATTTCTTGAAAAGATCTTTAGAAGACAAGGCATGGGAGATTTTGGCAGGTTCTTTGTGGATGGGGATGACAGAAGTTAAAGCTGAACCACTCGGCTTATCATTTAGTGCTTTGTTTTGCCGATTCTTCCGAAAACCATCGGATGGTACAGACTGATCACAGCTATTTCGATTCGAGTAATCAAGATCTGTTTTAAAAGGCAAGGTTTTTGAATTTGGCGATTTCTTAATTGTAGAATAGTCTTTCTTAGGTAGGCAGGGATCAGAAAACTTGTTATCATTGTTATCATGTGATTCGGAAGATACACAACTACTTGAACTAATACCTTTACTCTTTCTAGCGGAGAGTTTATCCATTGTAAACCTGCTGGACTCTGGTCGCAAGTTACTGCCTGGCCTTTGCTTAACACCCTTGTTATTTCTTATCCCTACATTTTGTTCTTCAGAATCAAAGCTTTCCTCAGATGTGTCAACTGAATAATTTTTTTGAGAACACAAATTTTCAGAAGATCTGAATAAGGTAGTTTTGAGATTTCCTGTTTTTTCCGCAGAGTGGTCTTTATTATTGTCCTCATCGCTACAATCCAATGACAAAAAACTTTTTGATTTTTTACAGATAAAAGCACGATTTCTTGATTTTGTAAAATTATTTTCAGTTGAACCATCTCTCTTTTTTTTATACATATCACTTTGTGATTCAGTATTTCTGCGGCAAGTTTTCTGAATATCGCCTTTTCTATTAATTTTAGTGGAAATGGAAAATCTCTGATCGCCATCAGGAATATTTCTATTGTTCTCATGACAAGCTCTCGATAACTTATTTTTCGGAATGCTAGTGTATTGAGGTAAAACATTATCACTCGAGAGGAACTCGGAAATTATATCATCAGGTTTAAAACCCTTTATTGGTAATTGATTATCACAATCTATTTTGTCTTCTAGGGATAAATTCCTACCACTTTTCATCGGATTTTCGAGTTTCTCCACAAGGAAATTTTCATGGAGCTCAGTAATTTTTAAGTTTTTGACTTTCGGTAAATTATCTTTACTCGAAGATAAAAAACTAATATTTGACACATAATCCTTACTGATACAGTCTGCTTTATAGACCGGAGGAATTTCATTTTCTAATTTATGAATTTTCAATGCTTCTGATATTGTAAGTGGTCTGGGCTTAGCAGTGACCTGCTTATTTACAGTACGTGCTTTGGAAACTTCAGCCTCGTTTTTGAGAAATGAATGCTGGAAATGTTTTAAAGTGCTATTTGCCGAGTATGCATTTTCCGAAATTGAATTATTATTTTCAAAAGAAATGGTGGTTTTCATTTTTTGATTGCTTTCCAAAAAGCCATTATCAACATTTTCGTGATTGCCAATTTTCTTTTTCCTATTACTTGTTTGGGGCTGATTGTTAAACTTTTCTTTTGTACTGTTTTCATCAGTTTTTTTGCAATTATTTTCAATAGTTATTTCGATACTAGCATCATGATTTTTATGATAGTATTCATTGCGACCATTATATATTACATTCCTTACTTTCCTCTCTGTTTTCGAAGCATTGATACATTCCAAATTCTGAACTTTGTAAATGAAAGGTGGTTCAGAAAACTCTAATTTTTTCCCATTTGAGGCATTGGTAAGAATCTTCGGTTGGGCATTTTTAGCTTTTGTATTCATCAAATTCATTAACCTCTGTTGAGCTTTACAACAGTTACTAGGTACATTATTTTGAGAACACATTCGGTCCTTGTTTGGGGTCTCTGTATTACTTCTTGTATCTTGAAATTGATTTTGAATAGACTGTTTTTGTCTACAGGTAATCGAGCCGCCATCTTGCAATATCATATTAGGTTCTGTTGAATAAAAAAACAATTATTATTAACGTTTAAAACAGTATATTTAGCAATTTAACATATTTTTATTTGTTTAAAACAAGCAATGTACAGTAACAGATGAGATCCTCTAAAATAACAATATTCCTCTGAATTTTTAAGAGAATAAGAGCAATATAATAAATATAAAATCTTTAACAAGCCTGATTATTCTTAGGAAAGACAGCAATGTGAAAATAAGAATAATTTTTAAAATTATGCTACATATTAAAAATTGTTGATTACCATTAATTAAATATGTAATTAATTATCAGAGGATTCTAATCCGTTAAAATATAAATTGAAATAATGAAGATTCGATGTAACGAACAGAAAATAATTATGAAAATATTAATTTATTAATACTTCAATAGCTAAACATCTTAATATTGAATATTTTAAACTTAATTTATACCAGATATTCAGCATGAAAAAAATAAAGCATAATTCAAAGGCATACTGGCTATAAAATAAAAATTCAAGCCCTTATTTTAGTCAATTCATAAGATTAAATTTAATACAAAATTTGAATACAAAATGTATATGAACTTAAATGATATAATTAACAATTGACATAAGAATAATTTTTTAATAGATAAAAAGATTGTATAAACCACTAGATAACTTTACACAAACTAACGGTTCAATGCAATGCAAAAAAAAATACTGAAAAATAAAGTAAAAATCAATAAAACAAAACACACATATTATTTTTGATTATTAAAAAGTAATAATTTATGATTATATACATATTAACACTAGACAGTACATAGACACACTAATAAAAAAAATATAAAAAAAGTTTTACATATCTATAATAAATCGCCTATCCTCTTTAAATTTTTTAAAAAGTTAAACTGTTGAAGGATAAAGGAACTTTAACACATTTTTAATTGTTTTAAAAAACTTTCCGGTTTGGTTCCTGGCCTTCAAAGGATATCACATCACAAGATATATTAACAGCTTAAATATAAAATACAAAATTATTTAGATTTGTATGCAAACATAATAGAGTATCAAATATCAATTCATACTAAAGCACACTTTTTGAATGGGTATATTTTCATTCTGAGTGCATTTATATATATTATATATCCTATACATTTTATTTGTTGCAGATTTAACCGAAATGAGAGCGGTGTGGATTAAGAAACTTTGTTACATTTGGATAAACAAAGAAAAGCAATTCAAAAAACTAGTAGGAATGGAGCAATCGATTAAAAAGTGTGAACTCCAAAACAGTAGAGGATTTTCAGAAGCACAACAAATACAGAAGTAAGAATAAACAAACATAATAAAATATTAAAATTGTATTAAGAATTAAGCTAACTTTGCACTTGATTACTGTTTTAGGAGAATCGCATACGGTCTGAACGAAATTAATGTACCTATTCAGTCTGTACTAGCTCTTATCGGGCTAGAAATTTTGAACCCTTTTTACGTGTTTCAAATCTTTGCCGTTTCTGTGTGGATCTCTGACGAGTATTACTATTATTCCGTAGCTATACTAATTATGTCATTATTTGGTATTGCATCTTCAGTCACTCAAACACATTCGGTGAGTAACAATTAAATATACTTACTTTAATTATAAGTGAGTACTGCTTACAGACATACAAAGATTCGAAGTTTTAAAATATGGAGAAATTATAACCTGGTACTTAAAGTAATATAAGAAAAAATTGCTATAAAATATAATAATAAAATAAATAAAAAATTTAAATATAAAACAAAAGAGAATTTGTTATTGAAATGGCTTCTGGAGTAAATTATGCAATTAATATTATTTTTTATTGTTATAAAATTAAAAAAGATGTTCGTCCCCCCCTTAAATGTATGCAAGGAACCCAATCTTACCTCAAACCATTTCATCATTGTTTTAAAGATTATTTTTATTGGAAAAAATTGTCAATATTCATTTCAATAAAAACTTATAGTTTTAATGATGTTTTTTTGTTTGGTTTATTAATTTAAATTTAAATATAAAAATTATTAAATAAAGTGATTAAGATTTTAATAATTTTAGAACCAAAGAAAATTACGAGAAACAGTTCATTCATCTGATATTATAACAGTAAAAAGAGGAGAGAGGGTATACGAAGATGTTCCTACTACAGCGTTAGTACCAGGAGATGTAATTGTGATACCAGCGCACGGTTGTACCGTTCCTTGTGATGCCGTTTTGTTGAATGGAAACTGCATTGTTAATGAAAGCATGTTAACAGGTATTTTATTGATTCGAACAATCATATTTCAATTCATAAATGATAAGTAGGTTTATTTCACTTACCAAGGTTTACATTTAGTACCACCTGGCATTACCAAGAAAACAAAGAAGGTTTTTAAATTAAAAAAGACAACGATTTACTTAAGTACCATTAAATTTTGTTAAAATGTAAAAACCAAACACCACTTTATTTAATAACAAAAGGATAAAAAAATCAAGGGAATAATGCAGAATATTCCTTAACAAATAAAAATTCTGGTCATCAGTGCCATTACAGAAATAAATTTTAGGAATTCTAAAAATATCTGCTAAAAAACATTTCTTACTAAGATTGAAGATATGAAAATACAATGAGAAAGAATTGTTAAGAAAAAATAAATTTAAAGAATTCAGTCCTAACAACCTAAACCACTTAGTAAATCAATGAGATTTCCTATTAAACCTAAATAACAATAATAAATACAGAGATTAAAATCAGTCTTGGGAATAAATAAATAAACAGATCAGCTATATAATATGGATCACAAATTGTATAGAAAGTTACCAACTTATAACTTGTCTAAAATTATTTTTTTAAATGGATGACTATAGAAAATAGAATTAAAGTAAAAATATCTAAAAAAAAAAAAAAAATCTACACGACTACAACCCACGAAGAGTCTTAAGTGTAGATAGTCGGTATTGTTTCTAGACCGACGGTTGTGCTGGGTGGTGATTTGTACGAGGTCACGCTCAACTGCCAGTTCCCCCCCCCCAATTAATGGTACTCACTTTATAGAGGCTGAGTGAACCACAAGAGGGTCTTCAGGACCCCACAGGGTCTATCCGTGACTATCAACAGTTGAAATAGCTTATCTGCCACAGCTAGATTTGAATCCGGAACCTTTGGCAAAGCAGCTCAGTGCTTAACATACTCAGCTACCCCCCCTCCCTCTTTCAAAAAGTATATAATATATAAATATAAATTAATTCAATAATTGACTGGTAAAAGTTAAAAGCTAAAAATATATATTTAGTCTAACTGAGAACGATTACAAGCACAGTAGGTTTTCTTTTCCTACTATTTTTTCATAGCTTTTAAGAGAATATATTAATTTAATATTGTTTTTGTAACAGGAGAAAGTGTCCCAGTCACCAAAACGCCTTTACCGAATAACAATACGAATTATAACACAAGAGAAGATGCTAATCATACTCTGTTCTGCGGAACTCATGTGATTCAAACTCGCTTTTACGGTTATGAGAAAGTTCACGCAGTCGTAATAAGAACAGGTTTCTTAACGGCCAAAGGAAGTCTCGTGAGATCGATTTTATATCCTCCTCCAGCAGATTTCAAATTCGATCAAGACTCTTATAAATTTATTTGGGTGCTAGGAACGATTGGACTGATAGGATTTCTCTACACACTGTACTCCAAGGTAATCAAAGTACAATCTGCCATTGTTAAAATACTAGTATAGAAATTCATATCTATGCAACAGAAAATAGAAGTGAGGCAAAGCGTGCAAAAGCAGATAACTCTGAAATTTCAAAAATTGACCTATTCACATTTTCCGCTTGCTAAGTCAAGCAATTTTATACTCCCAAAACTTCAGATTCAAAATCGGACTGAAACCATAAGTAATAAGGTGGTGAAGTCGAAAAGGTGAAAATGTAAATTTTTGAAATTCCAGAGTTATCCGCTTTTGATCCCAAACGATTCAAGTATTCAATAAGAATTCATTCAAGGAAAAAAAATTTTTAATTTGGTTACCAATCTTTCATGATATTCTCTATAATCATTTTTTGGAAACAGTTAAAATAACCATGAATGGTTAAAATAACCATTCAATGTCAATACAAAAAAATTAAACTTAATTATTGAATGATTGAAGAATTTTTCGAAACAAGCTATCCAGTCATTTTTTTGGAAACTATCTTATTAAGAATTACAAAATAGCGTATGCATGTATATATTTATAAGTATATAATGAAATATATATTAAAAAATATATACATTCACGATGTATCATTTTTTCGCGGTTGTTTATTTATTGTTATTTTATTTTTTGTATTCATGACAAGAACTTACTTTTTAGATTTTATTTACTTTTTAAGTACTTATGTAAATACAAATATGTAGCTTGTTGGCCAGATAATATATCTACAGCCCCGGTGAATAAGTAGTTGTATTTTGTCCAGAGAGAGTCAACTCCTTTCAGATAACCGAAATTGTATCATTCTGGTAGTTTTAGGCTTGAAATGGAGTTGTAATATAAACAATAACTCCTTTTAAAGCCAATGCCTTACCTTAGCCCCTTATACTTACTTAAGTACAAGAAACTCATTTTGGAGATAACTAGACCTAACCACTTCTTCACCGGTGCTGTAGATATGTTATATACTTACTTTTACAGTACCATTATTATTGCTGTAAACATTTGTTATTCTTAGTTAGTACCAGAATAAAACAATTTTTCTATGTACAAAATAAAAAATATATTCAATACTATTTTCACAGATGGCACGAGGAATAGCTATAGGAGATGTTTTCGTAAAAAGTTTTGATCTCTTTACAATTATCATTCCGCCAGCGCTGCCAGGAGCAATGACGGTCGGAAAAATTTATGCTCTACACAGGCTCAAACAGCAGAAAATCGCGTGTATCAACTCTAGAGTAATTAATGTTTCCGGGTCTCTTAACTGCATATGTTTTGATAAGGTATGAAAGGATTTTTATAATAAATTTTAAATAAAAATAATATTGAAAATTCTAAATTAACACAATAAAAATCTGATAATTTCTAAAATATTAATAATCAAAACAGAAAAGCAGGATGTTGATATTTTAAATATTTACAAGGTGATTTTAGTTTTTTAATTATTTAACACCACTTAATGCTACTATGCCTAATTAGTTGACGCTACATTAAGAGTTCTAAATTTTAGCTATTTAGGTATAGTTAGGACAGGGATCTTTAGTGAGTACCTGACACTGCACAGTCTGAGGATGGCCCTTCAATGTCCCCTTTGAAGGACGACATAACTAAGGATTTTTTATTCACTTTAAAAAATCATTAGGCCACCTGCCAGCATACTCTTGTACATAGAAGGATGTATGCTAACCATTACACCACAGGTGACCCGGTTTACATGGTGACTTTTGACCTTTATGAAAATATTTCAGTTTTGATTCAAAAGCCATCTAATTTAAAAACAGGACAACTAAAGAAGAGTACATGGACAAACAAAGCATGCTCTTCGTACGGTCCATATACTTATGTGGTAAAGCAAGTGCAATACCTGTTTGGTATTTCCATATTAAAGATTTACTAACAGTGCTGTCACTGAACTGTTTCTGAAAGTCCTTCCATTCCAATCCTTAGAATACTACTTTCACTTGTACGAAAGTGAAAATATGGCAGAGTCATTGCACTGAAGTGCCATAGAAATTTTTAAATAGACCCTAAATCTAAATTAAAAAATGTAATTTAAGCCATGTTAAAAAAAAAAATAATAAAATGAAAAAAGTAACCGTATCCAGCCTACATTTAGATTAAAAAAAGGTAACATAAGTCATGTTAAAAAAATAAAAAAAGTAACCCTGCCTAACCACCCTAAATTTATATGCATAGACATTTGTAAATTGACACTATATTTAGATTAAAAAAGGTAACAAAGAGATTTGTAAATAAAGTTAGATTAAAAAGGATAACCTAAGACATGTTAAAAAAAAAAAAGTTAACCATTAATACCATAAAATTATATTAAAAAAGGTTACATATACTAAGTAATGTAAGTAATAAACTAATTAACTGATAATAAAATCAGGCTAACATTTCATAAACAATTTCATCCTACTTCATTTTTAATTTTCAAGCCCATTATGACCACCTCCTCAATTACAAACTTCTTTAATCTAAGAGAAAATAAAACAAACTTATTACAGTTATAAAATTTAAAGTAATTTTATAATTATGATAATAAAATTGATCTCTTGGCAGACAGGTACTCTCACTGAAGACGGCTTAGATATGTGGGGAATAGTTCCCGTGAAAGAGGGAGAATTTTCATTTCCTTTGAAAAACTTGAAGGATATGGAACAGGATCATTTAATGTTCGGGATGGCAACTTGTCATTCGCTCACCTTAATAGACGGAAAACTGATCGGCGATCCCTTAGATGTGAAGGTAAACAATATATTATAAACCTACCATTTATAAGGTTATAATTAATTTAGAATACTTCATTACTAATTAAGATCAAAATTAGAAGTTTTCAGTACTAATTTTTCACTTTAATGATTTTAGATGTTTGAATCAACTCAATGGGTCTTCAACGAACCAACGTTACCAGATGAAGAAAAATATGATCTATTAGTTCCGGCTGTTGTAACATCTCCTAAGCGAGCCGAAAAGGTAAACTTATTTATATACTGATAGGATTTCTAATTTAAAAATAAGTAACCACTTATTTAGTGTTTTTATTTGACTGCACCCCCAACTATTTTCTTCCTTATGTCTATCTTCCAGTCAACCATCCCCTCGCTTCTCGTAAACTTATTTGCTCTTGTCACAGTTCTTGTAAATATATTTAATATATATATATATATATATATATATATATATATATATATATAATATATTTATACCACTTCATACTATAGTTATGCATTTTAAAAACTGTTATACTCTATATTTATATCTTGACTTTCTACTGTTATTTTTCCTTTATTTACTCTTTAGTATCATTTTGGTTATACCTTCTTTCATTGTACTTATGTAAACTCCCTAGGAGTCTATTATCTTACATTTTATAGTTTTTTTATATATATTCTACTACCTTTTCCATAATTTTACTTCTCACCTCTGATGTTTATACTTTTTCTTTCTTTTTTTTAAATTCTTTCTGTTTACTTCCGTCTTTTATCTTTGTAAAAAAATCTTTTTTGGCATCACCACCGTTCTGTACATTTTCTACGTAATTTTTTATTCATATATATCCCTCACTTTTGTTCTAAATTTCTACCTCTCTACATATATATTTTTTCTCATTTATCATATACTTAGTCTTCAATGTATTTTTATTGTATTCATTGTATTTTGTCTGTTTTTCTTTCTTAGCCCTGAAGATGACCCACAAAGTGGGTCGAAACGTCGGCACATAATTAAATAAGCAACCACTTATTTAGTGTTTGCACCCCCAACTATTTTCTTCCTTACGTCTACTCACCAGTCAACCACCCCCTTTTTTTTTATTTTTTTTTTATTTATTTTTTTTTTTATTTTATTTTTTTATATTTTCAACTACCAGGGATAAAGTATTACCCTTAGTCATTAAATCTGGTGTAATGCATGAATCAATCAACTTTTCATTACTTACTACATAATAACAGAAAACCATTTTGAGGAAAATTTTGCACAGCTCACAAAAGAAAAAGTTTAACTATACTGTTTAGTATGCATTTCTTCTTTTCTTATCACGAAAAAGTCTAGTAAAATGCCTTTTCAAATAAATACTGTATGACAACTAGCCCAGCAACAAATTTAATTTAAGGAACAAAAATAAAGCTAATGATCTCCTTAATCGATAGTCCTTATCAGGTAAAACTATGATTGGTGAGTTATGCTCTCCAAACCAGATACATTTGTGGTGAAATTTGGACAAAAGTAACTTTGTTTGTTTATCCATTTAATGTTATTTTGTGCTGCTATGGCTAATCAAACGATGTTACAGTGGAAGTTCTAAATTTTGCCTATCCAAATATATTAAGGATAAGAATCTTTAACGAGTACGCAACACCATTCAGGTTCGGGACGCCCATTTTATATTCCTTCTGAAGGACGGCATAACTAAGAATTTTTTACTCCCTTTAAAAAATCTCAAGGTCACCTTCCAGGCTGTGAACCCAAGATCTTGGCCATAGTAGGCTATCATGCTAACTACTATACCTCTTAAATGAAAAAATTATGACAAATAGTAACTAATGTAATGATCTAATCATAGTTTTTGCGCGTAACTGCTTTTTAAAATAATAATGAACCACTTTTATCAGTAAACAAATACAATTTAAATTAAAACCCACAATAATTATTCTTTTGTATAGTGTCATAACAAAAAACTAGGCCCAAAACAGTCCTGAACACAGCTAGCACTATTTTATTTATAACCGCATCGAATTTCAACAACTTAAAGAATAAGTAATAAATTTAGTAAATTATATAAATAATAAATTAGCCTTTCTAATTTTCAGAATAATGTCGAAATAGGTATTTTACATCAATACCAATTTTCATCAAAGCTACAGAGAATGAGTGTCATAACACGCCAGCTAGGCAGCAAAGATATGATCTTATACTGCAAAGGATCGCCAGAAATGATAATATCCTTATCAAATCAAAATACAGGTAGCATTTTATTTTATTAGTCAAAATAAATAAATATTATTTTAAAATATATTTCTAAAATATAATTTATATGTTACAGTGCCAAAGGATTCACTTAAAAAGCTAAAAGAATATACCAAAGAAGGATTTAGAGTATTAGCGATTGGCTGGAAACAGTTACAAAATATCGGATACCACAAGTTCGATAAGATATTACGAAACGATATTGAAAATAATCTAAATTTTGCTGGATTTATAGTCCTCGAAAATAGGTTAAAGGCAGAAAGCATTCCAACCATCGATCTCCTAAAAAATGCTGAAATAAAAATAGTTATGATAACAGGTGAATATTAATATTAATTTATTATTAATTAATTAAAGTCGAAGTTATAAGACATTTCCAACAATAAGAATATTTCATAATTCTAATTTCAGGAGATAATATACAAACTGCTCTGAGTGTCGCTAAAGAATGTGGAATTATTGGTCCATGCGATACAACCGTAGAACTGCATATATCTGATGAAAACTCGAAAATTCCCGAATTAGAATATCACGTTTATCAGAACGATGATGGACAGTGGAAAAATGTAAGGAATAAATTTTGGTGAAACTAAAAAAGCATTTTAATATTATATGGTAGATAATAGGATCTTATATTTTTGGTGGAACAACAAAATCCCCAGCATCTGTTCCGCAGGTTGTTGCTATAAGTTGAGTTACAGCAAGTTTTAACTGTTTATTCAATACATTTTTAATATTTTACAAAAATACAAGTTATATATACAAGTTATATTATGAGCGTTAGTATGGAAAAGAGAATGTATTTATTGGTAATGAGTAGATTCTTATAATAATTTCATCAAGAAATGATTGTTTCAACTAACATTTTGAAGTATCTTTGTTGAGATGTTCATTTCTAGATGATTACTGAAGTATACATATTTCCCATAAATAAATTCTCTTTTCCTTACTAAAGATCATCGTAGCGACAACTTGCAGAATAATCAACAAATCCTCTAACACTACATTACTATTACAGGTATTGTTTTCGCATCATCACATGCATTACTGTAACACCTATTCTTATTTCCCGAGTACTCAATCTTCAGCACATTTTTCTTCAGTACTCAATCTTCAGCACATTTTTCTTCAGTACTCAATCTTCAGCACATTTTTCTTCAGTACTCAATCTTCAGCACATTTTTCTTCTAAAAACAATCTTCTTTGCAATATATGATCATTATAGGCTTCCCTCATTAACCTCCACCTTTTACATAAGAAGATATTTGCAGAAGGTAAACTCGTATGAAGATTGAAAAAAGAAATTATGAAACGGTAAAATACTGTTATGGGTAATTTGTTGTTTCACTGAAATTGCAATTGGACTAATATTTATTTTCTTACCAATAAGCGTGTACAGCCTAAGTACTTAAAAGTAAGTTAAAATAACCATCTAGTTTTTAAAACAATTTTGCTAGTATATTTCCAAAATAAGACAAACTTACTATGCATCAGAATCTCAAAACATAAAAAGAAAATGTAAGTGTAAAATTGAACTGCAAGAAAACAATTTCTAGTTGTTTATGCTCCTTACTTAATACTTTTTATCACATGTGTCTCTATGCAGAAAATGTAAACAAACATTGTGGTTTATACCTTTTTATTTTGTAAACAACCATGATTATTAAATATTTTTAATTTATTACATACTAGTTACCTATTTCAAATTCGATTTGGAACTGCTATAATTTTCACATTGGACAATTTGCTTTAAAAAACTTAATATTCTAGGTGTTTATTTCTTATTAGAACTATGAATAGATAAGCAATCAGTAATCTTTCTTCAAACTATTATAAAGTTAGTTATGCTACATTGAGAGGCATTTATTGTAAAAATTAGCTAAAACGCCACTAAGAGCCAGTCAAGAAATAAGTAGAATAGAGATAGTAAAAATCAATTCCCACACAAGATGAACTGAACGTCATAAACATTCAGAGAGCGAATTAATTATCATTCAACAAAGATAAAAGCAAACATTTTTAAAGATTTAACAAAAATCACCTTAATTTGATGATTAATCCCGCAAGCAACAAATTGTATTCTACATAGAATTGAAGAATGAACTTACAAAATGTATTGAAAGAATGAGACGATAGAGCCAAGTTATAATGCAAATTTTTAAAAATGATACTAAAAATATAATGAAATATTATATTTCACGAGAGTGGGGGCAGACAGATATAAATCATTTCAGATTTATTACTTTTAATACTTAGTGTTCTACTTTTCATGGTGGAAAAGCAAGAAGGAGCTAGAAGTCATCAGGGTAAAATGCAACATGTATTTAGTTGACCCTAAGTCAGAAGTGTTATCTGTTTCACCATGCTTCTAAAATGCAGATCTCAAGTTCAAATCCAGTGGCGGCAAATAAACTATTAATTCTGTTAACAGCCATGAATTGACTGTGGGATCAGTGAACACCCTCATGGGGTTCACTCAGACTCTATGAAGTGGGCACACTTAATTGAGGATAAAAAATAATGGTTGTGCGTTTTCTTGGTCAAATTACAAACTTGCCCAACCATTGGTTTAAAACGGAACAATCCCAATTTATCCAATATAATAGAAAGAGCCTAATTCCTTTCATGAGTTAAAGTGGTATACATTTTTTTTTTTGTATGACTACATTATATCAACATCCCCTGTGAATAAGTGGTTAAGTGGAATTTTGTTCAGAGAGAGTTAACTACATTAACGGAAGCAGGTTGATGTCATCCTGTAGCTTTTGGTTTGAAATAGAGTTGTAACATAAGCAATAACTCCACATCAAGCCAAAGTTTGACTTAGTCCCATGATCGGTACGGAAATAAAATGTTTATTCTTCTTTAGGTACAAGAAACTCATTCTGGAGAAAATTAAAATTAACCACTTATTCAATGGGAATGTATATATCAGTGAAAAGCTGTTAAAATTAAATTCTACTGCGCAAATGATTATGAGACAAGAAAATAACTAAGTCTGAACAAAATAAAATGATAGTAAAACACTTATATAGATATTTACCCAACTCGGCAATTATTTAGCAGGTTGTCGCTTCGGGTTCAATAAAAGTTTTAACTTTTTATTTGTTTCCCTTTAAATATTTTTTTCAAAAATACAAGTTATCATGATGTTGAGTATGGAAAAGAGACTGTAATTATGGAAAATGTGTATACATCGGTAATCATTTTATCTATAAATGAAAGTTTCAACAAACATATAGGTATCATCTTCACTTTAAAATGTTGATTGAAACTTTTATTTCTTAATGAAATTGTAACTGAAATCCACTCATAACCCATAATTACAATCTCTTTTCCATTCTAAAGTTCACGATAACTTTTATTTTGGAAAAATATTAAAAATGAAACAAATAAACCGTTAAAACTAGTAACTAAACTCGAAGCCTTCAATTAAATGATAAAGAACTATCGGGCTATCAAATTGATATTAAGAATGATAAATTTAAATATCATTATTAATTTAAGTAGTGTAAGCGAAAAAGTCCCAAGTTAGTTAAGTTAATGAATTCAATTAGAATCTTTTCTGACTCAATGAAGGTTATTTTGTGCTATTTACTTACATTGGTTAAAAATACTATTTTAAATATCCCGAAGTTCTTGTTAAGTAAAAGATTTCAGCAACTTTTCATTCACTTGTCCTCAAGATGTAACACTACCTCAGTTAATAGAATAAATTGAAATGTCTTCTAGATAACTTTAAAGAACTAATAACTTCATTAACGAATAAAAATGTAATAACCAAGCACAATAAACTAACTATTAATGTTTTAAACAGAAATAAAACTGTTATAACCTGATACTGTGTTAGCCAACTTCTACAATTTCTGGGAACCTGAAATCTAAATATATTGCAAAGAAATTAAATCCATCACATTATTACTTCCACCAATAATGAAAAGACAAACCACAATACCTTTTTTTTCTATTATTGATAAGTCGACTATGATAAACTTTTCTAAATATCACCAAATAATATTCCAGTAGAAAGAACTAGAATTACCGCGGAAGTCCATTGGCAGAAGTATCTACAGATCAAAATGAAATTGGTTAATGCTAATAATTTGTTCAGAAACGTCAGTATTGATGAAAAATGTTTTAAATAAATTTTTACTATATATTTTGAATTTTTTTTTTCGTAAATACGAATATAAATTGCAAGTTTATATTATTTCATCTATACCTTTTCTTTTTAAATTCAACGAAAATATGGTTTAATGCTGTAATAAAAATTAGACTTATAAATTATGGAATGTATTTAAAAATAGATAATAATAGTGGACAAATTTAACATAACTAACTGCCCGGATTTTAACAAGGACGGATTTAGGGGGGGGGGGCACGAGCCTCCCCAGTCGGTTTTTAGTGTACTGTGGAGAAACCATTACAGTACATACTTATAGGCAAATCACATGATCATAGTTGTTAAAATATATGAATAAAATAATAGAAAAAACATGAGTGAAACTATTGTTTAGATATTTTAATAAACCTTTGAAACCTTTCTATAAATACTACAAGTTTATTTCTAAGATATTGTTGGTATTTTTTCCGTCTGTCCGTTGTGCCCCCCCCCAGAAAAAAATCCTGGATCCGCTCTTGTAACTGCCTATAATTATAATTATATTAAGTGCCAATTTATTTTTCTCTGTTCTGTTGGCTACATTTAGAGATATTAGAAGCGTAATGACTATGGGTAATTGTATAATTAATATCATTTCACTATTACTTTTTTTATCAAAGTGAAAAATCAATGCATATCAGTTAATTTTATCAAATTGTTGTAAATAATGAAGTATTTCAAGTTGATCGGAAAAGTAATATAAATAATATTTTATATATATTTCAGTGATATCGTTTTTAAATTAAGTTTTCATCATATCGAGAGTTTTTAGTATTATCTTCTATTACACGATATTCTAAAAATATCTATTTTATGAAAATTAAGGTATAACTACAAAATACTGCTCGTATTTTAATTTTTAATGTCAAATTATAGCAGTAACAATTTCAGTTAACATCGAGTTTACTGTTGAATACTAAAGAGTTAACCACTACAGATTGCGCTAGTGAGACGTCCTGAATTGATAATGCAGCAGCATTCTGGAGTTATGACAAAATTAAATTTTATAAACATTTGTTTTCCCTCTGAAAAGATTATGTATAACTAGATAGTTAAACAAATTAATTATTATAATAAGGTTTAAGTAAGAATAAAATTATTATCAAAAATGTAAGGAAGAAAATAGTTGGGGGTGCAGTCAAATAACTGCACCCCCAACTATTTTCTTCCTTACATCTATCATCCAGTCAACCATCCCTCGCTTCTCATGATTCTTATTATCAAAAATATTTAGTTTATGTAGTTTCTCACTTCTGCTGACAGTTTTAGAACAGTAGAAAAAGAAATGAAGACCTGCACTATACCCCAATTAGGATAGAATCAGTCCAATGTAGATAACTGTTTCTGAGCCAATGATTATGCAGCGAAGTGATTTGCCCTATATAATGCTTGGTAGAAACTGTGTTAGTCCCAGAGGAAGCTTATAATTTGGTGAATTATCACTTGCTACATCATGCCATCTGCATGCAACTTAGTAATTAACAAAGAACTTCTAATATCTTCTCAAAAATTAACTGCTCATAGTTGTCTGAGGGGTAGATCGAGGCATAGGTAGAGAGATTATTTTAAGATTGATTTGGCGAATTTGAGTTTAGGTAGTGTTCCGTGGGCTTTTTTGTGAACCGGAGATTGGTGGTATCGGCATCGAACCTTCGGGTTCACTACTTGTTTTTTTACAAGGTTTTTATGATTGATTGGTTAATAATTATAAGTGGTAATTTAAACATTAACTTTAAATATTTAAAAGTAGAAAAAATCATGTTAATTTAAGTTTCATCAGCTAATTTGGAAACTATTCAGACTAATATAAAATAACAATTTCAGAGCTACCGACATATGAATGGGTCAATAGAAGATGGATTACAGACGGGAAAGATGAGATTAGCAACAACAGGAAAAACATGGGCTGTCATCAGGGATAAGTTACCTGAGCTGCTTCCTCGACTGGTTATACAAGGTGCGGTTTTCGCTCGAATGACCAGCGATCAAAAGCAGCAACTGGTTCTTGAACTGCAGAAGATGGGATATTTTGTTGGTAAATATAAAATATCATGGCATTTAAATTAATTCACGGTGGCACTCATATTTCCTTCCCTTTTGCTGAAAAGTTTACAGGGTTGTGTAGAAGAAGAAAAATATAAAAATTACATTAACATACAGTTTCATCACAGTACAAGCTTTGAAATATATTTTAACTATCACAGGGTTTATTGATAAGTGATATATGGCTGTAAGAAATAATATGAATATTTATTTTGTCTGTAGCATTCAGACAAAATAAATCTTTACTGAGAAAAATGGGAACAGAAGTTGTTAAAGTCCATATTAAAAAATCTACCTCGACAGCCACAGTTTCCTCCTAAATAATTTTAGCGCCATTCTATTACTTTTTGTTATAAATTTTTTCTGATATTTTGTGGGGTTACAAGTGGTATACACAAGGTCAAAAACATGATTTTGATAAAAGGCTATATTACTTAGTGTGATTATGAAACATAGAACAAATATAAATACACAAATTATGAAAGAAATGATTCTTGGGGGTACACTAGCATTTTCTCAAAGTCTTGTTTTTGACTTTGTATGTTTCACTTGTAACCCCATGATTTTTGTTGCTTCCTATCTATTTGCTGAAAATTTTTACCTAGATTATTTTGGTTAATAAATTATGAATACCTTTAATTTAAAGGAAAAATTTATTACAAGTAAAATTAATTAACTATAGAATCATTTAAATACCTCAATAACCGCTTTATTATTGTTAAAAAATATTTAGGATTGACATTTATTTAATACATATACACACATATATATTTGATATGGAAAAACCATATATTTAAAAACTCTCCTACATTCTCCACATTAAAAGCGCCTGAATTACTTTTGTCACCTATTCCTATTTCCCTAGACTTCTAGTTACTTCTTTAATTTTCCCTCACTTGAATTATTGCTGTATACTATAGTACAGGGGTGTTCCTGGAGATCATGATACAAAACTAATATGGTTGATCAATTGCTTTGTATATTTCATCTTTGGGATCCCTAGATCCCCGTCACCCAATTTTACCAAGAGTTGAAATAGCTTTACTCTTCTTGCCTCCATAAGTACTTTCTAGCATCTTTTCTTTACCAAAGTGCTAATTTAGTTAAACCCGCCGTCCATTATACATTTCCAATCTCCTTCAATTCATAACCTCTGTCCATTCCCGTAACACCTGTTTTCAGCTCTCAAGTATATACGTAATAAGGTCCAAAAGTTTCCGGCCTGGGATAGAAGGAAAGGTGAAAGAAAAAACTGGTCTTACTTTTTTTTAATATATTCTCCTCTAAGTTCAACACACTTTCTATATGGCAACATTTCTATACCATGAAAAAAATAATTTTCTTCTTTGTTAAAAAAATGTTCTTCCACTGCTGCTTGGAGCTCTTCGTCGGTGTTAAATCACCAAAATTCATTACAGGAGTGAACTCGTTCCTGTTTTTTGGAACCCATCTTGCACTAACCTTGTTCATATGCAAATGTTCTTTGATGATCCTAAAACACTTGTTTTTGAAAGCCCCAACCTCGCTGCTATTTCCTTGGTTTTCAGTTGCCGGTCAGACAGTAATTGCAGATTCCACATGTTGGATTGTTTCAGAAGTGACAGCTTACAATGGTCAACCGGGATGGGGGTCATCTTCTAGACGTTCCCCCTAACTTAAATAATTTTGCCCCTTCTTTTACTGTGGAATACGAGGGGGAGGACTGCCCGTATACACAATCCAAGCGCTGTTTAATTTGTGCAGGAGTAAGACCCTCTTTACAAAAGATTTTAATAACCGCACTGGCTGGACACTGACTGACAGGACTGAGGAAGTACGGGCGATGGGTACGGAGTGAGCAGGCATAGACCTGCATAGGTGTGCAGGTCCCAGTACGTTTGAAGGAGGGGAAGCAGGACAGGCCAGAAACTTATGGACCTTACTACTTATATAAAACACAACACTGAACAGAAACTTTTGGCATAGCTTTCCTTCCATTCGTCTTTCCAATATTCTTCACACCTTCAAATCCGTAGATTAAATCACTTCAGATTTTTACAATACCCTAAAAATTGGTAATAGTTGATAAGTTTTATGGTTTTTATTTAAACCTGTTAATTGATTGATGAATGATGTCTTTTAATGTATATATAAATTTTGCTGTTCACACATTCAGTTGCATCCATTTAAAACCAGTTACTGTGAATGGTATTGAATTTTTCATCTTTCTTTATTCTCTTGTTCCTTTGTTTTTTGTTTTTTTCATAAAATATGTATGATGTATTAATTTAAATGTATTAATATTTCATAAATATTAATTGTTTTCTTTTTTTAACAAGCCAATGAGAGCTAACTCTAAATTTATTTTCATTTAGTTTATTAATTAAATTGTAATAGTGTTTTCTCTAATAATATAATAATAATAATAGTATTTACTCTCAGACATTGTAGTTCATATTTTATTTTTTGTATTATTATTCAAAAGGGACTTATCCCAGAGTAAATAAAGACTTTATTATTATATAAATATTTTTTTGTTTAAGCAATGTGTGGTGATGGAGCAAATGATTGTGGAGCGTTGAAAGCAGCCCATGTTGGGATATCGCTGTCCGAAGCAGAAGCGTCAGTTGCCTCGCCTTTTACATCGCAGAATGCCAACATTTCCTGTGTCCCAAAAGTGATTAGAGAAGGAAGAGCAGCATTGGTAACTTCCTTCGGGGTTTTTAAATTTATGGTCCTCTACAGCTTCACCGAGTTTTTCTCGACTTTGTTTTTATACAGAATTGACAGTAATATTACAGACTTTCAGTTTCTTTTTATTGATGTTTTTCTCGTGGTAAATTTTGCATTCTTTTTCGGTCGGAGTAAAGCATATAAAGGTCCGATAGTTTCCGAAACACCTTTGTCGAGCATGATGAATTTTATTCCAATTATATCACTTGTATTACAAGCTATGACGATACTTCTCATCCAAACACTATCATTTTATTTCGTTCAACAGTTTCCTTGGTTTGAACCGTTTCATTTTAAATTTAGAAAACAATATAATTCATTCGAGAACTATTCAATTTTCGCAGTTTCTCAGTTTCAGTATATCACAATGGCTGTTACATTTTCCCAAGGTCCTCCGTACCGTGAACCTATCTACAAAAACAAAATATTCTTTGCTTCGATTGTTGTAATGACATCCGTTTGCGCATACATTACAGTGTTCCCTGCCAATTGGATAATTAAATTGTTACAGTTACGCTTCCCACCAACTTATGAGTTTTCTCTCGTTGTCCTCGCTTTGGGATTGGTCAACTTTTTAGTTTGTTTATTTTTTGAAGATTTTATAGTAAACAGGATATTGTTTAAAAAGATGAAATGTGGTATTGACACATCTCAACAGACTTATGTAAAATTGGAAGCAGATTTTGAAAATGCCCAATGGCCACCCGAAGGAAAACGCTTCAGTGTATTAGAAAAGTCAGGGAGCATTGAATTTGCCGACTCTGAAAACGTTATTGTTACAAAACTATGAATAGTTAAAATAATTAGATTGAAAATGCCCGACAAATAATGTATATTATTATGAACATATTGTATATAATTTTTTAGAGTAATGAAAGTATTTTCCTGTACATATAAATGAACTTCCTGAAAGCATCTGTGATATTTTTGTAATTTTAGAGTACTTTAATACTTAATATATTTTTGGCATTTTATATATGAGTGGAGTAAACTGTCAATAGAATATGGCCAGTGAGCGCAAATTAGACCAATTTTAATTGTAACATATATTAAGTTTTAAGAAATAAATTATAAAAATGTGTTTTAATCTTATAAACTACGTTGTTTTTATTTTCAAATATATCTTAATTTCATAGAGGAGAAGTATAGCTCATTGCTTAAGACACTGTATTAATAATCTGTAGATTCTGCATTTAACACTGGCGAATAAACTATTCAATCAGTCAGCTGTGTGCAGAGTTGTACAACTCATGGATGCCTATGAAGCTGGTCCCCTAGAGTAAGGCAAAAAACCTGGCGATTGAGAATGATCTCAGACAAATCACCATTCTGTATAACCATTGAGTTCAAAGTTCTGTTAAACATAATGGTCTGAGTCCCTACTGTGTACTGAACCCAAGATCCTTCACGGATTGTAATGGTAAAGGCTTTTTTATATTTTGTTATTTGTAATTGTGTTATTTTCATTAATCATTACTACCTCCTTACTCTTTATTTCTTAAATTACTTACAAACCAACACGTATAAACAGATTCTGGGATATATAAGTAATATATATGTAACAAGAAGGGAAAATAATAATAAAATACTAAAACTACATTTTATTTTAACTATTGTACAAAGAATAAAGAAAGTAATGACTAAAATATTATTTGTTATTATACATAATTATTATTTGTGTCGTATCTGATTTTTTTTGTCAATAAACTATAATTATAGTTGGTACTAAATCAACACAGCTCATTAGAAGAATTTCAAACGCTCTTTTTATGATAATGTTGTTCCGAATTTTTAGGTAATATTAGTAAATAAACGTCTCTATGCTAACATTTCAAAGACAGTAGTACATTAAATATAATTAAGGTCATCTTTTCAGGAATTAATTGAAAAGAATGGCTTAAAAACAATAGCACTAAAAATTTATACTTATTCTGATTGTTTCTTTTTTTTATTGTAAGATCCTTATTGCATTCCATAGGCTTGTACAGGGAGATTTCTCGAATACCTTTTATGCCATTAAACAATAGAAATAATAATAACACTTGAGAGCAGGTTTCTATTCAGAATGGAGTAAACATCTTTTCCATGAAGCTCCTGAATAATCTTCAAGGTCTCTAGTATAATAACTGTATGAAAAAGATAAGGATGAATGAGTTAACAACACAAAAAATCTAGTTTCGTATTACCACCTGTTTAATCTTAACAACTTTTTAGTTGGGGACTGCTTCTATTTATTAATCTCACTGATATTGTCTGCTAAAATACGTGGATAAAACAGCTTTTTTTTTTTTTAATTAGAAGTTAAAAATATTTAATATGCATATTTAAATATATTTATAGTGGATGAAGGTGAGTGCTGAAGTCGTCAAGAGAGAGATTTCACAAGCTAGGAGGAATATAAGAATTGACCAAAACAAAATATTTTCAATACATTTAATTTATATTAAATATCCAACTTCAGAATAGATCTACGCTCTGAGACTAATTATAAAAGTAAATAAGTCTAAATAAATAGCCACGTTATTTAATAAACATTGTATTTATTTATTAAAAAATAACATTTAAGGTATCATAAGAAGGCGAGATAGACCTTATATTTATTAAATGTGAAAATGACTTCTCAGTTTATATTTTCAATATTTATTTCATTGCTTATTTTGACATTTGGAATAAGTTAGTCGGAGGCAGGACCATGATGGGGGTGACTATAGTTGCGTCGAGATGACATTTACCGCCTGGCGATCCCGAACCTGAGGGTTCCTCTCATCTTGCTCGACTGTTCCCCCTGCCTGATGCCTGAGAACAACAATGCGAGAAGTTCTCCTGCGTTCATAGGTCCTTCAGGTACTGCACCCTGCCCTCCTGTAAAAAGAAACTGATAGTAGCACTTCAAAGCTAATTCAGAGAAGTTTTTATTCCTTACCAAATTTATATTTATCAATACAAATGTATCAAAAATAAAGTTCAATACTTAAAAAACTAGATTAAACATTTATTGCTATGGGGGTTAACTGTGGTGTTGTGATTAGCATAAAAATCTTCTATATGCCTGAGGTAATCTTCTAGTGGCCTTAGGATTTTTAACGGGAGTAAAAAATCCTTAGAAAGGGACGTAAAATATAGGTCCTGAGCCAGCGTGGTGTCAGGTGCTCATTAAAGACCCCTGTCCTAATTACACCTGGATAGACAAAATTTAGCGATCCTTCTATAGCATCGTCTGATGTTACCCATAGCAGCATAAATTGGTGTTAAATAAATAATAACATACATTGCTATGTAGGCTTTAATCAACTCCTAACACAAGCCAATAATATTTTTTACATTAATCATATTCAAAGATTTAATACTCCCTTTGAAATAGTTTATTCTAAACAAAAGTCTCAGGATGTTGAAAATTGTCACTTACATTCCACATTGAAGGAGCTTTAGATATCTACAAAATATAATAAATGTAGATGAGGAATTCACTCTGATATGGAATTAGCATATCATTGCATAACACACCATTGGAATATACAAAAATTAAATGCTATCACCCATATTTGAATATATTTATATAGTATTAATGGAGGTGATATACCCAAAGAAAAAAACAAGAACATCCAAAAATACCCCAGGGTTCTAGAGAAATAAATTTCTTAGAGTCTCATGACTCCCCCAAGATAGCCTTAAATATAATTACCTACTTAATATTGGTTCGTGACATTGAGTATTTTGCACTAAATAAAATAATGAAATTTTTCTTTTATTTTAGGTTTGTTTTATAGATAAAAAATACTAGTAGTTTATAACAGAAATGTTATAGAAATAGAAAGAAGAATTCTCAGAAGAATCTATGAACCTAAGAGAACACCTGAAGGATACAGGTTGAGGTCGAATCAAGAAATCTATAAGGAAACAACAGACTTAGAAACTTAAAGACCGTATTTACCAACACAAATACTCCATTTCCTCCCATAACCTTACCTCGTCAAAACTCTCCGAACACGCCTTATCCCTCAACCACAATTTTGACTTTGAAAATACATCCATCCTAGCTTCTTTTCCCAACCATAATAAACGCATACTCTCTGAAACTATCCACATAAATTTAGATTCCTCCACTGTTAACCTCAAGATCGATTCAAACAACTTATCCTCTTTCCACTCACAAATTTCCAACTTACTTAAAAAACCTTAAATTAGTTTACCTTGTTATTCCTTCCCATTTTCATTCTGTTACTACTATATTCTCTTTCCTATAATACTTATTTTGACCTCTTGACGTAAAATCCTACTGTTTTATCACCCTACCTTTTCCCATTAATTTAGTCATTAATTTTCGTGGCCCTCTATAAAATAGTCATGATACACATTTAAATATAATAAAATAGTCAATATACTTAGAAACTGATCTTAGGGTGGGAAGGCTAAGGTTCTATGGACACGTGATGAAGATGAATCCTGAAAAACTAAACCATAAAATATTTCAGCGAATCCACTGTCACAAAAATTCAACAGGATATTTCAAACAACTTAAGGATGGTATGGACCAAGTGGGGCAAACAGACCAAGATTATTTTGACAGAGATGAATACAGAAGGACGTTCAAGGGAATAAAGGTTCCTTGTGGGAAAAAAGGGCCCAGCGTGGTCTGAGTAGAGAAAACTTAAGCACGCAAAGCTCATGAAGGACATATGGGAAAAGAGGAAACAGATAAAGAAGAAGCATAAGAGTTATGATATTCGCGTGGCCTTTGAGGCCTCTTTGTGGGAAAAAAAACAAAACAGAAATGTATTAATCTTATTAAACGTATTAAGTTTTTTTGTTTTTTTTAAAATAATCTTACTCCATTTTTTCTATTTAAATCAAAAACAGTTTCATTTTATGTAAATGCTTGAATAAGTAAGGAATAGTGGGTTTGTGATTTGCTAAATTAAAAAAATATTGATAGTTTAACTGATTGAGCACGACAAAAGGTAGTTTCTCAATACATTGCTAAGCAACGCAGGAAAAATATTGCGTCACTAAAAACGTTTTTATATAAAAAGGAGAAAAATATATATAAAAGGTTTTGGTCAAGGATGTCTCAATAAATATTAAATTACTTTAGAACAGTGAAAATAATAAGAAAATATTTATTTATATTTAGTTAAATTTACTATTTAAACCGAATTTTGTTCACCAAAATATTTTTGCTTTTCACTCTTGAGCACTTTAATAGTGAAATATTTAAATACGAACAAAGCAAGAGGTAAAATGGCCCTTATAGAAAAATAATTAATTTCATTGTCAGCCAAATTTAATTAATACCTAGACCAGTTTTTATTAAACAAAGGAATCAGGAGCGATGTCCAATCGTGACCTATGAATGGAATAGTTATGGAAGGCTTCCCAGAACATCGCGGTGTTTGGGAGCTCTTTCATTCAAAAGAGCAGACACAGTTCGACAAAAGGGAATGAATAGAAAAAGCCGGCATGGAAAAGCGAATGACTCGGACATTAAAGGAAAATAACATCATACTTCTTACTATTAGAGATGACAATACAACAATGGAATGCCTACAATTTATGAATATAAGGGAAAATCAATACGTAACTAAATAGAGTAATCAAACGAACAAATAAAGAGAGTGACATATTCCATATTTACTTAAGAAAATTACTGATAGAAAGAGACATCAAATACATTGTTTTGTATTATATAAACTAAAAGGAAAACTCGAATTTAAATGTAAATAAAATAAAAACACGAAGGATTTTGAGTTCACTACACAATAGAGACTGTACGGTTTTTAGGACTAAAGCTAGGAGGTGCTTTGTCCTAGATCACGCTCAACATCCAGGATTTTTCTTGAAGAAATATAGGCTGGATGAGCCCCAAGAGCGTCTTAGATCCCACAGCGGGCATCCGTGGCTGTTAACCGATTAAATAATTTATCTACCATAGCCGGATTTGAATCTAGAACCTTCAGAATAGCAACTCAGCTACTCTACACACTGAACTATTTGACTACCCTATCTAAATAAAGTAAAACAAATAAATAAAGCAAATAATATAATCAAGGCCAACAAAAGAAAATATAGAGAAAAATAAGATGAAAAAATGGATACAAGTGGGTTTGTAAAGTGGCTGGGCTTAGTGACGAACGAATACCTAAGATGTTAATAAGCGCGGTGCCGAATGGGAAACGTCTGGTTGACCAAGGCGTAGGTGGGAAGATTGTGTTGAGCGTGAACTGGCGTCCTCTTCGTCTCCTCCCAGATGGACGGTACTCCATTGTCTTGAGAGGGTCCCTATGTCTTTCCATTCTACAGACGTGCTCGAACCACATTAGCTGCTTCTTTTCTATCGTTTCCATGATCGAACACACATTTACCTCTCCCTTAATACGTTCTTATACGTTTTTAATTTATCCACAGGTACTTTCCGCAGCGATAATTCGACAACAGAGTCGGTCAGTTAACACCCAACTCTCTGAACCATACAGGAGAATAGGAAGGTAAACTGTCTTGAAGATTAGCAATTTTTTCTCTAGTCCCAACTCTCTCTTTCCTACCACTGTGTTACTTATTTGGTAGTAGACAGCGTTTGCCTGTCCGATCCTGTGCGAAATTTCACTATCCACTTTCCCCGAACTTTGCATCACAGATCCCAGGTAAGTGTAGTCCGAAACAACTTCCACCTCTTCACCGATACAGGAAATATGGATTTCGTCTTAGGTCCTAGCCACCTGCAAGATTTAACTTTTACCTATATTAATCTTCATGCCTTTCCTTGCAAGCTCCTCATTCCATTCTTTGACAACTTGTTGTAATTTTTCCTGGGAGTCTGAAATCAGCACTATATAATCCGCATAGATAAGAGTCTGTATGACAACAGGTCTAAGGTTCCATTGTCCTAAATGCGTTCATGTTTCTCCGGATACATATTGAGGCAATTTCATCCATGTATAGGATAAATAGTAATGGGCCCAAGCAGTCTCCTTGTTTTACTCCCTTTTATATTTTAAATACTGTAGACTCCACTCCATTCAGCCTAATAATCCCTTTTGGTTCGGATTAAGTTGATTGAATGGCCTCTGCCAGATTCTTTGGTACATTATTCCTTCTTAAGGCTTACCATATTTCTCTTGGTACCGTGTCAAAAGCCGTTTTTAGATCAAGAAAGGCTAAGAATATATTACGATCCCGGTCCCAGGTTTTCTCAAGAATGTTTCGCAATGAGAAGATATGATCTTGAAATTAATGATATTATTTAATATTTAAAAACGTATATAATAGGAAAACAAAAAGAAAATACGAATTTAAAGACATTGAAGATTTTATTTTATATTTAAAAAAAAGTATGCAAAATAATACTTTATAAATAATACCAATACATTAATAAATAAGGTAAAATAAATAAATCGTTAATATATTCAACAATAAGATGGGAATACGAATAATATTGGCTAGGTTATGCTAAATGATACAAGCTTTCAACAGTGTCTAGACTGAAAGGGTCAACCAGAAACCACATCAACCACTGCCACTAACGCTACAAGTGGAAAAGTGGTTAGCAAATTACGGAAGCATTAGTAACTTCGTCTTTAGTTTTTGAATTTAATTGTTTCACCCACGAAACTATTATCCTACTTAATATCCCGGGTCGAGGATCATCCGTTTCTGTTGGAATATGAATCAAGTATTCGAGTAGCTGTCATCCACTAACTGGCTGATTCGTTAATATGGAGTTAAACTTTTCGGATCTTCATAATGGTTGGAATATGTAAAATGTCAGTCGCTAAGGCACGAAACAAACGAATGAGAAAACTAATTTAGCGATAATTAATTTGTTTATTTAACGTCAATTTATGATTCTAATCGGACGATGCTAAAGTCGGAGTCAAAAATTTTGCCTATCTAGGCATAATTAGGACAGAGATCTTCAACGAGTAACTGACACAGCATAGATACTGGGTAGTCCCATTTTACGTCCCTTCCGAAGGACGGCATAACCAAGGATTGATCAATTGCTTTAAAAAATCCTAAGCCCGCCTGCCTGGCTACGAAACCGCGATAATATTTTTAATAAATAATTTACGTTAGTTCATCAAAGTATTTTTTGGCGTCTCTATATATTTTGGATATACTCCTGTTGTTTTAAAAAAGAGAGAAAGAATAATGATTAATGAGATGATATAAATTAAAATAAGAATATTAATAAAAAAAATTAAAAAGAGGAGAAAAACTACAGATTAGATTTACTATAGTATGAAAATTTAGAAAATGACCTGTGCAGAAGCCGCCTCGAATATACCGCCCATAGTAAAGCAACTGCCTCGCTCGCTTCACTAGCCCTTTGTTCTCATTGGGGCTTTAATTATATTATTATAATATAATTAATTATAATAATAATAATAATAATGATAATAGGATATAACGTATTATGCCTGTCAGTAACAAATGAGAGAGAAACTATACAATAGCAAGTAAAGAAATTACCCACTGGTAGTACTCGAATAACCAATTCAATTAAGAAGGTCTCGAGGCCAGATTCTTTTCGGACACTTCGGAGGATTATCTGGGATTGAAGAAGTAGCTAAGTTTGAAACTAGTGGGTTTGACTTGAAATAAAGTTTGTCATGAAAATACAGGTATCGGGTTCGGGCCCGATTCAACAACAAATGGACTATTAATTTCATTATGGACGATTTTATTCGTAACAAAGTAAGGAGCATTGCGGATTTTAGGAAGGATTTTGTGTTGTAAGGATTTGATACGAGAGGAATTCGATGGCTTAGTGAAGCCCCAAAGCTCTACTCAATATATTTAAACAAGTCTACTAATAGTCATGTACATGAGGCTTTTGTAATTAATTGGGAGCTTAGAGTTTTGTATATAGTCTGTTGAAACAGCTTGAAACTACGAGCGATTTCTTGTCGTATAGTATGATGTTCCAAGTTAAACTTTTATCAAGACTTAGTCCTAAGTATATGGTCTATTCTATAGGAACTATAGGACAGGAATTTATTGGTTTACGATTTTATTTTTTAATATTAAAAGTATAATGAACTGTTTAATTCTTTACCGATTTTCAATACGTTCATTATATTGCTCTGTTTACTTGTGTTATTTTTAATACTATGGTTAAACCTTTTTATAGGTCTGGTGAAAGTATGCAGTGTGGGACGCAATATAGGTTTTCGATGAATTGTTATTGCCTTACTGACTATTTTATTCATTATATATTTTCAATACTTACAATCAATAAGTATTTAGTTCAGAATAAAATATTAACAAATATGGCTAACTGAATTGTAAAATTAAGAAGATTTGAAAATTTCTATAATTGAGAAGACATAATTAGGCTTGTTTTTGTGGTAATGAAGAATTAATCAAAAGTATAAGAGTAATAAAATGTATACTGAATTGTAAAATTCTATCCCACCTTACGCAATTAACATTATTGAGCCAATAATTTTGTCAATAAAGTGACTGTCTGACAGGTATACTTTAACTGTATACACTTATGTACAATTGGCGCGTGTGCTATAGAGAATGTCCCAGAAGTAGGTATCTATGATCAAAAGAGGGAATAATTTACTAGAAAAGTAGGTTAATTCACCTAACCCTACCTTACTTTAATCTCTTTATTTTCTCTAAGCGGTGAAGGAAATTGGACTATGTGATGAGGAACATGAGGAATGTGAAAGATATGAAAATAGGAAGAAGTATTTGATTACACTTTTTTTTTTTTAATTACTCCATTTTAATAATTACCTTCAATCCTTCAAACAACAAAACGATTTAAAAATAATGTTAAAACTGTAAATTACAGTATAATTGTAAGGCAATAAAAACCAATAAAATAGTGAAACTTTTGGGAATGAAAATAAATAAAACATATAGCAATACAGGTACAAAATAAAAATACCCTTAACCACTTTTACCTCTTAAGCAGTGGTAGGATAAATACAAATAATAAATAAATAAATAAATAAATATATATATATATATATATATATATATATACATATATATATATAACATTTTTTCGACTTGCAAAGTATTATATTCAATATATCTTCGAAATTATAATAAATTCGAAAAATTAGGTGTTTATTCTATCCCCTTCAAACCCTGGTGCTTGTTGAGGTTTTTCATTTAATTTTAGTTTTAGAGAATATTTTGAGTCATTTCCAAAATATATTTCATATATTTCATCGCAAATATCCATTTTTACTTGTTTCGTCGTGAAGTATGTGTATATGTTTGCACGTCTCTCGTATGACTAAAAAAAAGTTAGCAAGAGATAACACATAACATTTAGCACATCAACCCAATGCTCTACGCACTTAGCTCTGTAATATTTTAAAGTAAGAAATTAGTAAAAAATCTACGATAGTTATTAGATTTAAACTTATTGCTTATTACATATTAATCAAAATACATAAAATATATTGGGTACAAAGACATTAGCGGAAAGATTCCAACCAAAAGTCCTTAAGCCTATAAACTATATCGGGAAACAAAAATACCTGTCAATATTTCGTCCATTCAGGCATCTTCAGGACAGATAGAGAATAACAGCAAAGGAAAAAATGAATGAAGCAAATCCTAACCCCAAAATGCAGCAAGACACCAACCAGAGGAAACATTACACCACCTCCAAGGCACGAACGCAACTACCGACTGAATTATATGAAAGGTTACCGGACAACAGCTGGGTGTAAATGAAAACAGCTGATTAAGAACTAAATAGAAAATGGAAAATATATTCACCGAACTTTAAAAAATATATAAAGAAAGAAAGAAAAATAAACAACACAAAAACAAAAGAAAAGAAACCATATAAAAAGGAAAGTAAAAGTTACTCCGGAGTAAAAGTGCAAGAGAAAAAAGACAACATCAAGAACCCAGCGGATTTACGGCTATTCCACAAAATTTATTAATAATGAACAAAAGCTCAAAAATACTTGTTAAAACATTAGTGGACTAATTGAAATAACAAATAACTGTACATTTTTTTAATTTTTTTTATCAGATGTTTTTATCTATAACCTCTTTCAGCTGGTTTCCTGTAACCTTCCTTACGATTCAGTTGTTGCATTTATGCCTTGGAGGTGGTGGGATGTTTCCTCTGCTCGGAGTCTTGCTGAATTTTGAGGTTAGGATGTGATATATTCGTTTTCCCTTTGGTATTATTGTATCTCTGCCCGTCAAGATTTCTGCATGGGCAAAATATTAACAGGTATTTTCGTTTCATATTTTTAGTTTAGAGACATAAGAATTTTTGTTTGAAATTTTCCCACTAGTGTCTTAATAAGTATTTTATGTCTCTGATGAGCTTTTGATTTTCTATATTAATATTTATAGTAACGTATGAATACTATAGAAAAAAATCACCCATCTTTTTTTTCTTTATGTAATATTAACTAATACCTATTCATGTATTTTGCTTTATTCTGCAATAAGTAATAAGTGAAAAGTTCAAAACAAAAAACTAACTTGTGGCTAGCTTTTTTACATTTTAAATTTAATTTGGTTTAGCATAACTATTTTTTATTCTTGGGAGCGGGGTAGCTCAGTGGTATAGCGCTGAGTTGCTGTACAGAATATTCCGGGTTCAAATCCGGTTGTGGGAGATTAATTGTTTAATCTGTTAACAGCCGAGGGTTGGACTGGTGGGATTTGGAGACTCTCCTAGGGTTTACCCAGCCTCTATAAAATGGGTACACTCCTATAGAGGGAAAACCTGACGTTTGAGCGTGATCACGGAGAAATGACCTCCCTTTATAACCGTTGTCCTAGAAACAATACAGTCCCTACTTTGTAGTGAACACTCCTTCATGGACTGTAGTGGTATTTCTCTATACAAGGTGTTTTCATTTAACATTTATTTATAGTTTAGTATTTGGAGAAATTGTGTGTCGTCAACATCTAGTATTTTGTTAAATAATTTAATAATGATATGTAATATAATTTCATATAGGCTGCCTCTTCTGCTCAAACAACTTACGAGGAGACTAAGATAAGGCCTTCAACAATGGTGCTGATAAGATCCGACCAAGAGATCTAGAACACCGTCTTAAGAGAGCCATTAAAAGAGGTCTTTGGACGAAATATTCTGGCTAAGGACTATAATTGAACCTATATATATATATATATATATATATATATATATATATATATATATTAAGATTTTTGACACTTAATTTTTGCTAGATACTATATTTAGTATATTTCCGATTAAAAGTCGAATGAGGATTTCTTCACTGTTGAAATACTCTCCCTTACTGTATATTCTGCTCATTATATAAATATAGATTACTTTATAGGTATGAACTAAACCGTACCACTACAACTCATGAATAGTTATAGGTTCAGTACATGATAAGTACTGTGCTGTTTCACAGACAACGGTTTTGCAGGGAGGGGACTTGTCCGTGATCACCCTCAACCGCCAAATATTTCCTCCCAATCAAGGATTTATAGATTTTTTACTATATAGTTTTAGAATTTGTAAAGGCTGAGTGAGCCCCAGGAGGATCTGCAGATCCCACACACACACAGACAAAATACTTGAGCCTTACAATGATCAGATCAGGTTCATGCATAAAATTGCTACTTGCAAACTATTAAATCTTCCAGTTGAAACTCATTTTCCTTTCTTCGTAACTAACAAATAATTACACAAAGACTTACAACATGACACAGAAAAAATTACATGACTCACTTGCTGGACACCCAAACTCACTGGTATAAACATTACTGACAGACACATAACCGCATAATCCGATAAGGAAACGTCTCTGGAGCTGGGATCTAATACAGTGAGATGAAACATGCAAGGAGTGTCTTAAATGCCACGTTTCTTCATAAATGCTTCCATGTGAATCCCTAAGGGGAGTTTTTCAAAAGCTGAGTAAAGAAAGTGAATATATGCCATATGACATTTGTATAACATTCCTCAATTAAATAGTTATTATTATTCTTTTAAAAAAACATACATTAGAGAGACTAAAGGGCTTGTTAGACATTTTCCAATAGTAAAGTAGTTTTTTTTTTTAGTTTTCAAATTTGGGGTACTTCGAACCAATCATAAGTAAATTTTCTGTGCATGTGCCTTTCTCTCCGTCCAGTATTGCTTCATCCTTTATGATATCCTACTCCTTTTCTCATAGGAAATTTCGTTCGTTCTTTTAGTTCTCGGCTCAAACCTCATCCTCTTGTCTCGGGTTATCCTCTTGGCAGTTTCATCCCCTAACATATGAAGTGTAAAACTGAGGCCTATTATTCCCCTCTCTGCTTCCTCAAACCAGTTCGGTTTATTCTAAGGAATTCAAATATATTGTTTGTAAAATTGTATGAATGTATTATTATTATTACCTTGAGACATACTTGGCGGCGGTATGTACTCCGGGAAGAGGCTGACTTCGTAGGGATAGTAAGGCCTGGTGTCTGCTCCCCGGAACCTGGCGACCGGGTGGTAGGGCAGGTGGTGTCTCTTGCCTGAGCTGGGGTACAGCGGGGAGGGAGCCCCGTCGAACCAGCCCCCTGCTACCATACCTTAAAGAATAAAATAAAACAATTATTAAATATATAATAATAATAACAATAACCAAATATTGACTTAATCCTCCGAATCTTGATCACTTGATCATCTTGATCACCAAACTAAGATCCATGCTTCAAAATGATATTCCTCAGAACCGTTTAAGATGGTTTGGACATGTTTAAATAATGGAAACAACAGGCTGGCCAAGATAAGACAGCAGGCGAAGGTTGATGGAATGGCTAGAGGAAGATCCTGACATACCTGGGAAGAAGGAGTTAAGGACTGTTTCGTGAAAAGAAATGTAGAATGGAACAGAAGAACGGAAATGATGGAGGATCGTACCGTGTGGTCCGGGCTGTACAAAAGTAATCCTCACACTGCATGAGCGGTACAGAGGATTCATTATGATGAGTGATGATGGATAATAACAGCGTAATGCTAAAACGCCGGTGAATTAATAAAAATAATATGTCACACCAGAAACATACCTCACGATCCGAGAAAAAAAAAACCGAAATTCGAACAGGAGTTGGGAGGTCAAGTATGGTATATTCACATACCAGAAACTACGTTACGAGGCCATCTTCTTTTTAGACACCTCCGATGATTATCGGGAATTGGACCAAGTCAGCAAAAAATGTGACATTGAGGTCATTATGGATGACTTCATTCCTAACAAAGTAAGGAGAAATGAGGTTATTGGATTCTAAGGATCGGATACGAGAGGAATTCGATGGTTTATTTGAACCCTTAAGTTCTACAGGGTAAGTCCAAACAGGTAATAGTCATGTATACGAGTCTTTTGTAATTGATTGGGAGCTTAAATTTTTTTCCCCTAACACATTGGCTTATTTATTTATTTGAAATTGATATTTAGCTGGGTAAATATGACTGCAACATGTGCATTTTAAGAGAAGCATGATGATGAGGGGTTGGCTGGATTTCTCATGAATGATAGGAATAGGGATCGAGCTCATTTGGTCATTCTAATTTGGAGTTCGAAGTAGTTTAGAACATTGTTTTGTAAGTGTTAACGTAGTCTCCAACGTAGTAGTAGAGGGCGAATTATTAATTTTAAATGGAAAAAAAAGCTACATCTTATTCCAATTTTGAAAGATAAAGGCTCGAATAACTACCAGGTTTGATAGAAAGATTATCCTAAGTGGAGGTGAAGGTTGTTTTGAAGATCTAATTATTTGATGGAAAGCTTTTGACGTTTCAACTGCGCGACACTAGTGAAGCCTAGAATTAAGTTAGCATTATTCACTTCCACCTTTCCATCTCTCACTGAATAATTCGCACATACTTATACTAGTGCTATGGAAAATTTTTGATACAGCATATTTTAAGCGAAAACTTTTATATATACACATTTAAAAAAATTTATATTTTATATTAACACACTTAAAAAAATTATATTAGGATTTTTTAAAGGGAGTAAAAAATCCTTAGTTACGCCGTCTTTCGGAAGGGACGTTAAACGGGGGTCCGATGTCAGGCACTCGTTAAAAATCCCTATTCTAATTATATTAGTTAGTTTAATATGAATTGATGGACTTCTGTTGTTTAATATATTTACAGATTGTAAATTGTTGTTGATCTTTATCCTGTCTTTTTTTATAACATTTACTATCAATACAATTAAACGAACACTGTTCAGTATGCAATTAAATAAAACCATAGCAATAAGTGATTTTAGTGAATTTTTAAAATGAATTTAAACTTGGACACTGCTGGGACAAATGCCTAAAAAATATGGTTTCTTTTTGGTGTCCAATGGCAAGAATAATTTTTTTCCCATTTTAAACCCAGAGGTAAAACCATCACATCCACTTCGTTCTGTAGGGATATAGAGATTAAGCAACAAAAATTTATTTAAAAAAATAACCAGCATTAGTTAATCAAAAGGGACCTATACTCTTAACACGCCAACGCCCGACCTCATGATTGAAGACAGACAAAGAAGAAACTAAACGAGCTTAGTAACAAAGTCCTCCAACCCCCCCCCTTATTATTCGCCAGACTTAAAATTAACATATTTCCATCTTTTTATACACTTAGAAAACTTCCTTAATAGTAAAATTTTTGAGAACGATTCTCAAATCAAAAATGCATTTTTAGACTTTATTTCATCTTATAACCCTGAATTTTTCAGTTTAAGGATTGAAACTTAGGGATAACACGTATAAAAAAAGTCGGTAAACATTTTGAGTGAAAATTTTTTGGTTTCATAAAGTTTTTCTACTAAATAACCCAATATATCTATTGCTATGTATCGTGTCGGGCGTTATAAAAATAAGTATGAATTTTTAAAATAAGCAGAGACGGTTACAAGAAACTAAGTCACTCAAATAAGGAGCAAGACCCCTTGGTCAGGGAGGTTCATGAGATACGCAAAAGTGGGTCCATGACCCCACTTTTGGAAGAGGACACCCTAAAAGGACTCCGAGGAAGCAGGAGTCGAAGTTGACTTATGGAAGGACGGTCGACGGTGGTAGTCGAAGACTGGGAAGCTGGTGTGGAACAGAGAAAAAGCCAGACCCCAGGGAGACATACCTCACCAAGAACTCAAAATGCACCCGTATTTTACCAGATAAGTTTTAATTTTAGTTCTGTTTGTATTTTATGGTGATCCTCTATTACATCTGAATCATTAATCGTAATTTCTCAATGCACATATTCATTGATAGCCCAAATTAGAAATTGTATTAATAAAGTGCTATAATTCTGAAGGTTATTACTTAACCCAGATGCACTATATATTTATGAGTACTGTATTGATGACCTCCAGGATCGATGGTCCATTTTTTCACTTGATTAGTATCAAGCTGAATCTTCGTGAATAGCTTCGTTTCGATGAGACGCCCAACAATTTCCTGTGGTAGCTAAAAGAGGTAGCAAGGATAAAATAAATGTTAAATGTTAAATGTTAAATCTCATGATAATTATCTAAATTATTCGAAAAAATATTTGTCCTACAAAATGTATGGTTTGATCAAAGAGTCCCCTCCTTCCAATAAGTATCAATTACGAAGTCAAAAAAGAAGAAGTAAAAAAAACAACCGCTGGTTAGTAATCATTTTTGTGACCTCGTTATCGATACACGTTGGAAGCAGGGGACTCTTTAATCAAACCATACATTTTGTAGGACAAATAATTTAGATAATTATTTTGAGATTTAACAAAAAAAAAACCCTGTTAGTAATAAATTTTTGAGAATCATCAAATCGACATATTTTATCCTTGCTACCTCTGTTAGCTACTTGTTGGGCGTCTCATCGAAACGAAGCTATTCACGAAGATTCAGCTTGATACTAATCAAGTGCAAAAATGGACCATGGATCCTGGACTATAATTGAAGGTATTAAGTTGACTGATTAGTAAATTGGTAAACACACAACCAACTTCTGGAAAAGAATTTAATTTATATCCAAGTTAGGACGTTTAAAGAAATAATAATTTGAGTGATTATAATTACTCAAATTATTATTTCTTTAAACGAAATTGATGATAATTATCATCAATGACATTTTATTTTTAGCCCCAAAGCAAAAAAAACAACAAAAAACCTGTACCTCTACAACCCGTGAAAGGGTATGGGGTTCAGTACATGGTAGAGACAGTACTGTTTCATGGACAACGGTTGTGCAGGGAGGTGATTTGTCCTAGATCACGCTGGACCACATTTTCCCCCTTATTTTGGGTACCCACTTTTAGAGGCGGGTCCTAGATCCTATATGATCCATCTCCGGCTGGTAACAGACTAAATAAGAGTCCTGCCTGCAGTGGGATTTGAACTAGGATTTTCGGCATGGCAACTCAGTGCTCTACCACTGAGCCACTCCGCTCCTCTAAACATAGCATTATTATATATTTTATTTCGTCATAAATTGTTCCATGTATATTACATTGGTATATGCAATAAAAGTATCCTTTAACTCCTTGAGATGTCCTAGGGATATTGGCATTTAACAAAAAAAAAGAAACTCATTTGTATGTATATTAATGAGAAGATTTCTTCCAATAGTCAATATATATCCGCTTATTAAAAATTGGATGAATTTTCATCCAAACTTTGTAAGACGTGATATTTAGTTGGCCTTTGTACTTCGTCCTCAGAAATACGAACTAAATTGAGAAATATGAACTTACTTCTGAAGCTTATCAAGTTCGGGCAATTAGGCGATGCTTTCAATTCCTTGTTATTTCTCGTCCTTTTTAACGAAGCGCGTTTGAACTTATAATAAACTAAAAGTTAAAAACTTCGATAAGATTTTTTAAAATAAAATTATAAAAGTGTATCATTGACAGAAGATATAGGCTTCCTAAGACCATAACTTATCTACTACGTTGCATAGTGGTCGAAAGACATTTTTTTTACTATATCTCCCTTGGGTTTATCAGCCTATAAAATGTGTATCCTTAACAGGGGGGAAACCTGGAAGATAACTACCGTTATTGCGGAAACAGTACAGTCTCTAGCACGTGCTGAACTCAAGATCCTTCATGGGCTGTAGTGATTCAGGTTTACAATGACAACTATGGTTTGGGCATCTTTAACGCTAAAATAATATGGCAGTTATCTGTCTACCAAGTTATGAGACCTGTACCACTACAACTCGGGAAGGGTCTCGGTAACACTATATGGTAGAGACTGTACTGGTTCTATAACAACGGTTATGCAAGGAGGTGGTTTATCTAAGTTTTTTTTTAATCATCGATAGTTAAAATACTGTTAACTGTTGAAAAACGAAATATTGATGATATAAAACGCATTAAGAAAAAATTATGAACACTTATTTATTTTATCATTGGTTTTTATTTGAGTTCCAACACCATCCTCAACAATTTAATATATCATTAAATACTTTATAGGATTATTTCAGGAAAAAAAGAAACAAATATAAAATGATATCGGACATGTAATTCAAGATGCACGACTTCCGTGCAGTTAATATTTGTAATTAGCACATCCATATCTTCCTGAAATTGGAAATGCGTCGTAACTAAATTAAAATTCATTTTCCTCATTCCCGAATATAGAAAGAGGGATAAACCCCCCCCCCAAAAAAAACCAAGAACTAAAGATATATTCTATATAAAAATTTTAAATAGGAAGTCATGATGAGCGCCGACAGAATTAAAAACTCAACTTGGAAATCAATTATATTCTGAATTATTCAAATTTTAAATTTGTAAATTTAAATTACTATCATTAGCCTGGTTTTTATGTATGTTAACACTATGAACAAAAATTATACACATTTTCAAGTAGTTTATTTATTAATCAAACTATATCATGGTCTGCACAAGCTCAATACAAAATATCAATAAATTAGTTCAAATAAGTGTTTTTGTTTTTGTTTACTGTCTATATGAATTTTTGTTTAATTAATTAAATTTTGTTTCTTTGTCTTATTCCTTTTGTTATTGCATATTTAAAATGGGGTTGTACCAAGAAAAGCAACATGCAAATAATCCAAACATTCCAAAATAAAGTACTCAGTAGTACAGTAGAACCTCGATTATCCGTCAGGGTATGTATGGGACCAAGATAGTGACGGATTTGGAAAATAGACGGATATGGGAGTGAGACATATGTTATATATATATATATACACTTAAATTGAATAATATATTTCAAACATTCGATATTATATATGTTCTCGTAACTTATTTACGTACTAATAAGGTATACATATGTAGTAAAAATATTTAAAAAAAATAATAATACGTTTTATATCATTAACTGTCGTACGAGGAATGTCATCGAATTTTTCTAAACTCTTCCTTTGCCTTTTTTCCGACATTATTATACGTACTTTTAAGAAAACGACAAGTACCTGTAAGACAAGAATGAAGACTGAAGGTAGTTCAACTGCGGAAGCTACATTAGGTAGAGAAGAGGAGATTAATTTCTGAGAAAGCCTAGGTTATGAGTAAACAACAGATTCTTGGAATCGAAGTTGCCAAGACACAACAATCGATTCTTGATTAGTCGGTCCTTATGACTTTAGCAACCAAACAATATATACACATATTTTTTTTTTCTCAAAACTGAGGTGACGGTTAACAGAGAGTGACGGATAATAGAGGTTTTACTGTATAGTTGATGCTCCATAATTTGCATAGGGACCTCAAAGTAAACTCTGTCAGAAAAGAGATTGGAAGGTTTGCGGATAGTCACAATGAAAGAATTAAAATCCACGAAAGAATTGGGATTAGCCAATGGGCTATATCCCACACCCGAGATTTTTCACGTGAAAGAGGAGCGATTTGTTGGGCTAGCTCAGTTGTTGCACAACAAGATGGTTTTAGTGGGTTGGAGTCCCACACTATCTTAGGATTTTTTGGCCTCAGATGTCTATTAAGATTTCCACCATGTATAAAAAATAAAAAAAAGATTTAAAATGCACAGAATAACTCTTTGAGAATATCCGCTTTAAAAAAAGGAACTGTGAAATACTTCAAGATGTTCTGAATAATTCCTAAAATGAAATTATGTGAAAAAGGTCATGGAGACATTTTAGTCGAAAGTAAATGGGCATTTCTCTACTAAATGGAAAATCGTGGTGATTACGTTTTAGTCAGAAACACGGAATATCGTTATGCTGCTGTTATTAATAAAGTAGATGATAATGATGGTGAACTAACAGTCACTTTTATGGAAATTTGTGATGATAAAGACCAAACGTTCAGAATGGATGAAGATGATATTTTCTGATGTCAGTTTTGACCAAATACTGGAGAAGTTACCACAGATAGATCTTACTCCAAAAGGCAGAAGATTATTTTATTGTTTTCCAAAATCCGATTCTGTTTTTGAGAAACAAGTTAATTTTAAGATTTATTCCTGAAGTGCAATGTTAAGGCTGATTTTCTGTAAGCCCTTGTGAAATTAATGCTAATTACTTTAAAAGTACAACTGTTTCAAAATATGTTTCAACTACTTAGAATGTTGATTGTGGTAGTCAGCAGAGGTTCTATTTCTTTGTTATTATTTAATCATTATAAAGACTGACTTTAGTGCCATACAATTTGTATCTTAAAATTACTATTATTCTAAGAAGATGATTTTACCAAGTTGAACACAAATGTTAAGAGCATTTGTTAATGTTAATAACTTAAGGTAAAGAAATGAATAATAAGTGAAATTTCTTTTAATACACTTGATTCATTTCAAAAATAATTATTTAAATTATACGTAAGAACTAGAAACAAAATTTGATTACTTTCATAGTGAAATACTTGTTCTTATTCATGAAAACATTCCCCTGTGCGTTTACAACAGTTCCCTGTTACGATTTTGGTTAAAATTGTCTACAACTCAAAAACCAGGATGAAAATAAGTGGGCTTTTCAAAGAGATATAATTATTATATCATGGTCCTTCATTTTATTAACAAACATTCTCAACATTTAATAAAATTTGGTTAGGACAGTCTTGTGTGGGCAAGTTTCCAAATAGCAGAGAAACACCCATATATAAGAAGAGGAACGTGGCTGGAGGGATCTAGAATGAGCATTTTTTTTTTTTTTATTATTATTACATTTTGTGTATATCAATTTTCATTAATATGAATAAGAAGGTAGGTGTTATCAGAATCTGAATTATCAGTGTTCATGTTATGAACAATGACGGATAACAGTCCATGGGTACCGGCTAATACACAAGTACCCTATTAATTCATTCAAACAACCAATCTTGGTGTATCATGACCGTGAGCCACTGTAGTTTATACATTTTACGTCACTTTATGCTGCTATGACTAATGGGACGATGCTAAATTGGGAGCTCTAAATTTTTCATATCCAGGTTTAATTAGGATAGGGATGTTTAACGAGTAACAGACATCTTACAGCCTCGGAACCCCCGTTTAACGTCCCTTCCGAAGGACGGCATAAATAAGATTTTTTTCCCTTTAAAAAATCCTAGGGCCATCTGCAGGGCTACGAACCCACGATCTTGGACTTAGTAGGTTGTTATGCTAACCACTAGACCACAGGTCGCCCCTAGCTTATACTTAGAATAAACAAGAAACCGAAAGGAAAGTCATACAATAAATTCTGACTTATAAAAATATTCCTTTGTCATTATTTGTCATTTTTCTGTTTGATTTCTGATTTATGACTCGAAGAAGAATCACTCCTGAATGGAGGAGATATAGCCAGCAACTTTAGATATGACACATAAATCTATTTACCTCCTGGGCTGGTCCTAACTCCCTTGACAAGGGATACCGAGACATATAGTAGGTTTCTCAAGGGACCCTAGTATAGATATCAATATTTTTCTTTTTTTGTTCACTTCTTAGGTTCGGCTTATTTCTTGATTTGTTTTGTATTTATTAGGTTTTGAATGCCGTTAGTACAACCAAGCAAGAAGAGCTTAATGCACTAATACCAGCAACTAGCTTTTGCCCGCAACTTCGTCCACGTTGATATAGGATTGAAACCTAAGCTGATTTTAAACGGAGAGTGAATTGACAAACTACCAACTCCAACTTAAGTTAAAGTTGTACTCCATATTATTCTCAATGAGTTAAAGCACTTGTGAATTCAACCAGCCTACCAATTCTTTCAATACCAAGCCAGCAGTGGAATCCTTGTTTTCATCGATTTTAATAAAATTTCCTTTTAAATATTAAATGCCATGTTTAAAGAGCTTTCGATGTTTTTTCTTTTGAAATCTACTAAGTAATATAAAAAAAACGCGAATGAAGTCGCAAGCCAAACCTAGTTTTGACATATGAATTATTTGTCGATCCTGTATATAAAGTTAAAATGACCAATCATAATTTTGCCAAACTTTTACGGTTGGACAAAACGACTGGATTCCATTTTTAGGAGACAATAATTGCAACGTGTTACATAACTACAGCATACAGCGATAGATTAATAAAAAATGATGAAACATAAAAAATAATAGGCTTTAAAAAACATTGTAATTCTTTATTTTCAATATATAGAAGCTAAATCTAAAATTTCATGGCACTGAAAAACGACGTATTTTTATTACAAACGTTTTTCACCCTTGTCACACTCTTAGCTCTTTTATATAAATATATATATATATATATATATATATATATATATATATATATATATATATATATATATACCTATATATATATATATATAATATTGTGATTTGAAATATATTTAGTGACACTGGTTTTCCGGTTTGTTCTTCAATATGTTTCTGGTCTATGTGTTTTTCGTTTTTTGTATTTTTGCTGGATAAATCTTTTTATGTGGAAATATTCCTTTTTTTTAATATGATAACGAAATTTGTAAATATATATGAAAAATAGAATAATTCAAAATAAAATAGTTTAATTAGTGACACTGGTTTTGCACTTTGTTGGTTAGAAACAAACCTTTGTGTTTGTTTTTTATTATAACTAACATTTTTCTGGGTTTGCTTATTTTCAATTTAATAATGAAATTTGTAAATATGAAGGCAAATTTAGATTTATAATAAAATGCGAGGAAAAAATTATCCGGTTTGGGGTAAAAAAATGTCTATTAAGGAGAACTATTTCTTGCAAAGCCAATGTTTCGACACACATTTCAGGTCACCTTCGGGGCTATAAAGGGGTCAAGGGTTGACAGTTGACTGTACATTAAAACTAAAATTTTATTTTTAAACCGATCCGTCAGCTTTCAACTTCTTAAGAAGACCTGTAATGTGGTTCGAAACGTTGGCTTTCCAATAAACAGTTCTCCTATTAAGAGATTTTTTTTTACCTCCACCCGCACAATTTTCTTCCTCACACACACATATATATAAGGTCAACTAATATTATTATAAATATATTTTTTTCAATTCACCTTGTTTCTCATCTACAGGGATTTGTTTTATAGTAATAAATTTATAAACTTTATTAATATATAAATTTATAAACTTTAAAAATTTAGGTACATTTTTTTTCATATATTACATATCAATACATTAAAATTTCATCCAATTTTTCAATGCATTACCGTTTTAAACCGTGCAATTGACTCCATCGAAAAGGCCAGCCGAACTTCAGAGAAAACCCTCCCGACTGGACTCTAGAAGTGTCCTACCAGCTTAAGTGTAGAACCTTCAAGATATAACTTGTTAAGGGACAATTTTTTGTAGGACCTACACGGAAAAGCACTCTTCCGTTAACCCAGCAGAGCTTAGCCCAGTCTTGCGATATTGTAAACGAATATTATAATTAACACAAACGCAATACAAAATATATTCTATATTGACTCTGACCAATGGGTGATCGCAGTTTGGAAAATTATTTCTAATAAAACAAAAATTAACAATAAAAATATTTATTTTTTTTCGTGTTATAATCACTATTTTTGATAATATCTTATAAATGAGTTTTTTTTTCTCTAAATTAATAAAAATAAATGAGCGGGAAAATAAAATATTAAAGCTAGATGAGAAGTAGTTAGTAACGTAATATATGAAATGAATATAATAATATATGAAGATAAATTATATTGTATATTCCATTTTTATATATAATATTATTTTATATACCAATAGCCAATATATTACAATTTAAACAATATACTATAATACAACCAATATATTATATCTAACACAAACGCAATACAAAAGATATTCTACCTTCATATATTTTCCGTTAATTAATACTAACTACTTCTCAACTGTATTTACTATTTCATTTAAAAAAATTTTTAATTTCGAGAAAAAAAAATATTATTCATAATATTGTAATTAAAACATGACATTTATTTGGAAATGAAGATATACACATGAAAATAAAATATAGCAGTTTTATTAGAAATAATTTTCCGGGGCGGCGCTGCGGTCCCGTCATCAGTATGCAAAAGGCGCTGGTTTTTGTTGTTTTTTATAAGTGAAAACCGCATGAAAATCCGTCCAGTAGCTATTGAGTTTATCAGACAGACAGACGCGACAGAGGACTTTGTTTTATAATATGTATAGATAAATAGATAAGAGATATTAGGTAGCGTCTTCGTTGAAACCTCCCAGGCGGCTATACTTTTTACAACATTTCCTACAATTATCGTTATATTCCAACCCATTTACGCAAAACCTCGACTAATTATATACCTAAACCTTCCTGGTCACTCTATCTATTGGTGAAAACCGCATGAAAATCCCTGCAGTGGTTATTGAGTTTATCGGGAACAGACAGACTTTGTTTTATAAAATGTATAGATAACTATTATATTATAATTAACAAATATACAATAATGCAACCAATATATTATAATTAACATAAACGCAATACAAAATATGTTATATCTTCATGTATTTTATTTTAATGAATTAATTAAATAAGAAAATATTTCAGCCTCTGTTACGTTAATAACTACTTCTCAGGTACCATTACTGTGTTATCATCTAATTTTTTTAATTTTATTAATATCGAGGGAAAAATTCATGAGATTGTAATTTAAAATATGATATATATTTTGAGATAGTGATAATTACATGGAAAAAAAATACATTCAGATTTTATTAAAAATAATGTTTTGAACTATGATCAGGCACTGGTGAGAGAGAGGACCGAAAACGAATATCATTTTATTTAATTGATTTATTTAAACATTGTAACATCGAATACGATAATGTGATAATGAAACTGCACGTATAAACACATATTACATATCCCATATTGCATATGTATATGTTAAGAATGAAGAAAATAATAAGGCTAAGCAGAAATAATGTTCATTCATCAAAAGGAAAATCTAATTATTTCATGTTTGTAGTATTTCTTTTTAATTACAGTACGTTTTATTTTGTTCCAAAAAAATACTTCGCTGCACAACGATGAACACTCGTGAAATCGTTTTTAATTATATTTCATTTAATATCTTCTAAATACATATAATTAATCTTGATGAAAAAAAAATCTTAATTATCTTTTTGATGTTCCAGTTAATTAAATGTGGTTCCTCGTGTTTTTTAATTATTTAAGAGCCATTATATTTAATAATATAATTTTAATTTTATATCATTACTGTAATATAATATTAATAGAATATATTATCACTATAATTATAGTATTATTTGATACGAATTCATTATTATAATAATACTCTAGTATTTTTTGCTGTTATTTAATAGCGACAACCATGATTAATTGAGTTTTGATAATTTTTTTATTTGATTAGTTTTAACATATATTTTGGAAGTGATTTATATTGCGATATATTACAATATGCATCAGACCAAAAATATAGCGTTCCTTCAAAAGAACAATGTCATGACTCTAAAAACTTAATTTTTCACTGGAGGTACTTGGTATTTGAAATTGTGGGTCTTCATAAAGCAAAGCATACTTATTGTAATGATGGTATTGAAATTTTGTAACCAGTAGATTTTCAAAAGCTTGAAACTTTTTTGATTTTCAATTATATTATTATTCCCCCAAAACTCAAACATGTCGCAGCTAAAAATATGACTTTATTACTAAAAAAAAATGTTAAAAATAAAATATCAGATATGTCGTTCCTGAATTAAAAACAACTCTATTGCTACTGAAGGCTAAACTAAAAATTGTCAATTTTTGAAATATGTCGTTGTTCTTTAGAAGGAGCGATATATTAATATAATGTTCTATAAATTTATTTATAAATCAACTAATAAGTAATATTTCGGATAAGTATGCAGGGTGCCTTTAGAAGCCGTATAAAATTCAGTTAAATAATTATTAATATATTTGATTATGTTAGTTATTGATTTTATTAATTTTTCAATATTTTTATTTGAAAAGAAAAGATATGTCCAGGACCGGGACTCGAACCTGGGTCGTCCATGAAAAGAAAAGATATGTCCCGGTCCCGGACATATATTTTCTTTTAAAAATTAATAATATAATTATGTTCGTTAATAAAATTAAATAAATGAGTAAATATTTCCAGTGTTTATATATTAATACATGCATATTAACTCGTATATATTAGGCTCGAGCAAAAAGCAATCGACATGAAGCAATTTCGTTTTATATGCCCTTATTTGAGTGTTTATGATTGATATGGTTTATTATGCCATAAAATAATTTGGGGAGTATGGGCGATTGAGTCATTTATCGCCCAATTAAACTTATATGTGCCTCTTCTAATGCTTTATTATTATTTTTCTAATGCAATAAAAATTCAAATTTCAAATATTAATTATAATATCACGTACCTTCATACAGAAAAAAAATAATAGGCATTCACGAGAACAGCCGACGGAAGTAAAAACTCAAAATTTTGGAACTTTTTCCTTATTTTAATTTCTAAATCAATAACAGATTAAATTATTTAAATTTAAAATTTTAAAAATTAAATTATTAACTGGCTGGCAAATAGCCAGTGACGAGGACTCCCCATAGTAGTGAATATTCAAGACTTTAGAATAACAGTTTTCTCTATTGCATTTATAAATCAATTATTTTCTGAATAATTTAATTTTCACAATTAGTATGGTTTTCACATTTAATGGCATTCCGAACAATAGCTATATATATTTTCAAGTAGTTTATTTATTAATTAAAAAAAAAACATGGGCTGCACAAGCTCAATACAAAATATAAATAATTTAATCGAAATAATAATTAGTATAAAGTTATATTATTTATCCATTTTATTTGTATTCACTTAAATTTTATTTTCATTTTTAGCAATAGCATCATCATTAAGTTGAACAATACTAAGACAAGTTTTACTTTCAATCATTTCAAAAACCAAGACATTTAAATATGACAAATAAATTAGGGGAAATATAAAGTTCAACGAATTTTTAGTTAAATATAAATATGATTATATCCATGGATTCTAACCTTTAAATTAAAGTTGATGAAGAGAAATTGCATAACTCATGCACAGGCCGCTAGGCATCGCCAGTTTCGAGCATGTTGTCGACGCGAACAAGTTTATCCCCAACCAAAAGTCGCTAAACGCGGCTAAAGAAGTTTTCACTTCAATAATATATAAAATCAATAATAAATAAAGATATAAAAAATAGTTATTTATTTGACAAGTAAGGTATGTGCCACTTTATTACACCCGAGTGAATAAAGCCTTCGGCTCGTGTGGTAATTAAACGAAGGTGTTGTAAGCACTTTTCTCACGTGTTAAATATTACATTTGTCCTGCAACCGTTTAAAAATTAAGAAATTAAAGGTGAAACTTTAGATTTGTTAAAACTACACTAGCGCTATCACTCACAATTTTCTATTACTAACCATGTAATTTATAACTCTAGGACGGTTTACTCATTGAAACATTTATTTATTATTATTTAGAAAATAATATTCTGATAACACATACAAAAATTAAATAAACGTATATTATTATATCTTGATTTATATTTATATTTCTCTTTATAACTGACTTTAGATGTTTTTGGTAAAGGTTGATTTATTGCCTGTTCTTTTATGAATGGAGGAGTAAATTCTATGAATCATCACAATCTATTTCCATTTTTTATTTTGCTTGTGGTCTGATCACTGTTTTAATCTCCAAATTTCTGATGTGTGAAGGTTCTAATACATTTAAGGTTATATTAAATATTTCTATAAGATCGCTTCAAAATAAATAAAATCTATCTTGAATTAAATATAAAATAGTTCTAAAATTATTTATTTTAACATTTTAGGAATATAAAATGAATAATATTATAATACCACCATTTAACATTTAAAATTACAGAGTGCTGATTGTCAAATTCGATCTAGGTGGCTGTTACTTTCCCCCACTAGTGAGGGAATGTGGTTTTCCCTCACTAGTGGGGGAAATGGGACTTTCCACACCAGTTTTAGTTGAGTAATGGATAGCATTACTCAATGGTTGCAGGAAAAATATTTTTTTAATAACATATTAATTTATTACTCCCATCAACTCTATACAATATCATTCTCATCACGCAGGAGATTCCACTCGCCGTTCAACCACGTTTTTTTTAAACGAAATACCCCACCAGATTTTCTTACAACGTACGAGACATTAATTTATCATTATGCCAAATGGAAGCTTAAGATGCCAGCGTAACGGAGCGATAACATTATAAATGACATGGTACGAGAATTTAATGTTATTTACTAAAGAGTACAGTCTTTAGTAAATAACATTAAAGTACAGTAAGTACAGTCAGGCCAACCTCCGTTTTACAAATTATAAAACTGTTTATTTAATTGTTCTACAGTTCAGTATATTTCTTATTTCGTACCCTCCTAGTGAGCTATTATAATATGAGTACCCATTTAGTATTGTTTTGAGATATTGAGTATATTCATTAAATAAAATAATGAAGTTTTTTTTTAGTATTTATTTATTTCAGGCTTGTCTAATAGATAAAAAAAAAAAAAAAATTACAAGAAAAAAGTCTCAATCATATTTTACTGTTTTCTTTGTATTGAAATAACCTTAAATCGAAATATGGAGCGGAGTGACTCAGTGGTTGAGCACTGAGTTGCAATGCCGGAAATCCTGGTTCAAATCCCGCTGCGGGCTGTTACTTGATGACAAATCACCTCTCTGCACAACCGTTGTCCAAGAAACAGTACAGTACCCTACCATATACTAAATCCCAGACCCTTTACGGGTTGTTGCGCTACAGATTTTTTTTTATTATTACTTTAATATTAACAAATGTTGAACTTCGTGGGTAATTTTTAAGATCCATTGCATTGTGACATCCAAAGATATTTTTTTGCTATCTAAAAGAAAATATTATCAAGCATTTTTTTTTTGAGATTTTAAGTATTTTACTGTATTCTCTACATTGAAATAACAGTCCTTTATTTCCTTTTAAATTAAAAAAAAAAAGGGGGTTCAAATCCCGCTGCGGGCAAAACTTTTATTTAGTCTGTTTGCAGCCGGAGATGGGTCATATAGGATCTAGGACCCTCCTGGGGCTCACCCAGCCTCTAAAAAATATTATAAAAATAGGTTACCCATAATAAGGGGGAAAACCCTGGCGGTTGAGCGTGACCTAGTACAAGTCACCTCCTTGCAGAACCGTTGTCCATGAAACAGTACAGTCTCAACCATGTACTGAACCCCCAGACTCGTTCACGGGTCGTAGTGGTACAGGTTAAAATCGAAATATTGGAATAAGATTTATCTTTTTTTATTTTTCTTAATCGACACATTCCTTTTTTTTCACTTGAATTAAGAATCAGTGTTATATTTTGTGTAAAGGCTTAAAGGAGTCAGGAACAGCGGCTTGGGCATTTGCCAATTTTTTAAAATATTTATAATTTAACTGATAGAGCACTACAAAAGACTAAACCAAAAGTAGTTCCTTGATCCGTTGCTAGGCAACTCCGTTAAATTATTGCATCACTAATTTTTTTTTAATATAATAGAGAGATTATAATTAAGCCATACGGGAGTAATATAAAGTCTGAAGTAATATAAAGAAAAATGAATGAATAACAATAGCCTCTTTCTCTCTAATAAAAAATATTATTAAAATATTTAATATTTGAAAAGTTTTTTAAATATTTGATCAACTCTTATCTGTATGAAAAAACACATAGTCAGGGTACAGATAATATTTAAATAATAAATATATTATACTGAATATTAATTTCATTATTAAACTTATAGTCTCTTACTAAACTGAAGCGGCAAAAAAACTGCTAGACGTTTCAGTCTGATTCAACACTTACTAGACTTACTTAGGAGCACAGCTTTGGGGCTTCACTAAGCCTCTCGTATCCAGTCCTCACAACACTTAAAATCCTTATTGCTACTTACTTCTTGACGTATAAAGTCATCCATAATGACCTTAATATCCTATTTGTTGCTGATTTGAACCGAACCCGGTTTCAACCCTCCCATAACAAACTTTATTTCCACTCAAATCCACTAGTTTCAAATCTAGTAACCTCCTCAATTCGTGATAATCATTTGAGGCGCCTGAAAAGAGTATATTCACGTGACGTATAAAGTTGAATTTTTCATTCGAGCACTACCCGTGTGTAGTTTTTATACCTGCCTTTATCTCATGCCATTATATATCATTTATTATTCTTACTAGATGTATTATTATTATTATTATATAGTTTCAATAAATAAAATAAAAATAAAACTTTTAATAATTAATGTTTTTGAAGTAGCTCTAGACTTAGAAATTATTACTAATAATTATTTATTATATGCATATTTTTTTAAAATTTATTTTAACTGTATTAAACTTTGTTATCATCAGGAAGCCCAGAAATAAAGTTGTAAGGGAATGACGTCACTTGAATTGGATCTGAGCTTAATGGTGGTGAGTGGTAAGAAAGCGAAAGAATCGAGTTTCTTCTATTGTCTCCTTCAGACTATGCGATAATAATTGTACATACTCACATCACCAATACACGTAAATATATACAGTGTATATACACGTATACTCATTACCAATACGTATATACACGTGTGCAACACCAATAATTCCCTAAAACCAACATCTACACTGCATACACAATCCTACTAGGTACATCACGTTCTATCCATTCATAAATTTTTATGATTTTACCATATTTTTTATTTTTATATTCATTATTTTGAAAGATAAAAATATCGGAATTTCAAAATACTTTTTAAACTATATCGCTCATTCAAAAGAATAACGACATAACTTTTTTTTTAGTTTAGCCTTCAGTAGCAACTATATCGGTTGAATCTGTTTAATTCGGGAACGACAAATATGATATTCCATTTCCAAAATGTTTTTTAATAAAGTCATATTCTGAGATGTATCATGTTTGACCATAACCTGAAGTTTTATGGAAATAATGACAGAGTTTAAAATAAAAAAAGGTTCATGCTTTTAAAAACTTTCGAATGATTAATAAAAGAATTTCAATACCGCTATTACAATAGGATTGTTTGCTTTACCAGTACACGAAAATTTATTTTTTTAACTCACATGTAACATTAAAAAAAAATGTTTTTTTGAGTTATTGCATTGTTCGTCTGAAGGAGCGATACAATCAATTCTTCTTCTTGCCATTATGTTTTTTTCTCTTCCATTCTTTACAATATTTTTTCATTCTTTCCTTGTGCTGCTTCTTTCTGCCCTCGTACCACTTCCCAGGTTTATTTTTAACTGTTCCTTGGAATCCCTCCATAATCGGGATCCTCTTCCTATAAATCTCTCTGTACACAGCGAAGTCTTTCCTTGTTTGCCAACCTTCAGTAAAGAAATTACATTCAAAGACTTGACAAAAACAATCAATTATTAATAAAAATTTTACTTTATAATTGATTATTTGATTGAATAATTTGTGACTTTAAGGCTAATTTCGTCTTCGGAGTACCTCAGTTTAGAGCGCTGAGTTTCTGAAGATCGCTGTATCAAATCCAGCTGTAACTAATAAATTAATTAGTCTTTAGTAGCCACAAATGGAACCTGTTGTATCTGTGGGCTCTCCTGGGGCTCACCCAGCCTTTTAAATTGGGTTAAAAACCTTTTGGTTAAACATAAACTCGAACTAATCATCTTCTACAAACTTTGTTTTAGGAAAAGTCTCTACCATGTACTGAACCCGATATACTTCGTCGCTTGTATAGGTACAACTCGTCTTTAACCCACTTTCTGAGATAATAATATAAAACTTATAACCATGACATATTTTTTTAGGCCGAAACTTATATCTACTTGGAGCTTCTATCATATCAATCTTTTTAGAAGGTTAAACAATATTTAGTTTGTTCAGATTAATGACAATTATGAGCTAATAAGGATACAAATAATAGGACAGCATACCTACCTCCCTTAATACATAATAAAGAAATATGAAAATATTTTAAATATTATCAAAACAAGTATTTTGTAAATAAATACATACCAAATATATTTTAGATAATTTATGGCACGCAAGTAGACTGTTATTTTCTTCTTTAGGAATGCAAAATTTTATTAACTTCGGAAACTAACCCTTCGTATGGATGTTTATCATGATAATACATCATATTTACATATATTACGCCACATATATGCCGTATTTATATATATCTGTATATTAAATTAAATACAAACCCCAACCATTGAGATTGAGATAATTAGGCACTATAAATAATATTCATGAAGCATTAATAAAAATAAAATAATACAAATAAACCGGAGTAAAAAAGTACGCTGGTATAAAAAAAATACAATCAGCTTGAATCCAGAGTGGCTGGCTTGAGGAGATACGATGAATATAATTTTGCTGTAATATTGGAATTAGGATATCGCAAATTTCTAGTAGCTTAATAACATTTAATGTATATATATATATATATATATATATATATATATATATATATATATATATATATATGCAGAATTATTAATATTATAAAATAAAATAAAAATCTGTACTAATACCACCAATGAAGGGGTTCAGTACTTGTACTTTTGCAAATTTGCAAAGCTGAATCGTGGTCTTCCTCGATTTAAGGGTACCCACTTGATAAAGGCTGGGTGAGCCCCCAGAGGGTCTGTAGATCCTCACAGGATCCCTCTATGACTCTGCTCACGTTCCGCTTCCTCCTAATATCCGGCATACATCTCCCTTACCAACATTTAAAACGCTCATATTCTAATTCTTGCTCATTCCGAAGTTACGAGGGTATTCTTAATTTTTATGATTTTTTTCTTCATTTAGTGTTAGCCAATTAAGTTATGTTACAACTAAATTAATAACAAAGTCATATATTCTCTTCAATTGTTTACTTCTCATCAAGATTCCATATCGTAATTTTTTTTATGTTGGCTTTAAATGTTTAATTTTTTTTCTGTCTGTAGATGTAATGAAATGTAAATATTTATTTAAATTAAAGTTTGACTAAATTTTTAAAGTATTATTTTCTCTCTATATCTTTTTTGCTATTAATTTTATTATAATGTTCCAAAAGAATTTATTTTCTTATTTAAACAAGCAGAGGGAGCTGAGTGGCTAAGTGGAAGAGTACTGAGTTGCCGTACCGATGATGCTGGGTCCAAATCCCGCTCGATGGCAGACTTTTATTTAATCTGTTAGTAACCGGAGATGGATCCTATGAGGGAACCCAGAATAAGGAGGAAAATCTGGTGGTTGAGCATAATCTTGGACATATCACCTTTCTGGGCAACCGTTGTCAAAAAAACTTGACAAACTTTACCATGTGCCGAAACCAGACCCTTCACTGGTTGTGGTATAGATATTTGTTAACAAGTATCGTTCATGCTAGACTTTTTTTTGGTCTCATATATTTTTATTATTTTATGAGATAGTGATTTATATTAAAAACCAAAATTTAAACAGTAAAAAATCCCAAATGTTATTGCCCCAAAATCCACCCCCAAGGTG